>CM076682.1:61590310-61912810 GCA_038501925.1 Xenopus petersii
GAGACTTTAAAAGGTAATTCATAGCTACAGCCCTAAACAACTACTCAGAGCAACAATGCGAATACGTTTTAAGTGGACTGGATACGTTTTTTAACACAGATATTGGTTATTCCAAGGTTCTGTAACATTAGTCTGTACCTTATACTGCATGAGTCATCTGGTAAGTGTCAAATGCTGACAAATAAATCATTCCTTCATGCCTGGCTCAAAAGAACAAAGTCTAGTTCCCCCTGATTCTATGCTGCCCCATAAAAGGGCTGGGGTAGATCATATGAGTAATATTTAGGAGAACACTATATCAGGGTTCCTATGCCAAGGACAGACAATGGCTTCACTCTATTGAGGTAGTATGAAATATTATGAATTCTCAAAGTCTTCTACCAGTTCTTTATATTCATTGCGGCATAAGCAGAATCCTCTGAGAGATTGAAGCAGTTATTGACATTAAAAAGTTTGTGCCCTAGCTGCAAGATCATTGATAACAACAGAGGTCACTCAACAAAATATTCCACTATCTCCTGAAACAATGCAGTTAAACCTATGTGACAAACTTCCAAATAAGAGCCTGGATTTGCTGACCTTCCAAGTATTAAATACCTGTAAAGAAAAAAAAAGGATGTTCCAAATATCTACCAAGTACAAAAAGAAGTAACTAATAACTTAGAATATGAAAAAGCAGTGCCAAGAGGTCTGAGAGAGAAAAGAATAATACAGACCAGTGTGGGATTGGGGGTCCCGGGGCCCACCAGGACTGCAGTCCAGGGCCCCCCGCCCCCCTTGCTGCTACCGTGCCGTGTGCTCCCTTCCTTGTGTTCCACGCCGTAGACGGTGCGGTGCTGGCATGCATGCACAGACGGCACGGCGCTCCGGCTTTTTTTAAAAAAATACCACGATTGGGGGTCTGGCCCGACGGGGGCCCATGACGGGTCGGGGCCCACCAGGTTTTTTCCAGGTTTCCCGTCGGGCCAGTCCGACCCTGTCTAAGACCAAAACATAAAGCCTACATTGTCTAATTTTTTTTTTCATGTTTTTTTTTTTTGTTCGATTTATAGTTAATGCAAGATCTTACTCCTTAGAGAAGTATATGAAGTATATGTATTTGTTGGAAAAAACAATAAATAAAAGTTTGTTCCCAGCATCTGTTTTGAGTTTTGTTTTAATATGTAGTTGTTTGACAGTTACATGCTATACTATGTTATTGACTATATTTCCACATTCTTTTGTAGCAAAACAACTGCCTCGACATTTAACTCTACTGTTATCACTCATACGTATGGCCTTGTTTTGCTGAGCTTGGGCTACCAGACAAACTAAGCCACATGCTGATATATAAAGCCTGATTTTCTGAAATTTTAATTTTAAAGTCTGATTTTAACTGAAAGCTGGGCTAGCTTTGTACGTATGCAACTTTTTATATTCACTACCATCTATTTAAAAAAAAATGATGAATTTTGTAGTTTGGTCTCAGAAAGCCTATTTTCTATGTTCATATTAACTAATGGTACCATTAGGGCCACTCTCTAAACAAGCACAATTGCACCCATTTCTATACCTTATGTGTGTCAACAACACAGCTTTTACATTAGAGAAAGACAGTGCATTCATATATTTCCTTTTCTGCTAACTTATACGTAGTTGTATATTTGCAGTGATCTTTCATTTTTCATTGTTTTTTAGCTTATGCGCTCTTAAGAGGAGGCAACAAAGAAAAAACTCAAGGTACAGCAGGCAGATCTAAATATTTATTACCTGTCTTAAAGGTTTTTCATTTAGTCTACATTAGTAATCTTTGTAAGACAGGAGGAAGAGTTAAATATCAGTATCTGTCTTGTTTACTTACTGTAAATAAAGAAATGCCATAAAGCCATAATAAAACAAAAGTCATGAGCTCTTATAAAATATTCATATTTCGATGTTATATTCAAAACAACTAACTGTTCTTTTTTATTTTCCTCTTTTGTCTCCTTCCAGCATCACTGCTGGCACAGGATAGAGAATCTAATGGAAGCCTTCCAAGTTATCATTTACTCATCTTCCAAAGGATACGCACAGTGTCAAGCAGGAGATAGTTGATGTTTTCTGAATTAAAACATTACTATACTATTTTAGACAACCAAGACGGATAGCACATCAAGGATTAAAAAGAGCTAAAAATGATGGACAAAAGTGCAAGGAACAGATTGCACATAGAGGACAAATCATAGGAAAATGGAAAGCAGTAAGAAATAATTCGAGAAAGAAGGAAAAGAAAGTGAGTCCATGCGAACATGTGTAGTTCCAGTTTATATTCTGGGTAACAATAATCAAGAGCCGTAGGTACTGTATGACTGCGATGTACACTTTAGTATTGATTGATCTGATTGATTTGGCATGACATTCTGAAAAATGTAAACACCTTAAAAATACTGACTGACAGGCAATAAAACACAACTCTCTTACATAATAAATGTATATATTTATATGTATATAAACAGGTATGGGAATACTTGGAATGCTCAGGACCTGGGGCTTTTCAGATAAGCATGGGACAGGTAAGGGGTGGCAATGGGGCTACTGCCTGACCTTAATTTTACTAAACTGTCATTTAAACATTAAATCAGCCCACGAAGGATTCATGCTGCTTAGTTGCCATCAAGTACAAGGTACTCTTTTATTATACCAGAGAAAAAGGATATAATTTTCAAAAATTATAATTAGTACAGAGAGAAAGAAAATCATTTTAAAGATTTTTGAGTTATTTGTTTTAAAAAGACTCTGTGGGAGATGGCCTTCCTGTAATTTGGAGCTTTCGGATACCAGGTTTCCAGATAAGGGTTGCATGCCTATACCGCACCCTGCATATTACAGCTCATGAACAAACTCCTTAGAATTCTCTATTTGAACTATTTCAGAAGCTCCCACTCTTCTCCCACTGGGATCTCCATAAAATGGTAAGCGAAAGTTTAAACAAAGTGCTCTAATTAATTAAAGCAGTATAAAAAAAGCATGCAAAACACATAACTTATTATTATTGGGTTATTCTGAGTAAGGAA
This sequence comes from Xenopus petersii, assembly GCA_038501925.1. Taxonomy (NCBI): domain Eukaryota; kingdom Metazoa; phylum Chordata; class Amphibia; order Anura; family Pipidae; genus Xenopus; species Xenopus petersii. The sequence continues at coordinate 61,593,343 of CM076682.1, forward strand.
GGAAAAAAAAAAGAGAGCATGGATATGTTCTCTTACTGCTCCAAATATATATAGTTAAGTATTCACCTCTGATATCGGCTTTTATAATCATCAATATGCCTTGCATATAATTACATTTTGCAGTTTCGTGAACTAAGATATAAATCCTGCATACAACTTTATTATACATTTCTAAATTTGTAATTACATGGACGAGTAGGAAAGTTGATTATTTTTCTACTTTTGGCTCTCTTGAAAAAATAACCCACTGCAAACAAAGAAAAATAAAGTACAGGTATGGGATCTGTTATCCAGAAACCCGTTATTGCACTTGATCCAAACTAATATTGAACTAATCCTTATTGAAAGCAAAATCAGGTTATTGGGTTTATTTAATGTTTAAATGATTTTCAAGTAGACTTAAGGTATGAAGATCCAAATTACGGAAATATCCGTTATCCAGAAACCCCCAGGCCCCGAGCATTCTGGATAACAGGTCCCATACTTGTAATAATAAAACAGTACCTTGTACTTGATCCAAACTAAGATATAATAAGTTATAATTCTGGATAACAGGTCCCATACTTGTTCAAAACCTCTGAGGATGTCCTTACCACAAACCCACACAAAGGGCTGTAATCTGTATTCACTGGTATACTGTTCTGCATAACTCCAAGCCCATAACAAAAGTAGTATCTCATTGATATGAGTTTTTATTTAAGAGGTTATTCACCTTTAAATTAAATTTAATGATGTAGAGAGTTTTTTTTTTAGTTGTTTAGCATTTTATTCGCCAGCTCTCCAGTTTGCAATTTCAACTATCTGGTTGCTAGGGTCCAAATAACCCTAGCAAACATTCATTGATATGAATAAGAGACTGGAATATAAACAGGAGAAGGCCTGAATAGAAAGATGAATAATGAGGTCTAAATCACAAATAATTACACATTTATAACCTTACAGAGCATTTGTTTTTAGATGGGGGTCAGTGACCCCAATTTGAATACTGCAAAGAGACAGAAAAAAAGTCAAATAATCAAAACACTATAAAAATAAATAAATTGAAAAGATACTAAGATTATTGCTTTTCAACCTGTAGCTAATCGCTGATAGGTGTCACGGTTGGCACCCTAAACCAGAACTAATGCCAAGCTCCCTGGTCTCGGCTCGGCTTCACCAGTAGTGTGACCGCCTTTGGCTTTGGGAGGAGCCCTCAGCGTACTCAGATGCCACCTGGACTTTTCGAGAGGAGCAAAGCGAGGAGTTCTGGCAAGCAAAGGGGCACGACTGTTGAAAAAGTCAGTTAGCCCGATGGTCACGGTACAAATGGAGCAGGCAAGAGAATCGTCAGACAGGCAGGATCGAGGCAGGCAGATATTGAGAATCGTCAGGCAGGCAAGGGTCAAACCGGGTTGTCAATCAAGGGATTTAGCAGGAAGAATTATCGAAGGCAGGCAAGGGTCCGGTTCCAGAGATTAGAATAGTCAAACAGGCAGGCAGGGGTCAAAACAGATAATCAGGATCAGATTCAAACGGAATAGCAATAGCTAACAGCACCAGGAACAAATCCTATCACGGGCAATGCAAAAAGTAAAACTGCAGCTTTAATTACATTTGAATTTCGCGCCATTGCGCGCTGACGTAATCACATGGCCTATAAAAAGTGGAAGTGCGCGCCGCACGCACACTAGGAAGCCGGCACACAGAGGGAAGAGGAGCGGCGTGGCGGGCGTCCCCGCCGCACCACTAGACTACCAGGGACAGGTAATCAAATTTGAATCGTAATAGCGCTTTCGAATTGTAAGGTTCAAAGTTTTTCCTACAAAAAAACTTCAATTTTCCAAAGTCCACCAATTCACTCCAAACTCTAGGGGGTCTCCAATAGGCTAAAACAGAAATTCGGCAGGTTTTAGATAGCGAATGGTAGAAGTCGAATTTTTAAAGAGACAGCACATGATAAATTTAGAAATTCTAATATTTGATTTTTTTTTCAAATTTCAATCGAATTTGGAATATTCCCTAGTCGAAGTACACAAAAATTAGCTTGAAATTCAAATTATTTTAATTCGAATTTTCACTTCGACTTTTGATAAATCTGCCCCTAATTCTCCTTGTCTGCTGCTTAAGTTGTGTGTGTGGGGATAATATATGTAAAAACAAAATAATTATTTAATAATGCAATAAACACACCCTCTTTATCCAGCTCATAGTTCTTTGACTGTATTATTCAATAACCAACCCACACACTTGCCACCTAATTACACCTTATTTTATCTAGAGACCTACCAGTATGTGCTACATGATAGATACTGTATTGCTTATCAGATATTAAATATTCAGTGAAACATTTTTCCAGTGGGTAAATTCTTATGAAAGTAAAGGTATGGAAAACTGTTCTCCAGAAAGCTCTGAATTACAGGATGCTCATTTCCCATAGGCTACATGTTAATTAAATTAACATTTTTAAGAATGTCCTTTTTTTCTGTAATAATAAAACAGTACCTTGTATCTTATCCAAACCAAGATATAATTAATCCTTAATGGTGGTAAAAGAATCCCATTGGGTTTATTTAGGGGGTTATTTATTAAAGTCCGAATTCCAAAAACTCAAAAAATTCAAAAACTCAAAAATGTTTTTTTACTATAAAACCTGAATTTTTCGAGATTTATTATACCCAGAGGATGTAAAAAAGTCTAAATCCGAAAATCTGGCATCTCAGACCTACGGAGGTTGCATAGAAGTCAGTGGGAAAGATTCCTATCCTATATTTCGAAGTTTCTCTGGTCTGCACTGGTATTAGCCCAAAAGTCCAACTATTTTGGACTTTTTGGGCAACAATCTGTAAAATCCATGCTTTTTTCCAAAAAGCAAGAATTATAATCAAGCGATCCAGGAAAAAAAAAGGCTGAAAAAATCGAACAATTCGGATTTTAGAAATTTTTTTTGTTTGTCTCCTTGCTTTTTAATAATAAATACCGTTCAATTGAGAATTGTAGTTTGGTCTGACTTTTTCTATTAAAATACTCAGCAATTTTATTTTGTTAAATATGACCCTAAATGTTTAAATGTTTTTTTTTTGGAAATTTAAGGTATAGAGATCCAAATTACAGGAAGATCCCATATCCGGAAATCCCCTGGTCCTGAGAATACTGGATAACAGGTCCCATATTTGTACATTGTTCCTTTTATACAACACCATGGTAATGTCATTTTATTTATAAAAATGTGTTTACATATATCTGCATCAGAGTGACCCTCTATCAAAGTGTATCCTTCCTGCAATATCCTGTTTTACCATGTTTTCATGACAGTATTTAGCAGTATAGCATGCTTGCTTGAGTATGTTTATTTTCTTTATTAGAAGAAGGATGCGGCATAAGCAAGTCTTAGGGCACACGCTTTATTTACGAGAAGGTCCTTTATTAAAGGTGGTATTTTACTGGTAGAGCTTTTTGAAACCACGATTAAACTATTTCTCTAAAAGCACAAATACCATGAAAGTTATTAAAAGATCCAAATATTGATGGTATTTTTAGTAGTACCATTTTGACCTCGTAGAAGACAAAACTCAGTAAAGGAAAACCTTTAGTAATAGTCAGGCAATTTATTCATACATAATACAACATAGCAGTTTTGTCTGGGTAAGCGGTTGGAGTAACACACAAAATGTCAGCCAAGGACTTACCAAAGACCCACCTCTTGGTCCAAGCATTATATAGCTTTCAGAAGGCATTTACAGTAATTGTGACAAGGGGTTCACGGAAATACCATACATGGTCTGGCGAGGAGACTTACTGGCATATATATATATACATTCCTGTAAGATGTGCAGTTTTGCAACATAAGAGATTTCTGGTTCCAACTGTCCACAGTCTCTTAAACATCTGTTGGCTAAACATAGCCATTGTGGTACAGACAGCTATTGAGCAACACTGCAAAAGGGCATAAGAGACATGCTGACACTATGCTGACACTCTTCTAAGTAACAGAGTGGAGATCATTTATTTGTATGGCCTAGTATAAGTTATATGAGTGACCATTGTCCACAGTTGACCATTAGCCCTTATAGTCCATCCTGCCTTGGGCCCTATAGCATTATGGCGTCATAGAGGGCGAGGGTAACAAATATCGACCCTCTGACACTAACCATTTGTCCATCTTAGGAATTAGACCGTTCCAGATATATTTTATATAAACAATATAAAAATACAAATGGAAAAATATATCTCTAATATAATTATATATATATATATATATAGTGAATAAAGTACCCCCTTTTGTAAAATATAAGGATATTATTAGTTACCGAGGAGTTTCATGACCATATAAAAACACGAGGCCGAAGGCCGAGTGTTTTTATACAGGTCATGGAACTCCGAGGTAACTTCTAATATCCTCATATTTTACAACTGGGGGTACTTTATTTATTATAATACACAAATTTTAGTGAGTCATGTGACAGAAATGACATCACTACTCACCGTTTATAACTGATGACATCACTACTCACCGTTTATAAGGATATAATTTACAGGATATTCATGGCTTTTGTGTATTATATATATATATACCAGTGAAATCAGTGTATTTTTATTAAATACACATTTTTACAGTGCTCCAACATTTGGTCCTTATTAGAAACCTTTTTCAAGGATAGTGTGTGTATATATATATATATATACAGTACACACTTAGTCCAAAGAAGTTCAGCACATTATTAAATGCGACACACACATATATATATAGTGGATAATGTACCCCCTACTGTAATTTATAAAGATATTATAAGTCACCGAGGAGTTATGTGACCATATAAAAGCACGAGGCCGAAGGCCGAGTGCTTTTATACAGGTCACATAACTCCAAGGTGACTACTAATATTTTTATAAATTACATTAGGGGGTACATTATGCATTATAATCTATTTTTTATGTACAGTGCCTTACAGTGGCTGTGTATGTGCAGAGTTTTACTGGCATTGCTTTATGTGGTACAAAATAACACTTTTGAGGCTGTTTCATTTTGCCCTACCCCCCCGATTAAATTTTTTCCATGTAGTTACTTTTTTTGGGGATAAGTACCTTTTGAATTCAATCTACTATTTTCATTTTCCTTGTGCTGCATTGAGTGATGTCGTTAGTTGCAGGTTAAGGACAGCTGAGGGGGGGGGGTGAATAAAGGAAGGTGACAGAATTCAGGAACAGAGAGTGATGGCTAAAGGCGGAACGAAACCGGAGTTTCACTGTGTAAGGACTGTGTGAGGGAGACTGGAATGACATCGTGGAGGGGGAGCTAAAGGAGCAGACACGGAGGAGTAGGAAGTTAAAGTTAAAACGGTGAGTGGAAGGGAGGGGGAGTGAGACAGAGAGGCACTTTGCGAAGGGGAGGGAGATGATAGAAGCATCATGTGACGGGAGCCAGACGGAGGGGGGTGGGGCTAGGGAGAGCCGAACCTTACACTGACTGATTTAAACAGGCCATAGTTATGACACAGGAGGAGCGAGCCGTGTAAAGAAAAAGCTGAGCCAGCGAATTACAGAAGCAGGACGCAGTGGAGGAAAAGAGAAGCAACGGCAAGTGACGTCTCTAGCTTATAAACGGCGCGTTCTGATGTAAGAACGCGCCGTTTATAAGGATATAATTTACAGTCTGGTCCCATAGGGAATTGACCAGACTGTAGATTATATATATATATATATATATATATATATATATATATATATATATATATATAGTAGTTGAAATTGTTTTCAAGCTTTTAGAGGTTTTTTTTTTGGGGGGGGTTGTTTGTAAAGGCAGGAAAATGTTTTAGAGGTTTTATATAAGTATTCAGATTAAGATTAGTTCTACATTTTTATTCATTAGTGCTTTGTATATTAGGCTGTTTTAATAAATGACTAGACATTTGTGGTTTTAGAGAGAATGAGTTTAATCATGCTTTCTAAAACCCCAAAAATAAGAATGTTAATAAATGGGCCTCCAAGTGACACAGTTGAAAAGGGGGGCTAAGGGCCTGTCTGTTTAAGCTTTCCCTGTGGAAAAGGGGTCCCTAATCCCCAGTATAGTTTTATTTCACAGTACCACATTGAAAAGACAATAGAAGAACAAAGAGTTATGAGCTGCAACCAAAGTTAAACTTTGACTGGGAAAATGTCTTCTTTTTTTCCACCGCATTTACATGCTGTGGGAAGTTACCCATTTTTCTTAAAGTATACTGTGCAGTTTCAACAATCTGGGTGCAGAGCTGGGCCAACCCAGCCAGGCGCCCTAGGCAACCTGGCTGGCCACGGCGCCGGCTGAGTGCGTGCTCTGGTGCGCATGTGCGTAACGGCGTTATAGTGCACATGCGCAAAAGCACAATTAAGAAAAAATATCCACGGCAGTCGGGGAGAGACAGGGCCGGACAATGGGGTGGGCAGAGCAGGTACGTGCCTGGCGCCCCCCCAGCTTTGCGCCCTAGGCACGTGCCTACTCTGCCTTACCCTAGTTCCGGCCCTGCTAGGGTGCAAATTACACTAGCTATCATGCATTGATTTGAATAAGAGACTGGAATATGAATAGGAGATGCCTGAATAGAAAGATGAATAATAAAAAAAAACTAATAACAATAGATTTGTAGTGTTACAGATCATTTTTTTTTAGATGGAGTCAGTGACCCCCTGTCAGGAGCGTTACCGGCTCAGGCGTCGTCCTTTCCAACATGGCAGCGCCCATGATCCAGGTGGACCAACGCCGGCGGGATGATGTCACTCTCCCTGTGCCAACTTTGAAAATAAAAGGACTTCCAGGTCACGGGTTTGATGCCCGATTATAGGAATTGTTGAATCGTGTTCCTGGGTTTCCTAAATACCTGAATACTTGGTTCCTTACTTCCTGACCCTTGGCTTGACCCTGATTCTGATTCTTGCTGCCTGCCTTATTGAACACTTGCCTGAATTTAACTATTCTTATGCCTGAGCCCTTTAGGATACAACTAACTTGGACTTTAACCCTAAGCTTCCTCCTTGGTCCGTACTTCTCCAGCTGGGAGCCGATAGGCCCCCTGACACCTGCATTTGAAAGCTGTAAGGAGTTAGAAGAATAGGGCAAATAATAAAAAAACTATGAAAAAATAAATAATGAAGACCAATTGAAAAGTTGCTTAGAATTGGACACTCTATAACATACTAAAAGTTAACTTAAAGATGAACCACCCCTTTAAATGCTCTTAGTGTATGAACACTATTGTGTCCATTAAATATACACATACTGTATGTATTAAACAGAAGTTTTCTGTGTCTCTTAACTCAATGTAACCGTACTTTGTTGGTTTTTACTGACTGAGCTTATTCCAAATGTTGAACATCAACCTCTTTTCACTTAACTGCAACTGATTTTAACTAGAGATAAGCAAAGCAGCCTCAACTACTTTTTAAACTAAGCATGGTCCAAATCATTTGCGGTTTAATAAAGTCATGTAAAACATCTTATACCTAAAATCCTCTGCATAATTTCCTTGTCTCCTTGGCATTCTTGACTCTTATCTGTCATTCGCTGTAGACTGTGCCCAGTAAAATTGATTATTAAAAGTTAAGCAAGTTAAATCAAAAGTGTGCGAACGAGACATTGCAATCAATTATCTTCATAAAACTTTGTAACATGCACATCAAAAACCTTAAACAAAGTACATTTAGCCTAGGTGTACATTTTATATTAAATCAAAGGTTCTTTCACTGCTCCCTGTAACCCTTTATAAACCTTTTCTTGTAATGGAAACGGCTCTTTGTTTACAGATTCTTATTCTTCACAGACATTGCAATATGATATATTGTATTTGATGGACTCTTCATGTCTAGTTTTTCTACATCCTTACTTGTCAAATTTAATTTAAAAAAATGAATAAGTTCTGTGCAACTTCTTCAGTGACCTTTAAAAATGATTAATGTTGCCTTGTTAAAGTTTGCAGGGTCTATAAAAATTATCCATGTAGGTTTTACACTTATCTTTATTTCTTTCAAAATTTAATATCTGAGTGCATTGGTTATGTTAACAAAAGGCACACAGTGGATGGTATGATATAAAAAAAATACAAGGGATAACAGGATGACTGTGGAACAGAGCTAAGCCTCAGATGCTACATGATATACAATTCTTAAACACGTATAGGACCTATTATCCAGAATACTCAGGACCAGAGATTTTCCAGATAAGGAATCCTTCTGTAATTTGGATCACCAAACAAAAAAAAGTCTAATTTTAAATGTAAACCTTAAATAAACACAATAGGCTTATTTTGCCTCTATAAGGATTAATTATATCTTAATTGGGATCAAATACAAGGAACAGTTTTATTATTACAGAGAAAAAGAAATTCAATATTAAAAATTGGAATTATCAGATTAAAATGGAGTTTATGGGAGACTGCCTTCCCGTAATTCAGAGCTTTCTGGATAACAGGTTACCAGATAATAAATCATATACCTGTACAGGAAAAGAGAAAAACACAGCACTTTCTCATGACAGCACAGGGATGAAGATTTGACACTGGCGATGGATGCATACGTGATTCTATTCTTCCATTTTTCCCTTGCAACAAAAATGTATTTAAGTCAAACAGAGATGTATGCTATACATTTTCAAAATGTTAATTTATATATTTATTGCATATTTGTGATATTCTAGTTCTCCAGAGAAATGATGGAAGAAAGAAGAAGCCTTAAAAAGAAGAACCTTAAAAAGCAGAAACAAACATAGGATCGGACTGGGGGAGGCATGGGATGCTTTCATCCCCTTTTTTATGCAAGACAGAACTTTATTTGCTTTAGTAGCCACAGAATAACTCTACCTGGAATTAGACAACTTGTTATCTACAAAAACCCTTAGATTCTTCTCATTTAAGGAAACTCCCAACACACTGCCATTTAGTGTATAACTTGCATTTATATTATTTTTGCCAAAGTGCATAATCTTGCATTTATCAACATTGAACCTCATTTTCCAGTTTGCTGCCCAGTTTCCCAACCCGACAAATCACTCTGCAAAGTGGCAGCATCCTGCATGGAACCCATAGTTCTGCACAATTTAGTATCATCTGCAAAAATAGAAACAGTACTTTCAATGCCCACCTCCAGGTCATTAATAAACAAGTTTAAAAGCAAGGGACCTAGTGCAGAGCCCTGCGATACTCCACTAATAACACTGGTCCAATTAGGAAATGTTCCATTTACTACCACTCTTTGTAGTCTATCTTTTAGCCAGTTCTCTATCCAGGAACAAATACTATGTTCCAGGCCAACATTCCTTAATTTAACCAGTGACCTTTTGTGTGGTAAGTAAAGCACATCCACTGCCATCCCAGAATCGAGGTCTTTACTTACCTTCTCCTATTAAGTTAGTCTGGCAAGATCTATTACGCATAAAACCATGCTGGCACAAACTCATAGTATTATGATTTGCTATGATGTCCAGTATCTTAACCCTTCGAAAAGCTTTCCTATCACTGAAGTCAGACTAAATGGCCTATAGTTTTGAGGCTGAGAACGGGATCCTTTTTTGAATTTTGACATTAGCAATTCGCCAGTCTCTCGGCACTATGCCAGATCTCATCACAATTACTGCTAATGCACAGATTAGTCTACTCCTTACACCATACTTTATTTTGAATATATTGCTGTCCAAAGGATTCCCTGTCCAACAGTGAGTTTAATACATCCAATAACATTTGGAAAAAAGAATCTCATTAAAGTGTTTGCAGCTTATTATATGTTACTGCAAAATGCCCACTTGGCGATCTTTTTTCTATTATCGCTCGAAATCGCCTCGCTAGGCGATTTCGAGCGACAATAGAAAAAAGATCGCCGCATGTGTTTTTACGCTGGCGATTTCCCATAGACGCCAGCGCAAAAGTTTCCCCAGCGATTGCGGCTTAAAAGTCGCGGCGAAAAGTCGCCGCGAGTCAAATCGCGGCGCTATCGCCTAGTGTGGCCTTAGCCTTAGGGACCTCAACTGCTTTTACTAAGAGATGTTTTGTATTAGTTTTTTGTGGTTTTTACACTTACAAAATCTAGAATTTTTAGGGTTGTAGATGGAATTTTAAAAAAATTGAGAAAAAATATGATTTGTGGAAAAAAAGGAAATCCAAATATAAGTAAATCTGTTCCTTGATGTCTACTTTAAAAAAAATCTTACATAGTGCTACCAATTTAAAGTAGCAAGGATTCACAGTCTTTGTTGTATACGGTTGCAGAATATGGGGTTGGCTTGCCCTAATGACCTCAAAAGCTATTCCAAAAATTCCAGCACAAATCAAGTGTCAGCCCAATAAATACATGCATTTTATTCAGAAATAATATTTTACTTTAACGGTGCCAGCATTTACCATTGTTTTTATAAAGATATATATAAAAATGTATGCAGTTAAGGGATATACAATTCAATGATGCTACTGATAACGATAGAGGCAAATCAAGAGGAGACTGAAAGAAGAATATGGGAGAACAAGGGAGAGTGAGTGATCAGAATAAACTAAAACAGCAGCAGTGAATTTTCTGTGCAGCTATAGTCGGCAGGGAAACATTTATTGTATGTGGACATAGTTGTAGGCTGTAGGATTCGGCACTTGGTTCTGAATGATAGAAATATATTATCAAGGTTCTTCTATTTTTGTTACTATTATGAGGAATGGAAAAATATAAGTTCTATACAAAGAGTCTTGTTTGAAAGCAACTGCATTTTCTCTACTACTAACAACCAGCATGAGGTTTTTTTTGTATAAACCCCTAGCATAGTGCTGTGTTTTTGTAATAAAAATTGAGCTATGTATTTGTACTCAGGGAGGGTTTCATAGAAATAAATAGAAAGGAAAACATATAGGAAACTCGTGTTTCTGTAAATGGGTTACAGGTTTACTACCTTGCCAAAATTTTTGTTTTAGAGATCTGTTTCATTTTTATACCCTCTGTATTACTTACACACTTTGCTTCTCAGAATTTTTCTCTTCATTCAACAATACTGACCATCTAACTACTGCCATGTTTACCTTCTTTCACTTTCCCCTTAGTCTGTTAGTCATGACACTTCTTGATTCATCTTCTTTTACTAACTTTCTTTACTCCTCTAATATGCTGGACTCAATCTGGTTGTTGAACAACACTCTTTGCAGTGACAGCATTGTGTAGAATTTCAAATTATCTCCAGGATTACCAAGGTCAAAATGGACTTCTGTATTCAGGGCCATGGATTTGATTTATTTGCAATATTTATTTACTGTGTTTATTTCTAATGAAAATTCTCTATGTTTGCATGTAGCAAATGTCACGTGCCATATTGTTTGTCTGATCAGAGGTCCTCTCTATGATCCTGTTTACTAGTTATCCTGAACTTTTCCTGACCTATGTCTGAAAACAGGCCCTGAGTCTGTTTAAGCCCTTTGTTACCATGCTACTTGACTTTTCTCCCTTCACCACTGCATTGCCTGTTTTGTCTGTTCCCCAGTTCCTAATCCCTTGACCTGGGTGCCTTGTCAATTCATAGGCCAATACACTACTGAATGTGGCGCTGAATCATCAGCTAATATCAGCCTGTGTATGGCCAGTTTATCATACGTTGGGGGTCCATTTACTAAAGTGCGGTAAATTTGACTTTAAGTTTCCACATGTTATCGCTGCTAATATTTTTCTGCCAGAATATTCACAGTGACTAAGTTTTCTAAACAGCAATGCGCTCAGAAGTTATTGCGATCACTTGCGGTAACTACGTTAACGAACCAGCTTACGTTAGCGGTAATTTTAGCGACTTGCAAATTTTCTGGCAACAAATTACGTTTGTAAATATTTATGCTATATAATAGTCTTGTTTTATGGTGTTTATTATGGCATGATTCACGGGCAAATATGTATCTTCAAAACTGGTAAACTTTATAGATATTATCAACAACACAGTAAACAGATTTCACCCAAACAAACATGTATGCATCATATTAATCCACATTTCAATACATCCAGTCACAAGACTTACCCCCCTGCCAATAGAATCATATACAGTAATTAAAATTCATAAACAGGTTTTACCAATAACTCTGTGTGCGTCATATAAATGTAGTTTAATCTAGGCTGCCGAAGCCTTTGGTTCCTCCTAGCCATAATAAATTGTCTTTCAGCTGAAAAAGATGCAGTAGCAGCAAACAAAAGAATAATCCAAAACATCTTTGATTATCCTGTCACTTCTCTCTTCTCCTGTCAGGAATAGCAACAGGAACAGAATGATGGGTAAAACAAGGTGTTATGGAATATTTCCTGTCCCCTTGAAAAAGTAAATTGCCGCCACTATATAGACAGTGGTAAAATTTTGTGAATATTCTGGCCTTAATTTTGTCTTTCGTACATTTCTCTGTTTAGTAAACCAGGCGTTAATGTGTACGTAGCGTTATTTTCAGCAAATGCGATAATTGGCGAAAACATATTCTTGAGCAAGAAAATTCACAAATTTATATTTACCGCAGGTTAGTAAACTGGCGAAAACATATTTGGCGACAAATTTGTCTATATTTTGTGCGCATATTTTTACCGCGCTTTAGTAAACCTTACTTCCTGATGCAAACAGGGTAAAATTACGATTTCCCTGGCTCTCCCATTTAAGACTAGGTGCAATCTCCAAAACATTAAAACAAGGAAGGTACACACCAATGACATTACGGGGGTTATTTATCAAAGTCCGAATATATCTCAATATTTTCTGCTACAAACTCCAATCAAATCCGCTCGGTTTTTAACGCTTATTTATTATTACATTTTCCTGAAAATTTGCTTTGCAGGAAAAAAATCTGATTTTCCCGATTTTTTCGTAATTTTCACGTAATTCTTGCACGAAACCCAGCGCACATCAAAAAATCATTGGGACTTCTCCCATTATCTTATATGCAACCTCAACAAGTCTGAGATGCCGGATTTTCAGATTCGGACTTTTCCATCCTCGGGGTTTAATAAATTCTGAAAAATTTGTGATTTTTTAAAAGTTCGATTTTATTAAAAACATCTTTTTGCATTCGGAGTTTAGTAAATAACCCCCTACAAGCGGGACATGATCATTCATCATTACATCTTTATAGGGTGGTAATACAACTCAAAAAAAGGATGTCGAAGGTGTAGCCAGGCAGAGATTAACACTTCATTTAGACTTCAGGACAAACAGGGTTTGTTAGTGCACCCCCAGTTGCACTAATGTTGCTGTTTGGTTCCTCAAGCCCAGGGGTAGGCAACCCGCGGCTCCGGAGCCTCATGCGGCTCTTCCTCCTGCTTGCTGTGGCTCGGTCTTGCGCTTTGCCTGACTTAAACTAAAGGAGGTTCAAACTAGGTCAAAAGTTTGTCCTAAACCCTCATTTTTATTTTATATATTTTAATTTTTTTTCTGTTTTGATCTGTAACTGGGATAATGAGTGCTAGCAAGATTGAAGGTCTGACTCAGTGCACAGTCTACTGCAAGAGGTCCTCTGCACTCAACCCATTATCAATATATTTAAGACAGCGACATTTTGTGCATACTGCTACTAAAAAATGCCTTACCCTTTAAACAACACAGGGATTGTTTGTCCATATATTGCAATATATTTAAGCTGGCCAACTACGTCAAAGTCATCCCATATCTGCCCAGTCCTACGCTTAATTTTCATCTGATTCATTAAGAATTCAATTGCTTAATTATACATTTTACAAAGGGACTAAGTTTTACCTGCAACTTACTAGCTGCTTTCAAAGTAAACCTCCATACTTGGCTGCCCTTTTATTAGACACCAGTGGGCTCACCTGACTATAGCTGGCAAGGGTGGGAGCTACAACATGGAGCTGGTCACTGCTCCTGTATAACTATAACAAACAAGGGAAAGTTGTGCTTAAAGGGTAAGGCATTTTTTAGTAGCAGTGTGTACAAAATGTCGCTGTCTTAAATATATTGATAATGGGTTGAGTGCAGAGGACCTCTTGCAGTTGACTATATGTATTTTGTGGTCACACCCTCATTGCACCCCCGCCTAATGTTTTTAAAAAATAGTGGTGAGCACAACTTTCCCTTGTTTGTTATAGTTATACACGCACATGCACATACTGCGTTGCTCGGCTCGAATGCGCAGGTGGCGCGACAATTTTTTTTCCGTATCCCAATATCAGGAGAAGGGGTCTGGCCCAGCAGGGGGCCCATGAGGGTCAGGGCCCACCAGGTTTGTTCCAGATGCCCGGCCGGGCCAGTCAGACCCTGCCTACACACTGCACTTCTGTTTATTGTGTTCTGTTGTTGTAACAGTTGAAATTAAAAAAAGGTTAAAACTTTTAAAAGTTTATAAGCTGTGTTATGTTTTTGCGGCTCCAGACTATTTTTCTTTAGTGGAACAGGGGTCAAAATGGCTCTTTTGATAGTAAAGGTTGCTGACCCCTGGTGTAAGTCGACATAAGTTGACATGGTAAATCATCACATGAACAGCACTCATATATTTTTCAAAAAATTATTAATAGTTGATGTTGCATCACCATCTCAGTGGAGACATATGGCTACATTTTCAAGCCTGATGGGGTAGTGATGTGCGGGTCGCACCCAACCCGGGCCGGCTGCTCCCCTTTGTTTATAGACCCGCGCCCGCCCGCAGTGACGTCATATAAGGGGCGGGGCTATAAACTCCGGCACCGGAAGCCGGCAGTACTAGGTCGCGGGCGGGGAGAGCAGGAGAAGAGCCACGCAATTTATCCAGGGGTTGGCCCTAACCCGCCCGACCTGCAGGCCTCGGGTCGGCCCACACATCACTATGATGGGGCTCTTTTTCAAACCATGAGAGTAGCAGTTGCAACTCTCATACTGTTACTTAAAAGTCTAGAGGAAGTGGAAGAAGAGGAAGTGACATAGCATCATTATCCACTATGCTTAGTGGTTCCATCCACGGGGACACTATATAAAATACATAGACATCCAGTTTAATATTTAATTCCGTCAACATGAAATGCATTAAAAGTTTCATAAATATACATACAGATTGTTATTAAGGCCCGTCGATTAAAAATAATTCAGTCTCCCTATCCACCATTCTTCTCTCTCTTTTACTTTGAGCTTCTGACCACATCCCCTAACAAGTAGGGAGTCAAACTCTAAAACAGTGTATCTTAATTTGTCATCAAACTAGTTTGACCCTGTTCCTTAAATGGCAAAACGTTGTTATCCAAATTGATTGTGGACTTATGCTGTGTTATGCGTGTTCCTAAATAAATATACACAAGGAATTTAGGTAGAAAACTGACATATCTATCTTATCCTCTGATAATGAATAAATGTGTACCGTATATACTCGAGTATAAGCCGACCCGAGTATAAGCCGAGGTACCTAATTTTACCTACGAAAACTGGGAAAACTTATTGACTCTAGTATAAGCCTAGACACAACTACAGCCCTGTCTCCTAGCAGCGCACATTCTGCCAAAGCGACCCCCCCAGCGATCAACCAGACTTCTTTGCAAAGTTGATGGTGACAGAGAATTGCCAAATGGATTACTGTGTGCATTGTCCCACTGTCCCACTACCATGTGCAGAGGGTGCTGTTTGATATTGCCATCACTGTTAATCTTTTGTATAACCAACAGAGGGCTCTGTGTGATATTGCAGTCACTGTTATTCTTTCATATAACCAACAGAGGGTGCTGTGTGATATTGCAGTCACTGTTATTCTTTTATATAACCAACAGAGGGCGCACTGTTATTCTTTCATATAACCAACAGAGGGTGCTGTGTGATATTGCAGTCACTGTTATTCTTTAATATACTGTAACCAACAGAGGGCGCACTGTTATTCTTTCATACAACCAACAGATGGCGCTGTGTGATATTGCAGTCACTGTTATTCTTTCATATAACCAACAGATGGCGCTGTGTGACATTGCAGTCACTGTTATTCTTTCATATAACCAACAGAGGGCGCACTGTTATTCTTTCATATAACCATCAGAGGGCATTGTGGGATATTGCAGTCTCTCCCCAAGTGTACTGTTGGTATAGGAATGATTTAAAGTGACTGCAATCTCAGCTACTCGGGTCGGGTACTACTAACCCGAGTATAAGCCGAGGTAGACTTTTTCAGCACATTTTGGATGCTGAAAAACTCGGCTTATACGGTACTTTAATATTAGAAATAGGAGTGCAAATAGAACTTCTTCTCTGACAATGATGTAAACAAAATAAAGCTGTAAATAATATAAAAATCCACCCCCCACAAAGACAATCTGCAGCTCACCATGGAAACAATGTCAGAAGAGCAAATAATGATTAATGTTATCAGAAAACTGCAGGAAGGGAAGGTAAAAATAACATGTCGATCAGTAGTTTTTTTTTTAATAAACACCTCCACTTGTGCAGGGATCCACTGGGTGCCAAAGAGTCATTACCCCAGTAGCAGTGAATTGGAAGACTATTTGAAATTCCAAATTTCTAATTATTGGAGTCAGGGGTGCTCTTGATCCCCTTGTCTCCTGAGGCAACTTGCTGCTGCCGTCCATTCCCCCCTTTCTACGTGCTCGCCTTTTATGGAGCTGGAGGGAGTCCAGGGTGGGTTGTGGGGGTTCATGATTATAGTGCAGAAAAGCGATATTTCGCTCTCTGCGCTAGAAGAGCTGAATTATCTATTTGATGACCTGAAATTCGGCTCTGAAAGTTTCCAGGAGTGGCATTTTTGACACTCCTGGTTACCAGTGGGAGGCGAATTTCTCAACTCACCTAATTGGCTGTTCAATAAGAAATGACGGATGAATTAAATACATCTGGTTTGAACAATGAGAGAATTACTAATAAAGCAATTGTTTCATCCTGAAACACACAACTAAAAGTATTAAGAGGGTTAAGGTTATTGAAGATGAAAAGTAATATTTAAAAGCCGCAGGCGTTAATTAATGTTATATAATTGCAAACTTTCTGATCCCCGGATTCCTATAGCTTTGTGTGATACTGTTTTATTCATTTTTTTTAACCTGAAAAGCAGAAATTTAAACTAATTAAAGGTCAAAAGCTACACAGTCTTTTTGAGCTAAGCTTATTCTAAACATAGAATGTTTTTATGGTGTTAACTGCTACATAGGTATTTTCAGCTCATTGTTACCAATCTCTCTCTTTCTTCCATACATCTACAAAAGGGTAGAAGGGCAATTACCTCTCAACACCATCTAAATCTATTCTATTTTTATTTCTATTTTTTATTTCTATACCTATTTCAAAATATTTCTTTGGTGGGCTGGTGGTTATTTCTTCTCTGTGGATTCTTCTTTTCCTTTGTAAACGTGTTAGTGATACCTATGGGCTGACTACTAATGTATACCTTTTCAGGTATATTTCATGGCATTACCCACTCAGTTTTGGCATCCACTCACTTTTGTACACTAGAAAATACTGTACCGCACAGAACCTCTGGGCCAACAGGGACTTGTTCATTTGAATATGGATTTCCCACAGTAGAGAGAATTAAGCTTTTCCATCTTCCACATGTTTGAAACAATAAACAGAAAATAACTTCTTGTTACATTGTGAGAGTTAAAGAATTATTAAAATAAGCAAAAAAAAAAGAATTTTACTATTTTATCCTTAAATCAATAAACAGAAAAGAACTCACTGTTAAAGTGGACCTGTCATCCAGACACAAAAATCTGTACAATAAAAGTCCTTTTCAAATTAAACATGAAATCCAATTTCTATTTTTTATTAAAGCATTCATAGCTCATTTAAAAATCTCAACTGTCAATCAAATATTGTCTGCCCCTCCTCTATGCCATGGGCATAGAGGTGGGGTAGACAATCACTTTCACTTTCCATTCAGCACTTTCTTGATGTCACTGCTCTCCACATATTCCCCCGTTCTCTTTACCATTTAATTGTGTAGCCAGGGCATGGGAATGGACATCAGGTCCCCCATTCTGGTGCACAAACAACATTCTGAGATGATGCAAGGTTTTCCTTAAAAACAGTGTCCACAAAATGGCTGCTGCCTGCTTGCTATAATTATGAGTTCCCAGACTGATGGAAACAAGATTCAAATAATGTATACGGTGTAATTAAAGTTTATTTTCCTTGACTAATGTGATAAAATATTATTTGGAATATTTTTTTTGGGTGACAGGTCCCCTTTAACTTTTAAAAGGGCATTATAAAACTCCATCTGAAAATGATCTTATGTCCTGTGGCTAATTGCAGTTTCAATTAACTTGTTTGTTTCATTTTATTATTTAGCACCTTTATTTCACATGAAAATCACACATTTTCAATAGTCACTTAAAAGCAAAAAGCATATATTAACTTTAACCAATTACAAGTATGTGTCAGAATTTTCTGGACTCTCCACACTTACCCAGAGCTGGTAATTGCTGATATTGCTGCATTGTACCTTGATATGTAAAGACAACTCTTATGTTTTATTTATTTTTTGGCTTTTATACCATGGTGTTGGGATCTCACTATTGTTTTCTATGGATTTGATAATAGATACAAACTATAAATGGAGGCAGCACTTCAAGGCCACTTTAAGGTACAAGTGGGCCCCGGGGGTAAAGATCTCATTAGTGGCCCCCCACAGCCTATAATCATTTGTAATTGTAACTACTCTCAAGCAGGTAAACTTGAATATAATAAGGCTGACACTGAAGAAATGGTCTTTCTGATGCAAAAGTGATGTTCAAGTGCACCAAATGCCCATTGACTTCAATGATTTGGGGCAAGAAAAAGCATATGGTCCTGTCATCCCATCGGTAAATTCTAATTAGATGTAATGGAGGCTTTAGCTACAAACCTGTGTATACTTAGAATAGTAGGCCTAGTGGTTACTGGAGCTATTGCCTTCTGTTGCAGCCAGATTCAGGCTCCTCCTAACCCTCATCTTCTACATCAAGAATATGGTAATAATGAAATAGAACAGTTGAGTTTTGGAGCCTTACTCTTGATTGAGACTGTGGACACAAAAAATCTTTTTTACTTTGCTTCAACAACCTGGTGGAAGATTTCCTTTATGCTCCATTGAATTTTTCGGTTTTGTCTGCTCCCCGTCCTGAGGGCTCAGGGCGGTGCACTTGGGCCACTTGCTCAATGTGGTGAGGGACAACTACACTTTATTTGGGGACTCTGATTCAAGTTTATCATCTTAATTGAGTTAATCAACAAAATTTGGGGATCCTAGTGCTCATATACCAATGCAGCTGCTTTTGCACAAAAATGGAAGCAATCTTTGCATATATTTATGCTAGTCTTTAAACACAGATGACAATTTAACACTGCAGAAATGACGCAATGTCCATGACAAAAATTCTAACCACAGCTGTATTCATTTTCATGCATCATATACACTTACACCTAGCACAAACCAGTGTGTGGCCGCAATGCTCCTGGAATTGTTGGATTATTTGTTTGTAGCATTATAGATAAAGAAAAACATGTCTACCTCTAAAATTGGACTTTTCATATTTCACTTGCAATTACTGATGGGTGAATATGCGCCGTTTCGCTTCGCCGAAAAATTCACGAATTTCGTGTGAAATTCGCGAAACTGCAAAAAATTTGGGAAACGGTCGCCGGCGTAAAAACTAGACGTTTTTACGCCGGCGCCCATTTTTAAAGTTTTTTGACGCCGGCGAATTTTTGCCGCAAATTATTCACGGGCGTTTCACGAATTTATTCGCTGGCGGTGAATCGCGCAAATTCACCACGAATTCGCGCCTGCCGAATAAATTCACCCATCACTACTTGCAATCATAAATGAACCCGTATGTTTTCCAGGTCTGCAGATGTAAAGAGAAACTTTAAGGATCACATCCATACAGATTTAGCAAACAAACTCTTAACAAACAAGCAAGGGTCTAATCCAACAGCCACTCAGGAGCAGGGACACTTTAAAAAGGTTTGCAAAAACTCACTGTGCTGCTTTGCAATGTCCCCAGATGCTGTAGTCACCTGATATCACTTTTTCCAGCTCTTTTCCTGACTTAAGCTGGCCATACACTTGCACATTTTGTCATCACCCTTTGAATGATCTTATTGGCTACCCGGTCTTTTAAACAAATTATTCCTCCATCAAAGGTTAACGGTATGCAAGGAAACATTTTATTGTATTCTTGCCATTTTACTGCAAGGTCTAAGATATAGTAACTCTAGGGATTAGTTACTATATCTTAGTAACCAATCGTGAAATTTGAAGGTTTTCACTAGAAAATCGTGAAATTTGAAGGTTTTCACTAAAATAAATTGTACATTTTCACGAAAAATCGTGAAAATCGGGAATTGATGCCGGTGAATTTTCACCTGCGAATTTTCCGTCCTGCAGCAAAACGCGGAAATTCGTCGCAAATTCATGCCAGGTGAATTTATTCGCCCATCACTAGTAGGGATCCATAGGGTTAATGTGCCACTATGGCTTTAAATCCCTACACTTCCTGATCTTTCTAGTTGCAGATGCACATGTAGCTAGTTGTAATTTGCATAGTTGTGCTATTGGCCAGGAGGCGCTGTGACCACATTCTGTTACACTCTGGTATATTGAGAGAGAAGGGGTGGATCTTGCTCTTTGGCTGCTGGTTGCTGATCCAGCTGGATGTTTCCACGGAGGCTTGGTACACCAAGGCCCAGTAAAGCCATGTTGTCCTAGAGGGACCAGTAACAGAGAGAGATTGGTCGTGGAGCAGGGACCCCATGAATGAGGCCAGCTAGAGATAGGATACAACCTGTAATAGCACTCTCTAGGAGACTAAGATAGGCAGGTTAGGTAGCAAGAGCAGCGTGGCTCCAACTAGGAGGGATAGCAAGGAGGTAGCTCTCCCCTCAGGCAAGACTGGCCTCAAGTATAGGGACACAGCCTAATAGGGAATTAGGGCTAATGAGTTCCCTGATCCAACCTGTGAAGATCCAGGTCACGGTGCTGAGATTCTGATGGTGAATCTATACAGGTGTTACTCTATCGCCTCAGGGAGTTCCAATGTGCTGTCTCTGAGGGACATGTTGTAACCACGCCATGATTTTCTGCTGGCGTCTCTGTGGCTTGTAAGTACAAAATCCATGGATCATTTGTCTCTGATAAATAAAAGTTTTTTCTGCAAGAACTTCCTGGTGCCCATTTCTTTATTGGTTAAAGCACAGTAGCCTGTGGGAGTTGTAGTCATACTACACCACACCTTCAATACTTCCACTTTGCGAAGGCCCTGCCTTAAGTATTAGAGTCCAGTGTAACCCATGCTCTAGTTTACTAGCTGCTGATTAACCCCATTGGCCTGTATAGTCCAAAAACATGTTACCTAACCAATGGCTGTTTATTTACTTTCACATTTAACCCAACCCTTCATACACAGTGAAAATAATACTGCTATTCTACCTCCTCCTCCTCCCTTGTTAATCATGCGTAGACAATTTACAATAAAGCTCCTATATAAGCATGCTTCTTACAACCCATGATGCTTGATCATTGAGCTCCCTATCCTGATTTTTACTGGTTTGTTGTTTGAATCCTTACCTTGTCCCTCCTTGCCTGTTCCTGTTCCTGAGACCTTGTCTTGTTGCTAGCCCTTGTCCAGTTCCCTGCTTTGCTTCATGTGGATCTCCTGGTTTGACCTTGACCTGTTCTTTGGATTCCTCCTTTTCTTCAGCCTGCCCAGACTTTGACCTGTTTGTCGGACTCTCCTTGTTTGCCGCCAGCCCAGACCTCTGCCTATATTACGGACTTGTACCTGCCTTCAACCACTAGTCTGATATAGGACTTGTGTATCTTCTGATACCTTGCACTGACCTTTCTGTATTGTATTTCTTCATAAATAAAATCACTTTTCAACTTAACAGCATGTTCCCAGCCTATCATCATATCATACCAACTTTACCCATGTTATGCAGCACATAGGCTCCTACCAGCCAGCCACTCACCTGTGGCCCAGCCGGGCACTCTACACCATCAAGTCTAACCAGTTTGGAGAGCTCTTCACCACCACTAAATCTTCGGTCCCTCTGACAATATAAGGATTGTGAACATTGTTATGTTTTGGTAGCCGAGGATGAGTAGAGTATAACAGTGCTTTATCAGCAGGTTCATGCAGCCATTAAACAACAGTAACTTCCAACTCTGTCTCTCTTAAGCAGTATAGAAAGTACTATGTATGTATACACAGTATAACATGTGCACAGTGACACCTGCAGGCCATTTGTATAAACACAACAAACATTAGCTACACTAGACATAATTGATAACTTGCAGATTGACCATGTGTTCAGCTCATCTCTTTATTTCTTGTTATAAATATGGGTTTCAGATTTTCCAGTGTTTCCAATTAGTTGCCAATTTACGGTATTAAGCCTAGGCGCAAGGCAAAAATGGGGACTTCCGTGTGTTACATTAATAATATGGATTTGCAGAGACTGATAATCATACATGTGCTGAGTTTTGTACTTTTCTGAGAGGCTGATCTTACTTGCATATGTTAGCTATAGTTTGTTTGCTGAAGGAAGCATTTTGTTTCAGGTATTGCTCATGCCAGTTTTTGAAGAACTCCAGCTAACCCTCTCTGCAGGGAACCCATCAATATAAAATATATATTTTTTGTTTGTGATGTGGGAATACAATTAGATTGATCACTGTCAAAAGAGTAACTTATTTTAGACATGGATACCTACTGATTTAATTACGTTATTAATTAAAAATGTTTCTAAAATAAAATGCATTAATTCCTTGATTTCTCTAGAGAAGGAAAATATAC
This sequence comes from Xenopus petersii, assembly GCA_038501925.1. Taxonomy (NCBI): domain Eukaryota; kingdom Metazoa; phylum Chordata; class Amphibia; order Anura; family Pipidae; genus Xenopus; species Xenopus petersii. Next base: position 61,616,032 of record CM076682.1, read on the forward strand.
TCTCCGGTGCAGTGCGCTAAATGTGTTTTTGATTTGATTTTTATTTACTTAAGTCTTTTCTTCAGCAACTGACTTAAAGGATGTATTTACTCTATTGAATTATCTCATAGCGCTATTGTGCTTGTAATTCAGATAAGATGCATATAGTAATTAAAGTGAAGAACATATTTTTTTTACTGTGTTGCAGTAATAATCTCTGATTTACATTTGTGGTTTCTTACTGCAAGGGTGAAATTGTGTGGCATGAAGTTACTTTTTTGTGCCAACTAGCTGCAAACATGTTGTCCAGAAAGCTCCAAATTTTGGAAGTCCATCTCCTATAGATGCCATTTTATCCAAATAATACAACATTTTAAAAATAATTTCCTTTTTCTCTGTAATAATAAAACAGTTCCTTGTATTTGATTATTAATCCATATAGGAAGCAACACCAGCCTATTGGGTTTTTTTAAAAATTTGCATGATTTTCTAGTAGACTTAAGGTATGGAGATCCAAATTACTGAAAGATCTGTTATCCGGAAAATCTCAGGTCCTGAGCATTCTGGATAGGTCCCATCAGTAATTACAAAGAAAATATGGTTGGATTGCCATTCAAAATCTCCCATGCATATCCAACTTGGGTGATAATATCATATACATTAAATGAGGACATCTCTCCTCCAAGATGCTTTTCTAGTGGATTGATAGCTCTACATATGCTGTTTGCAGTGATAAGCCCCAAAAAAGGGCAAAACCAGTCTGCATTTGGGAATCCAATTAGCATACTGACCTGGCTGAAAATTGGCTGTGAAAATGTAGGACAATCCTTAATTGCAATTCCTTCCGAGAATTCCTTCTGCAAAAAAAAATATAAAGCATTCAAACAGCATTCATCCCAAAGTTACAGGTATGGTCAGTCATAGTTTTATGATTAACAATTTGTGCAAATAAGTGCTTATCCAAATTTTACCCTTAATTATGATGAACTTTCATGAGTTTATGGGAAATCAAGGAGACATGTTTCCCAAATATTAACCTTACTGTTCTTATAGTCAGCTGCCTAGGAGGGAGAGCCCCTTAAATTGGGTACCACTTCTTTATGTCTAGCAAATGCATTCCCCTGAGCTACTGTATGTCAACACATTTTGCGAGACCATAATATCATTGAAATTGTTTCTTAAACTATTAATTGGATTTAAATTGTGGAAGTTTATTCTCCCAAATATATATATATCTACAAAAAGCCAGGAACAATTTAATTTTCTCAAAACTGAGTTTTTGTGAAAGGCACAAAGGGAATTTGTTGTTTTAGGAACTCTTTTTCCTCCTATTGTACTAAGTACTATTGATATTTGGGGCTCCGATTTAAAAAGGTACACTGTATATGTTCCACGTTATTTTATTAGCATTTTAAAGATTCCTATGCTAATTTTACCATTTTTAATATCTATGTTTAATCACCAAAAGCTTTAAAGATAGATTTCCAGCATAGAATTAAGACACAGGCATCTTTAGCACAGAGCCTTCTTCTATTCTTCTTTCTGTTTCTATATCAGACAAATGGATAAGTAAAAGATTAAGGGGCAGATTTCTCAACAGTCGAAGTGAATTCGAGGGAATTTTCGAAGTAAAAAAAAAAATCGAAATTCTAAGTAATTTTTTGGATACTTCGACCATCGAATAGGATACTACGACTTTGACTTCACCTTCGAATTCCATTCGAAGTAAAATCGTTCGAATATTCGACCATTCGATAATCTAAGTACTATCTCTTTAAAAAAACATCGACTTCAATACTTCGCCAAACTAAACCTGCCGAAGTGCTATGTTAGCCTATGGGGACCTTCTAGAGCAGTTTTTTGAAGTCGAAGAAAAATCGTTCGATCGACGGATGAAATCCTTCGAAAGCAAAATGGTCAAATTCGGTGAAAAAAACTTAATCTTCGATATTTGAAGTCGAAGTAAAGCCATTCGATGTTCGAATTTCGAAGTATTTATCACTTCGAAATTGGACCCTTGATAAATCTGCCCCTAAGTGATCATAATACTTGAATGCACCTACACCTTTCACTGTACTTGGAAACTGATGACCAAACCCACTGCCTTTAAAGTTCATCTATCATCTATTAAATCATTATTCCTCCAATTTAGATATGCAGTCATAGGGAATATATAATTGTCTGATTTTGTCTAAAGATAAACTCATCCGTATTTGTTCCCTGAAAGGGGATCGGATCAGTTAGATCTTAATTACCTTTCAAGAATAAAGTGTTCCTTTTATTAAGGTGACATTGGCCAGATTCTTTACGATATATAGGAGAAGTAAATCCAACTACTTTCATGAGAATAACGTTGTTCAGCAGAAACTTTTCAAAACTAAATGCAAGAATGCAGGAAGGTGCCTTGAAAAATGACCACAACAAATAGCATGGACCACCACATGGAGTGTGGTGGTTTTTGTGCTTTAAAACATCCCTTTGAGAAAATATATGCACCTGCAAAGAACGAAGTGCAGATGGGGGATCTGTTATATAGACTCCATTTTATTCAAATAATCCAAATTTTTAAACATTATTCTCTTTTCCTCTGTTATGATAAAATAGTACTTAGTACTTGATCCAAACTAAGATATAATTAATCCTTATGAAAAGCAAAATCAGCCTATATGGTTTATTTAAAGGGGACCCGTCACCTAAAAAAATTATTCAAAATCCTATTTTATCACATTGGCAAGCAAAATGAACTTTAATTACACAGTATAAATTATTTGAATCTTGTTTCCTTCAGTCTGGGAATTCTTAATTATAGCAAGCAGGCATGAGCCATTTTGTGGACACTGTTATTAAAGCAAGCCTTGCATCATCTCAAAATCTTGTTTGTGCACCAGAATGGGGACCTGATGTCCATCCCCATGCCCTGATTACACAATTAAACAGTGAAGAGCAGGGATGTAGTGAACTGTTCGCCGGCGAACTAGTTCGCACGAACTTCGACTGTTCGCGTCCGCCGAATGTTCGCGAACGTTGCGCGACGTTCGCCAATTTGAGTTTGCGTTCGATTCGAATAAAAATCGTTCGACCATTCGACCATTAGATTCCTTCGACCGCTAAAATCGAACGATTTCCATTCGTTCGAACGATTGTAAGCATTCGATGGAATGAAAAGCATTCGATCGAATGGCTTCCATCGTTCGATTCGAACGAAAATCCTTCGATCGAACAATTAAAATCCTTCGATCGTTCGAATCAAACGATTTTGCAGGTGTTCGAAGTTCGCGAACTGTTCGCGAACTGTTCGCATTTATGCCGGTGTTCGCGAACGGAGTTCGCGAACACCAAAACGGCAGTTCGCTACATCCCTAGTGAAGAGAATGGGGGAATGTGTGGAGAGCAGTGGCATCTAGGAAGTGCTGAATGGAAAGTGAAGGTAACTGTCTGCCCCGCCTCTATGCCTAAGGCACAGAGGAGGGGCAGGCAATATTTGATTGACAGCTGAGATTTTTAAATGAGCTTACAACAGCTATGAATGCTTTAATAAAAAATAGAAATTGAATTTCATGTTTAATTTGAAAAGGACTTTTTATAAAAATATGGATTTTAGTAAATCACAATTAAAGGGTTGATTTTTGTATCTGGGTGATAAGTCCACTTTAATGTTTACATGACTCTCTAGTTGACTTAAGGTATGAAGATCCATATTACGGAAAGATCCATTATCTGGAAAACACCAGGTCCCAAGCATTCTGGATAACAGGTCCCATGCTTGTAGTGGTAACACATTTATCTACAGCAGTGATCCCCAACCAGTAGCTCATGAGCAACAAGTTGCTCACCAACCCCTTAGATCTCTCTCTGTGGCCTCAAAGCAGGTGCTTATTTTTGAATACCAGGCTTGGAGGCAAGTTTTGGTTGCATAAAAACCAGGTGTACTGCCAAACAGAGCCTCCTGTAGGCTGCCAGTCTACATAGGGGCTACCAATAGTCAATCACAACCCTTGTTTGGCACCACCCAGGAACATTTTTCATGCTTGTGTTGCTCCCCAAATCTTTTTACATCTGAATGTTGCTCACAAGTAAAGAAGTTTGGGGACCCCTGATCTACAGCAATTACCTATTAAACTAAATTTTGTACTAATATGTAAGAACATACCATGGATTGCTCCTCAATTCCCTCTGACTTATAGCAGTTTATCACTTATTCTAAATGAAGGACAGTCAAACTTCAATGTGGTTGCAGTACCTCAAAACTCACCCCTTTAATTGTGGTCTTAAGAGGGTTATTTACTAAAATCCATATTTTTATCTAATTTTTAAATAAAAAAACCACAACCAAACTATAATACCGATTTGACATTATTTGTTATTATAAAAGCTCAATTTAATCGGTATGGATAAAAACTCGTTAAAATCGATCGAAAACCAAAATTGTAAGATTTTTTTGCAAATCGCTCGATTTTTCCAGGCTTTTTCCTGAGGAGCCAACATTTTTCAAGTTTTTGCCTGAAAAAGTCAGATTTTCAGGCTAATTCCAGCGCAGACCACAGAAACTTCAAAATAGGATAAGGACCTCTGCTATTGATTTATACACAACCTCAGCAGGTCTGAGATGGTGAATGTTTCATTTAATCATAAGCATGTGCTTAAAACCCACGCTTTTTGTAAATTGATGTACATACAAGAATGAAATATTGATAAAACAGGGAAACTGAATTAATCAATCCTTTTATATGTGTGTCTGCTGTAGCTCATTTAACTAGAAACCAATAGCAAAACAACATTTGCAATAAAACAGAATAGAAAACAAAACAGAAAATTTTAACTCTTTAATATAAATGTGAAACAAGTTTTGGTTCAGAGCTGCTTCACACTTTTTCAGCCCTAAAGGGTATTTGAAGTGTGTAATAAATTAGTGTTTTATGGATTGCATGTGTATATTTCCAAATGACTTTATTACATGATTTATTTCCCATAACAGACTCTATTCTTATGTGTTTGTCTTCACTCCCATGTGCGCTCTCATATTTTTTATCACTGAGATTGATATAATTTTATGGAATTTAAGACAGCTCACTTATGAGATTTTCCTGTCTTCCTATATTAACGGCAGCCTGAAAATGACAGTTTGACAGATCTTATAATTCAAATGGTATCGCTAATGCAGAACACCAACATTTTCGAGAGAGTGGGCGAGTAAAGAACATAAACTACATGGAAATGAACAGGTCCTTTTATAACTAAAAATGTCTTGAAGTTCAAATGACACTAAGAGCTATTCTGCAAATATTCCATTTAGCTGAAACTTTCAAAGTGCTTTGCTTCTGCTTTGCATCTTTAATTTGCTTTTATTACATGTGACAAAATGAGCCGCATGTCATCTCTTTCTATTCACTGTGTTAAAAGATGCAATTAAGGTTATGTACTGTATATACAGTATACCTGCTTTGTATTTTCCAACAATAGAAAAAACTTTCCTTAATAGGTCCTTGCAAACTTTTTATACTTTCATATATGGTATGTCTCCTTTTCAAACATCTATAGTACCCAATGATAGCATGGATGCAGAGAATTAAAATATGTCTGTGATAATAGCAGTATCCACACATAATGTAACTTGTATTTATCAAATGATTGTCCCTTCATAAGGGAAGAGTCTGAGCTTCTTTCAGACCCACATTCCTTACAATTCTGACACTATGTTCATCTGCTGATAGAGGGGCATATTGAGCCAGTAGTTTTACCATTCACTTAAACCTTAACGTCCAGTGCTTTTTCAGCTTTTGATTATATTATCGTTTAGACAATACTTACGTGAAACCTTAAGTAACTTAAGGTGTCCCAAAACCCAGAACTAAACCCAAGATCCCAGTCAAGGCTCATTCGTTTGCCTACAACTGTCGCCTTTCTCTTTGGGAGGAGCCCTCTGCTACTCAGATGCTGCCAGGTCTTAAAAGGACCAAGGGGAGAGGAAACCAAATGTATATGGAAAGGATGGAGAACAAGTAGCATAGAGGTCAGATAGTCAAGGTCACAGGCTAGGGCCCCCCAAAAAATATTTTTTTTAAAAAACATTGGTGGCAGGGGCCTATAGAAAAAAACCCCCCACAAATTGGTGTTCAGTAGAATTGAACTCATGTCTTCAGGACTTCAAGTTTGTCTCCTTTCGTGACTTTGGGTCATTTCACCGCTTCAGGACTTAAATTTTGGCTGTTTTCGTGACTTCGGGTCTTTTCGCCGCTTCAGGACTTCAATTTCGTGACTTTGGGTCATTTCACCACTTCAGGACTTTAATTTTGGCTCTATATATCCAGAAACCCATTATCCAGAAAACGCCGCATTATAGAAAGGCTGTCTCCCATAGACTCCATTTTATCCAAATTTTGAACACATGATTGCCTTTTTCTGTATATAAACTCTAGAGGGGGGTCATGTAATATAAGTCACTAAATTTGCCCAGGAGCATTAACCCATAGCAACCAATCAGCAGGTAGGATTTACTGGTCACCTGTTTAAAAGCAAACATCTTATTGATCGCTATGGGTTACTGCTACTGGGCAAACTTAGCACCTTCAATTACATATGGGGGTATTTCTCTAAAATCACGAATGTCATGAAAGTTCTTAAAAGAACCTAATATAAAAAGTATGAATGAAAAAAGTGCATGAAAAAAATAATTACTAGCGAAAAAAAATCTGAAAACCTCAGTATGAATGGCTAAAAAAAAGTCAGCATCCATTGACTTCTATGGGACCTTGACTGTTTTTACTTGGAGAAGTTTTGTATTAAAGTTTTTCCAGGGTCTTTTCCCAATTAATAAATCTCAATTTTTTCTCGATTTTTAAAGCAATTTTTTCGAATTTTTTGAGAGAAAAAATACTATTTGTGTAAAATAGGAAATTTGAATTATAGTAAATAGGCCCTTAAATGTGCACCTGAGCTGGCTCTTGGTTTTTCTGGCACAGAGGCAATTGTGCTATATCTCTAGGCCTTAGTAGCTCTATTGCCATCAACCCACACTAGGCATACACTGGATGGCACTACCATATAGTCATCAAACTCCTACCTGCCCCTCGTCTGTAGTTAATCCAAACCGCTGTTCCTTCCCAGATGTCCTCCCATTATGTTCAAAATTGGCCTCATTAAAGCTGAACTTCTCTTCAACTCTGCTCAACAATTTTGATTTTACAGACCAATTTTAAGGAAGCAGAGTTACAGAACCAGCTGGCTGCTACAAAATATATAGCACTGACCTCACAATTTAATCAACTAAAACAGAACCATTTTCTGCTACACATCTCATAGCCATGTGCACTATGTCATAGTAATCATACACATGAGGATGGCCTTCCTTATTTAATTCAACTAAAAATATAGGAAAATACTGCATCTTTAATAGCAGCATCCTTTATGCACTAGATACAGTGCTGTTCAGTGTTCCATGCAGGGCATTGCTAAATACAGCTAAACCCCACACAGAAAGACTAGAGGTAAAGGGGTCTCCAAGCTAAACTATAACTCCTACGTATCATTTAGAAGAAATCCTGAGTGCCAGTGGTTCTTACACATGAACAATCAATGTATTATAGAACATAATTGGTAATAGGAATAGGTTCTTCAGTACACTGAATAGTCATAGCAGATAGAAGACAGCAGTAGTTTTTCTTTCAGACTATATAATTACATAAAGCCAAATCCATTGGACTCCGTTAAACTTTAACAATTGAAGGAGACTGTAGATTTTGGAGAGATTCCACAAAAAGGACACTATACTACGTTGGATGTGCTAATAGGAATATTAAGAACATTGGTTATGCTTAACATTTCATATGTACCTTTGTATATTCACATATTCTATGTATATTATTGTATTGGATACAAATTGAAAACCAAATAAATGAAAATTGAAAAAAAAAAAAAAGAAAACACCATACATCAGGTCCATGGCTCTCCTTACTGAGGTCTTATGCCTCAGACCGTGCAGCAACATAGTAACATAATAACATAGTAAGTAAGGTTGAAAAAAGACACATGTCCATCGAGTTCAACCTTTTTTTTTTTATTAACTACCTATCTGCCAATTGATCCAGAGGAAGGCAAAAAACCCATCTGAAGCCTCTCCAACCTCTTGTAGTGGAGACCCATCCACCAGCCTCTTGTAGTGGAGACCCAAGATTTGAGGAATGGTGAGCTCTTTATTGGATGCACAGACTCAGGAGGAAGCAGGGACTAGGGCACAGGCAAGACAGGGTGAACTACAAACAGGCAACCTGGTCTTCGAGGGTCTTAAAATGTTTCCATTTCAGGGCATTTGAGGTTCACATCTTGTTGCGTCTGAGCTGGTATTCTGGCTTCTGAGTGGGTGGAATTATGTCACTGCCTCTGCAAAAGTGGGGGTGCAGAATACCTACAGGGTATAGGGAATACCCAAAACACTCCTGGGCCAGTAGGAACTCATGCCTCTTAGATGGCAAACATTACACTGTGGTGGAGGTTAACGCCTTTACCATGCCATAGAAATAAGCATCTACAGTATCAATCAGTAACGGATCTTCAAAAAAACAAGAAGCAAGAATTGTCCCAAATTATGAGTTCTCCCAAACCAGGACAAAGAAGAACTCTCCTCCACTTCCAACTCTAAAGTCCAAGTTCAATATTTGTCACTGGAATTACAACAAAACTATTAAAGTAGTTATATCATTATTCGTTTTTTCTGAACTGAGTATGCATAATTAGCCAATTAGTCAATGACAAGTAGTCATTTATATTGATCACATTCATTAGTTTACCATTGGTACATTGTACCAGATTTAAAATTTTCCTCTGAAAAGCAGTGTAGACATACTATTTGTTCAATTGTGATTCTGTGTGGGTAAGTCAAGCCCGCTGCTTATATAATTAGGTTGTCCAAGCTGCCAATATTTTGCTTATTTGCAGAGCTCAGGTTTTATTCAAAGTGTTTCAAATTAAAGGCAAAACTTTTGTTTGTGTTTCAGCATATAAGTTTGGCATAAAGTAAACAAAAGATGTGATTAGAACAATAGGCAAAATGTATGCTCAGCACAAGTATTATTCATTGCATTACTGCAAGGCAGCCCTATACTTATCATCTAATACTTCTTTTCTAACTCTGCACCCTATCCCACGGGTAGAAACAGACTTTTTAGATGAAATATCTTTTTTATGGCAAAACTGTGTATTTCTAAATGATGTACTGTACTTAGATCCCTCTGTCATCCATAAACAGGGACCTAATGACAAAATATGGAGCCCCCCTGCAAAAAAAAATTGGGCCCCAACGCACAAACAAACCTAATCTGCCCCCCCCAACCCACTCTGGGTCTGCTCCCCCCTCAATAGTTACATCACTGCCCATGATCTGCATCATTCAGGAGACATGGGTAAGGAAAATAATTCAATCACTATTAATGAGAAAAGTAAATAGCATTTTGCACTGCGTTCATAGTGCTATGTATGTTTTCCCACTGTAAATCATTTTCTAGGACTCCATGCGGAAGTGGAAGAGTAATGAAAATGAATAAATGACAGACAAATTAAGGCACCGCCTTAAAAAATGGTGGCTTGTACCTGTTTTTTTTGCACCTTATACCCTGTCTTACTGCTTATAAATAAAATCTCATGGTTTTTACCTACATGTATTAAAACGTATCTCATATTTTTATTAAACCAAGCTCGACCAAACTCCCATCCACGATTTTATCTTATTTATCAATAAAATAACGTGAAAAAGTTAAAAGTTCAAGGGCATCTGTCATTGACTTTTAAAAATTTAAAAAAGTGCTTGTATCCGGGGTCTGGGTGCACCTAGCACAGAAAACATGGTGGTCCACATACAGTACTGTGGGATTGCCCAAGCATATACTCTTATGCTGCCCACACATTTTTACTATTTCGATATGTACAATCAGTTATTAAAACAGTATGGGGAGATTGCACTGATTAGCCTGCAGGCCATTCAGTTGGATTGCTACATGGAAGTTAATTGGGTTATCAGTCTGTCCATTTTTCTATTTTGACTGGTTCATCTTACTGTGCAGTGTGTATCTGTGCATCACATTCCTGGCACCAGCTGAATAATGGATGGCTCCTTTCATCTGAAATTCTCAGGATTTGGGGTTAGTAAACCTAAAATATTTGTCCATGTCTGCATATATAGAACTTTGGATTCCAAGACATAATAAATTGGGACTATCCATCATTCACAGAAATCTTAAACATTTTTACAAAGCTGTAAATTACTTTTCTGACCTTTTCCTATACTTTTGCATTCCTTCCAATCCATTACACAAGGAAAACTTTACAAGACATTATTCTACTTTGAAGGCACGGTTTTCCCTGTACTGACTGGCTATATTATATGCCTCTCATTTTAATTATGACTTTATTTGTGTTTAATTAGTTATCAGTTGGTTGCACTGCATTCATCAGAGAGACCCTGGATATATTGCTAAAGTTTTGTATGTATTTAAATATATATATGCAATAGCTAAAACTAGATATTAATGCTAAATTTAAAGATACGTTTATTTAGATCATGTTTTTAAGTGCTAACTCCAGCAGAATGAAACATTTGCAAATCTGTTTGTGACATTGAATACAGAAGAATATTTCCCATGTACAGCACCTACCTTACTCATTTCCATTATATACATTCCAACATAAAAGGAAATTGATTTAAAGGGGTTGTTCATCTTTAAATTAACTTTAAGGTGCAGATTCAGGGTCGAAGTAAAAATTTGAAGTAAAAACATTTGTCGAGTTTCAAGCTATTCTTGTGTAGCTCGACTATCGAATAGGCCAAAATTCTATTTGAACTTGAAAAAAATTTGACTATTCGAATATCGAAATTTATCATGCATTGTCTCTTTAAAACTTCGACTTTGATCATTTGCCATCTAAAACCTTGCGAATTGCTGTTTTAGCCTATGGGGACCTCTTATTTTTTTTAAAAACCTTTGAACTGAATAGATCGACTATGTTCTTACTTCGATTCGAACGATTCCAATACAGCCTACTCACCTGCAGAAAAAACGTTGTTTTTTTTAAAATAAATTTCGGTTGGTCTTTTTTTTCGAATTTTGAAGTTATGGGAATAAAAAAAAACCTCCCATTACCTCGAAATTCAACCCTTGATTATTCTGCCACTAGGGGGCAGATTTTTCAAGGGTCGAATTTCGAAGTGGAAAATACTCTGACATTCGAATTCGAAGTCGGAGGATTTTATTCATCATACGATCTTATTCCGATCGTACTTTGAATCGTAGGATTCGAACGATTTTATCATACGATTTTCCTTCGATACCCAAAAAAAAATGGCTCTGGCAGGTCCCCATAGGCTAACAAAGCACTTCGGCAGGTTTAAGTTTGCGAAGTATTGAAGTCAAAGTTTTTTTTTAAACAGACAGTACTTCGACTATCGAATGGTCGAATATTCAAACGATTTTTTACTTCGAAACGAAGTCGGTTGAAGTAAATTCAAATTCATAGTATTCTATTCGATGGTCGAAGTACCCAAAAAGTTACTTCAAATTCGAACTTTTTTAACTTCGAAAATTCAATTGAGCTTAGTAAATCTGCCCCTAAGTGTGATGTAAAGAGTCATATTCTGAGACAATTTGCAATATGTTTTCATTTATTTGTGATTTTTGAGTTATTTAGCTATTTATCCAGCAGCTTTCCAGTTTCGAGTTTCAGCAATCTGGTTGCTAAGGTTCAAATTACCCTAGAAAACAAGCATTGATATGAATAAGACACTGGAATATATATAGGATAGGGCCTAAATAGAAAGACGAGTAATAAAAAAAAATTAAATACAAATGTGTGGCCTTACAAAGTATTTGTTTTTTTAGATTGGGTCATTGACCCCCATTTGAAATCTGGAAAGAGTCAAAAAAAGGCAAATAATTAAAAAACTATAAAAAAAATAGTTAAAACCAATTGATAAGTTGCTTAGAATTAGCCATTCTGTAACATACTAAACGTTTATTCAAAGGTGAACCACCCATTTAAAGGTCAGTGGGAGATATGGGTAGCAAAGGACCAAATATGGAGTTGCTTCAGATTCCCTGTTTGTGTTAAGAAATAGTGATGGGTGAATTTATCCGTCAGGCGTGAATTCGCGGCAAATTTCTCTGTTCGTTTTTTTTGCCGCCACGAAGGAATTGACGCTGGCGTCAATTTAGACACCGGCAGCGATTAATAGACGCCCATTGACTTTAATGGGTGCCGGCATCAAAATCCGCATTTCGCACATTTTTCGTTTGTTTCGTGAATTTCGCTGGAAATTTGCGAAATTCGTGGCAAAGCGCAATGGGATGAATTCGCCCATCACTATTAAGAAATAAGAAAAAAATTATTTTTGTAATTAATATGCACAATTCAATTCAGCACAAGCCATTTGTTGAACAAGGGGGATTACTGCCCCTTTAATGTTGCTTTTCTAATGATTGAACAAAAACATTTTATCAAGCTAATGATGCATCTTATGAAACAATGTGAAAGAAAATGAGATTTCTTAACTAATTTACTTTAGCAAATGAAGAAATTGATTCTGCATCCTTCATGTCATACACTATGGTACTATCCTTTCACTGTGTACAGTTTATTTGTTGTTCTCATTTAAAATAAATTGTCCTTGTCATTCACTAGTAATAATGTGATACAGACATTTCTTCCCAGGACTAGATCCCATAACTGACGATCATGGATATATACACAGCTACACAAGACCAGGCCGCACATAAGCCACAATATAAGGACAGTCAATGAATTAGTTGAAATTCAAAATATGACATTTTCACTATTCCCACTTACACCACTTACTTACAATTACAACTCTTCTAAAACAGTGCCTTGTACTTGATGGTATGGTATAAATCCATAGCGGTGGCAAAACAGTCCTATTGGGTTTATTTCATGCCTTTATTTATTTTAGTTTTTTTAGCAGAATGGAGATCCAAATTACAGAAAAAAACCTTATCTGGAAGCAGCATTCCAGATAATATTTCTATATATATGTTTGGTTTGCATTTATATGTGATATTTAACTCTTCAAAACATATAAAACCTATATATAAGGAATCCATTGTAGTTGTTTTAAAAATATAACATTTGGGGACAGATTTATCAGATATTAAACCTAGGGATTGTCAAGGATTTCGACATTTATCAATACTTGATCATTTTGAATTTCTTCTTAAAGGGGAAGGAAACCTAGTTGGCGCAAAAACCCTCCCCCCCGTGTTGTGGCCCACCCTCCCTCCTCCCCCCTGGCCTACCCGTCCCGCTGGGCAAATGCCCCTAACTTGTTACTTACCCTTCTGCGCAGGTCCAGTCCAGGGAGTTCACAGACGACATCTTCTTCCACACAAGCTTCTTCCTGCTTTGACCGGCGCATGTACAGTAGAAGCATTTCACCGGTATGATCTACTGCGCATGCGCCAAAAGTACTTCTTGACTTTTGGCGCATGTGCAGTAGATCCGTACCGGCGAAATGCTCCTACTGCACATGCCCCAAAACGCCGTTCAAAGCAGTAAGAAGATCGCGTGGAAGAAGATGTCGTCTGTGAACTCCCTGGACTGGACCTGCGCAGAAGGTTAAGTAACAAGTTAGGGGCATTTGCCCAATGGGACGAGTAGGCCAGGGGGGGAGGAGGGAGGGTGGGCAACACACGGGAGGGGGGAGGGTTTTTGCGCCAACTAGGTTTCCTTCCACTTTAAAGGCAAGCTTTAGTTACATAAAAACTATGGGGCAAATTCACTAAAGGATGAAGCGCCTAACGCTAGCGTTTATTCGCTAGCGTAGTGCATTTTCGTTAATTCGCCGATTCGCTGGCGTTTTTTCTTTTTTTATGGGTGATAGGCTGAAAAAGATCGAAATTTTTTTTGGGGCCACCCTCCTTCCCCCCTACATTTCCTAACTCATGTCACCTTAACTATACAGTGGGCACATGTGTAGGGCAAAATAATTTTTTTTTGATGTTTTGAAGGTTTCCCAGGATTGTGTAGTGCTGCTACGTACACTTACATTGTAAATTCAATTTGGCACTGTATGCAAATTAAGCATGCTAGCGTAACTTTGCCTGGCAAATTAACGCTAGTGCAACTTGCAACCTTTTGTTTCCCCTGAGCGCAACTTCGGATTTTAGTGAATTTGCGTAGCACTGGCGAAAAATCGCCTGGCGAAGTGCGGTTAATCGGACGCTGGCGCAACTACGAATCAGTGAATTTGTCCCCTATGTGTACTGCCTAGCAGAGCCTCCTGTAGCCCATATTTGGCACCCCCAGTAACCTTTTGCATCTGTTATTTTTTTAGATCTGTCCCACCTAGATCTCTAGATCTCTAGTAAGCAACACTTATAAATGTTGAAGCAATTCATTTTAGTCTTTTTTGGTTTGTACTCAAAACCACTGATGAATAGAAGCTGTACCCAAATACAGGTGGGTATAATTCAAGTGTAGTGTATTTCCTACAGTGGAAAAGAATGTAACACAGATACAGAAGAACTTCTCCAACAGACATAGCTATGACATGGGTACAAAATAATTCTTGCACTTGAGGACAGTATGACAGAGAGAGAAAGAGTAATGTATGAATTTGTTAAATAGTACAATGAAAATTATTATTTATAGCACATATAAAAATACAAAATAATCCCCTAAAATCTGTTCACTAATGACTGTACTGGGGCTGAGTATAACAAGCTTGCACAAGAATTTGTGAAAATAACATGGGTCCACTGAATTTCCTGCACTGAACTTGAGCCTAAGCAGGAACTAGACTAGATATAATGAACCTTAAAAAAGAGATAACAATGTTTAATTTAAACTAACCTTTGTTACTGCTTTTTCTCCTGAACGACTTTTGAAATCTCTCTCTCCCTTTTACTTTCACCTTTATGCAGCAGTTATCAAGGAGCAACCCAGAATAAATTGTAATTATCCCTGCACACATAAGATTCTTTTTAAATCTTCCCCTATTATCTCTGAGTGACAGACAAGTCTTATGTTCATTTTTAGATAATGACTTTAAATGTATACTTACAGTTTTCAATTTTATTTCCAAGTGCTTGAGCTTTAATATATGCAGAAAACAGAAGCAATTATCCCTATGGGTCTTCCTCTTCTTAATCCTATTCTGTTATAATTTTTTTTTTTTACAGTTTTTCAAAACAGCCTACTGATGATTACTCCTAGCACAACTGAAACCCTACAAAATAAATGCACTTTATTATATGCATAGTGACAAATAAATTCAAATAACCTCTGTACTAGCTAAGTTCCTTACTACGTGATTCTTGTGGGTGTTTGCAACTGCAATTTTTGGTTAGAATACTATTGCTTACTTCTTTTGCCTCTTTTGGCCAAGAATGTGTATACTTTGTGGAGTTGAGGATACGCTTCTATTGATTTCTCTCTTTATAAGGCCTATAGCCCAGGACTGTGTGCTATGTTATTACTTTAGTTTAACACTGGTACAGTTGTGTACAAAAAGTGAGAACTTTGTTTTATGCTTGTTTTATGCTTTCTTTTCTTGGCTTCTCCCAGTGCCATCAGCAGACATTCAACAACAACAACAAAAAATCACCTGCACAATCCAAACGTTTGGCTAGATATACAGTATCTTTCTGAATCACACTGTTTTACCAACTGGCTGCTCAGCAGTAAGCTACTATTTGAAAAGTTTGTCTGGTCCACAAATATATTCAGTTGATACATTGTTTTTTTGCAGTGAGTTAAAGTAATAGGGTTTTTAAAAGCCAGCATTGAATGTAACACAGTAATGTTGTGCACATTCTATTGGTCTCTTCTTTTGCGGTGCTGTTCTGAACCATTATGTCAGTAGGAGAGCGATAACAAAGGTAATCAGCTGATCAGCAAAAAATGGCAGGCAGGTTTAACCTATTCTGTAGGCATCAAAGAGGCTAGGCGCAGTGGCTTAACTAGAGTGCCTAGGCCCCCCTGCAAAAAATCTTTAGAGGGGCACGGTGCACTACGATCCCCATCCTCCCGCCCACATCTTGCCTCAGCCCACCCCAACTCCAGCCACATCCTGCCCCGACTGGTGTCCCCTCCATCGTCGGTAAAAGAGCCTCTTTAGTTACGCCACTGGCTAGTAGTAGAATGTTGGAGAATCTGTTAGATAAGGGATTGTGGTGTAATAGCAGAGAGAAGATTACTATTAGACTCGTATTACTAGAGTAGAGGTCTAGTGGCTTACCATAACCCCTTGGATGTTGCTCCTAGTGGCCCCAAGCAGGTGCTTCTTTTTGAATTCCTGTTGGGGGGCAAGGTTTGATTGCATAAATACCAGGTGTTCTGCCAACCAGAGCCTTTAGTCAATCACAGCCCATAATTGGCATCTCAGGGATTTTTGCATGCTTCTCCTCATTAGAGAAACATCCAATTCTAAGTAGATGTAGAACCAGAAGGTGTTTGGGAGGATGTTTAACAGGCAGTGTTGGTTGCCAGGGCCCACTGGAACACCTTTAACCACAGGATAATTCACTAGGGATACTTCAGGTAAGGCATTTCTCACACTTAGGTTTCAGTGTTTATTGAAAGGAAATGAGATGACCATGATTAATTTAATCTCACGTTAATATTTTTTGCATTAAACAATTTTGATCTGATATGGAGCACTATATACATTCATAGAAAGTCTCTCATATATGTAATGTAAGACGCGCTGGTAAGTGTTACTTACCTCCCGGTGCGCCTCTCTTTGTGTGCGCAGGCACGCACTTCCTCTCTGACTTGCTAACGCTGGCGTCTCACGCTGGCGCCTGATGCTGGGCGTCATAACGTCACGATCCTGCGCCAGATTCTAGTTTTGGTGCCAAACATTTTTTTTAAAATCCCCTTCCACCATTTTGATGTGCCCAAGCTAGGTTCCAGTTCTACTGTTCCTGCCTAAGCGTTTATTGTATTTGAATTCCTGTTTTTTTACTTCCACCTGACTTTTGACTCCGATTATTGCCGCCCGCCTTGAACCCTTGCCTGATTTTTGACTACGTCTCCTCTTCATCCTTGCCGGTACCTCGTTTACAGACTTATTGTACTCTTTCTTGTGTTTTCCAAAGCAGAAAGCCTGGGGCCCCAAAACACTGGAATGTGCAGGGTTACCCTATGCAGTGTGAGTGTACCCACCACCAAGCAAGGTTCCCGATAATGAGAACGTTATATGTAATTTCTAAGAGAGATTATGCATTTTAAGCTGCTATGATTGGTTACTTGCCTGTCAAGTCACAATGCAAGGGCTCTATTTACCAATGTGCACTCTAATTTCTGGAGACATTCTCAAACTTAAATGCTCAATTTCCCCATTGGACCCTGTAACATTTTGCAATTTATGAAAATCACATTTTTGTACCTATTGTGCCACAAATTGCAATTACAGAGCAACAGAAAGGAGGGACACATTTTAAGCAACTTTTGCCTAAGAAAATGAATTACTCAGGTGTAAAGTTATGCATTTCAATTGTGCTTTAAAAAGCCTCATGGGCAAATATTTTGTACTTTTTCTGCTAAAATATGTAATTGTCAATATGCAGCAAAAGTGCCCATGGGCTACATATCCACTCTCTATTATAAACTGATATGATCTTTAAGTAAAAACCTAGTTGGAACTGGTGATAACAGGGGTCATACAACATACAGTAGCCACTTTGTATCACTTAAATCGCTTAGCTCCATGTTCCTTGTTTAAGTACAGAGAGGTTGTGTGTTCAAACCAGATGGTCAAGATGGTCCATTGGGCATAAGGATTTCCATAGCAGGAAAGACCAAGTCAGATTTATTTACATTGCAGAAGTTCTTTAGGAGGACATAAGCTTGAAGAGCTTGAGAGTTCATATAGAATAGTTTCATGAAAGTGTTTGGTCAATGCCTTCCATTGTGGAAAACAGTATGGAAGCTGGAAAGAATAATGTCAATGAAAGGTTGAACTTCCTGATTGTGTGTGTTTTTTCATTATTCAAAAATCAGCAGCTCACAGATTCTGGCAATGTTGGACTATGGTGTTCAGGGCTCACCAGTGTTGCCAACTCAGGGGCCCCCTACCATAGTTGTGAGCTCCGGCAGAGGATGTTCCTTCAGTGGGGCAGTTCAGTGGGAACATCCAAAGTTTCCAGCAGGAAGTGGTTCTGGTTGGCGGCGCCCTCCGGGTTTTTTCCTGATGTCCAGCCATACCAGTCCGACCCTGCTCCTGCTTTTCTCAAACTAAGGCCAAGGGCATATTGAATGTTGGTGGAAAGAAATAGATCCACTCTCTTCTGCATCTCTGTGTATCTACACTGAAACATACAGGTTCCACCTGAGTGCAGGTACACAGAGCGGAGATTGGCCTGTTCATGTTTTTCAAGTCAATCTCCACTCAGTGTACTGTGCCAAACATGGATTGCCTTAAAATTCTCCAGACAAGTAATTGTCTTATTTTGAGGTACAATGAGTCTGCACATTGAGTCTCCCGGAATATCAAAAACTTTTACATGTGAGCAAACCTAGCTAAATATTAATCCTTGCTTATTCAGAGGCATTGCCTTGTCTGATGGATATTCTTGTCAATAGTTAAAGAACACTAGCAAAAAACAGAAGGGAAAAAACATAGCAGCTGATACAATACTATGCTTTTCATCACCTTTATCAAAAAAATACAGGATGCTACAGTAATGAGTTTCTGTAAATAATCATGCCAACAGGGGTTCTCTCATCTACCTTTCTAAAAGTGATAATTTAGTCAGATGTAGCTTTATTTGGATTTGTTTTGCACTGGGAAAACCAGGTGTTTACCTGCACCTGCCGTATATTACAACATTCTGCAGATTACACTGCGAGTGATGATCACTTCATAACATTTGTTTGCCAGAGGTTGCAGGAATTTTTCCACATTTATATAATACTGTTTAGACGATAAAATGTTTAGATAACAACTGTTTCCAAACTTACTGCAGTTAACAAGAAGTCCAGGTGTCCAGGGACTGGACCATCATCAGCCTTTGAGAGCTGAAAGACTAGACCAGTAGGAATACAGAAAGTTGCATTAGGAACTGAAAAATACTCAAAACCCCCATGACTGGTCCTTGGTTAGTCTGATGCATGTCATGCCATAGCCATGGTTATTTAGATACGACTCTTGCACGTAATATCCCCTTTATCATATGAAGTGTTTCGTTTGCAAGTTTGAAAAGTTTGAATAGTCAGTTTAGCAATATACAAAAAAAATTAGTAATAAAAAAATTGCATCCAGTTTGTCATGAAACAATACAGATTCTAAGGGGCCCATTTACTTAGCTCGAGTGAAGGAATAGAAGAATACAAAAATACTTAAAAATACTTTAAAAAATACTTCAAATTTCAAAAGGTCGAATATATCTACTTCGACCATCAAATAGGCTACTTCGACCTTCGTCTACGACTTCGAATCAAACGATTCAAACTAAAAATCGTTCGACTATTCGACCATTCGATAGTCGAAGTACTGTCTCTTAAAAAAATACTTCAACCCCCTAGTTCGCCACCTAAAACCAACCTCCTTCGATTGATGGATTAAAATCCTTCCAATCGTTTGATTCAAAGAATTTAATCGTTCGATGGAACGATTATTCATTTGATCGTTCGATCGTAGGAATAACGCTAAATCCTTCGACTTCGATATTCGAAGTCGAAGGATTTACATTCGGCAGTCGAATATCGAGGGTTAATTAACCCTCGATATTCGACCCTATGTAAATGTGCCCCATAATGTATAAATACCACCAGCAATCCTTTACCCTCTTTTTTTTAGGAATAACCTGGTGCCTGGTATAGAGGGTTGGCATACACAACAAATTTTCCTAGCACAACAGAGCAGATACAAGCAGTGTAAATCCCTGTTTATTAATGAATGTGACATTTCAGGAATACACTTTATCAAGCATACAAACCAGTGAAAATGTAAGTAATTAGAGGAATATATTAGCGTAATTATTTATTTACATACTGGTAGCCATTAACACTCTGCTATTTCGGGAGATTAGTCGCCCAGCAACAAATCGCTTTGTCTTCGGGGCACCTAATCTTCCCGAACTGCCTTCCTGGCAGCTAGAATGTAAATCGCGGGCAGGATGGCACTCGGATCGCTTCAGCTTTCCCGAAGTTGCCTGAAGTTTCCTCATGAGGCAACTTCGGGCGACTTCGGAAAACGAATCATTCCGAGTGCCATCTGCCAGCAATCTACATTCTACCCAGCAGGAAGGCAGGTTGGGAGATTAGTCGCCCAAAGAAAATGTGATTTGTTGCTGGGCGACTAATCTCCCAAAATAGCTGGGTGTGTCTCTGCCCTAAAGGACTGAAAATGAAAATTTTAAAGTTTTCAACATTTTTAATTAAAAAAACAAACCTCTCTACAAAAAGAAGAACATTAAATTTCTCATTTAAACTATCTGTAATTCCCAAATCCAATACCATCCGTTGTAATAATATTCTGGTTCTATGCTGACTGGCACTTGTTCCAAATAACGATAAGCACATTTATTGATCAGACATGGATTCAGAGAGAAATTTCACAATTTCACAATCAATGAATTCTTCTGTGAAAAATAGATAAAGTGAGAAAAACCGCCCAATGACTTCCTATGGTTTTGCAAATTTTATGGCAAGTAGTGATGGGCGAATTTATTCGCCAGGCGCAAATTCACGGCGAATTTGCGCGATTCGCGAAACTCCCGCGAAAATTCGCGTCAAAAATTCGCCGGCGTCAAAATGTTTTTTTCGAAAAAATGGACGCCGGTGTCAAAAACGGGCGCCGGCGTCGGAAAAACGGGCGCCGTTTCGTGAATTTTTTGCCGTTTCGTGAATTTCGTGCGAAATTCGCACATTTTTCGGCAAAACGGCGCAAATTCGCCCATCACTAATGGCAAGCTAATACGGTACAGAGTCGGTCATCACTAGTTCCAAATACTGTATTCCTTATGTTTATTTAAGTGAACTCTCATTGCTCTACTAGTCTGGTCTATATATTGCAATAAATGATCTCTCTTGTATTGCAAAATTGAGGCCCTTTTAATGGATGTCATCTGAAATTATTTCATTGTAGTGTATACAATGGCGACATGCATGAGTGCCACCATTGCTTTTAGTGCAAATCTTTTCCACCCTGAGTTTATTTAATTGGCATTTGATAAATGAACCCTTTGTTCTTCCTTTAACATATGAAAACAGTGGCAGGGCCATGTACAACCTACCATGGTTAGCCCTAAGTATTCATTGGCTTGCTTTATAAACTTAAGGGGTTATTTACTAATCTCGGAATGCAAAAATCATGAAACATTCGTGATTTCTTTTTTTATAAAATCTGACTTTTAAAAAAAATCACAAATTTTTCGTTATTTATTAAACCCAGAGTATGGAAAAGGCAGAATCAGACCTATCGAGGTTGCATATAAGTAAATGGGAGAAGTCCCAATGAATTTTTGATGTGTGCTGGGTTTTTGGCAATACCCCAAAGTTTTCCAAATTTTTCACGATTGGTTTTTGATTTTTTTTTCCCGCCATTTTGGATTTTTTTCGGGAAAGTGTATTAATAAATACGCCCAAAAAAACCCTGTGCGGATTTGAGTTTTGTTTCAGAAAATATTGAGATGAATTCAGACTTTGATAAATAACCCCCTATAGTGTTACTATCATTATACTATCAAATGATCAACTTTATTAGTAACATGTCTTTTTCTGTCTAACCTCCTCCTTAATTTTCATTATTGTATCCTGCTATTGCGATGAATTCAGACTTTGATAAATAACCCCCTATAGTGTCAACTTTATTAGTAACTTATGTCTTTTTCTGTCTAACCTTTTTGGATTTTTTTCGGGAAAGTGTATTAATAAATAAGCCCAAAAAAACCCTGTGCGGATTTGGTCAGAGTTTTTTTCAGAAAATATTGAGATGAATTCAGATTTTGATAAATAACCCCCTATAGTGTTACTATCATTATACTATCAAATGATCAACTTTATTAGTAACTTATGTCTTTTTCTGTCTAACCTCCTCCTTAATTTTCATTATTGTATCCTGCTTGTAGTATCTTTCTTTAAATTTACATAACATATGTAAAGACACCTTTATATCCTATGAATGTACAGTCTTAGTTTAATGGTAGGACGTAGCTCATTTAAGCAAACCAATTTTTATTGGGTGAAATCAGTCCAAATAAAAAGTAACATACATAAACCTTATGTATGCCTGGATATGTGGAGCGAACATATTGTTAGGAGAAATATTCATATTTTTAAAAAAAATCCATAAACACAGTGGCAAACATAGGTGCTACCAAAGCAAAAACATTTTTTTGTACCATAAGTGACATGGGTAAATAAAGTGACGTGCAGAAGCGTTTATACAGTTTTAATAAATAGTTAAGATTACACTCACAAACGTTGTGAAATCGCTTTACAAACAATGCAGTGTCTCAATGTGCTGCTTTGAGTTCTTTAGCATCTTTCACAGTTCAATGCGATTGTCTCTGTTTTCCGGCTGCTGATTCCGCACTTCCTTGTCACCGATGACGCGTTTCGCCGTCTGACTTCCTCCAAGAGCGATGACTGCTTCCGGATAGTCACTTTTTATCACCCAAGCTAGAAAAAACGTTATTGTTCCAGAACAAATGTCTTTTAAAGGTAGATTTGCAACTTAGAAACATTCCTTATTAATTGTTACGAAATCGCATCCCAAATACATTACTTTATAACATAAGCCCTGAGATTAAAATCAACATTTAAACTGTAGGGGATAGGATAGGGATTTCAACCTATGAATCCACCAACTCTCTTTTATGCATACGGCCTACCTGTCAGTGCAGGACGTATGGGGGTTAAGTTCTCCTCTCTGGAGGCAGGACAAACAATGAATGAATTTTCTGGCTCCTCCTCTTCCTGTGTCTCCTTCTATCCCCAGTTTTTTGTTTGTCCTGCTCGGAGGCGGACATAGGTTTACTTCCTCCTCACTTTATTATTTATTTCTTTATTATTTTATTTTTTCTATTCATCCTACACTACAATCAACTTGGTGCGCTCTTGGCTAGATGAGACCCCTATATGGAGTGCGCTCTCTAGTCCAATTGAGCCCCATATACCAAAACCGGATTAGGACGTGAGACCAAGGTGTTGCTCCGTCTCTATATTATGAGTGCTCTGTCACTACAGGTGAGCCCCCCTCCTTTAGGAGATGTTGTGTGCTCCCATTATCTCCCTCCTGGCTTAGGTGCCAATCTCTGTGAGCCCCATGGCGTGCGCTCCAGTCAGGTGATCTTTATCACCCCAGGCACTGCGGAGAGGATTTCAGGATGACCGGCGGTTTTCCCCCGACATCCCCACACTATTTAGGCACAGGTATAGTGTGCCTATCACTGAGCAGTGAATTACCGGTTCGCCCCGTTGCGACTTCCGGTTTACGTGACGTCACTTCCGGCGCGGCGGATCAGGGCATTTGGCGCCAAGTGACTAGCGCAGTTGGTGGAACGCAACAGAAGGAGACAGTCATTTTTCAGGCAGCTAAGTAATTTTACATACAGCCTAATACCTGCACACCATATTGCATATACAGATACATTCTGCAGAGTATAATGGCGCATGCCAAGGAGCTGGCAGACCTCATTGAGGATCTATCTGCCCAACCTAGTCTATCTCCTAAGAAACATACCAGGCAATCCAGACGGAGGCCTCACAGGAAGAGGGAAAATCCTTCCTCTCCACCTCATTTACACAAAATAAAGAAAACTGTTGTTTCTGAAGAATCTGACTTGGATCTGCAACAGCAAATATTTGCTGATAAAACCGCAGTACAATCTGCACAACAACCCACTACCCCTCCACAATTCTCACCGGGCCCTGCCAGCCCTCAAGTATCTCCACAGCCTGTACCTGGTACGTCAGCAGGTACACAAGCTGACCCTCACTTGTCGCAATTTATGGGCTGGATACAATCACAGATCCAATCATCTGTTAAACAGGCTGTAGCCAGCCGCACCAACCAGTCGGTCAGACCCAAGGTTAAACAGTTATTACTATCTGATCCTTCCACATCTGACTCTGACACTAATTCTCACTCTGACTCTGAGAGTGACACATCACTATCAGACCACTCCTTATCTGATGACACTTCCTCCACTAAACAACCAGAGGATGTCAAGTTACTAATTAAGCACTTACAGGACACTCTCGAAATTAAAGAAACACAACTTCCAATTTCCAAAGTAGACAGGGTTTTGGGTAATACCCCCAAGAAGTCGAGGATTTTCCCTACTAGTCAATCAATCACCAAAGTGATTTCACAAGAATGGTCGGATCCTGATAAGCGCAACACTATATCACAAAAGTTATTGTCTAAATACCCAGTCGCAGATGACTTAAAGCAAATCTGGGATAAATCCCCCAAAGTAGATTCTGCTATAGTTAGGTTGTCCAGGAATACCACACTGCCATCCGAAGACGCAGGCTCTTTCCGCGACCCAATGGATAGGAAAATGGAATCTGCCCTTCGGCGGGATTTCCTTCACTCAGCGGCTATTCTTCACCCAGCTTCTGCTTCTCTTAGTGTGGCCAGAACTGCACGTTTCTGGTGCCAGGAATTAAAAAACTCTGCTTATTCTGCACACCCAGAAACCTCTGCCATAGTTGACAAACTCAATCTAGCATTGTCCTTTCTTAGCGATGCTTCACTGGAGATAACTAAATTGTCTTCAAGAGCAGCTGCAGCTTCCATTACAGCCCGCAGGGCATTATGGTTAAGACAATGGTCGGGAGACACAGCATCCAAGAATAGACTTGTCTCCCTCAAGTTTGAAGGCACACAACTATTCGGCCCACAACTCAAACAAATAATCTCAGAAGTGACAGGTGGTAAAGGCTCCTTTTTACCCCAAGGTAGAAAGCCACGCAAGGACACACACAAGCGCAATTTTCACCACAAGTCTTGGGGCTCATACTCAAGGTCCAATACTAGAGGCAGATCTAATCAATGGAGTTCAAACCAACCTCAATCTTCTCAGAGAAAATATAAACCATGGCAATCTCAACAGAAATCTGTTCGTAAGGGAGGACCACCCAACAGCCAGGATTCCTGACTCTCACACAGCCACTTTACAAGTGGGGGGCAGACTGCAACGTTTTGCCCAAGTTTGGTCGAATTCAATCTCAAATTCCTGGGTCATCCAAACTTTAACTCAAGGCCACAAAATTTATTTTACCAAGTACCCACCAAAAGACAGGTTTGTTCCATCAAGTCTACCTGCAGACACAAACAAATCGATTTCCATGGAATTAATAATCCAAGAGTTACTAAAAAAGTGCGTAATATCGCCAGTTCCCCGACAACAACTCTTTCGCGGTTTTTACTCAAACCTTTTTCTGGTGGCAAAGAAGGACGGGGGTTTCCGTCCCGTCTTAAACCTTCAACCTCTCAACAAATACATCAAATACCAACGCTTCAAAATGGAGTCTATTCGATCCATCACCTCATGCATTCCTTTAGCAGCCTATATGACAAAGGTAGACCTCAGGGACGCATATTTGCACATACCCATTCATCCAGACCACCAGAGATTCCTCCGATTTTTTCTAGGCCATCAGCACTACCAGTTCCAGGCCATGCCGTTCGGTCTTACATCAGCACCACGGATTTTCACCAAAGTACTAGGAGCTCTCATTGCAACCATTCGAGCACAAGGGGTACACATTTTTCCATACCTTGACGACATTCTCATATTTGCAGACTCCAGGGACAAGGCCATACAGGATACTCAATCCTGCATACACCAGCTACAAATCCATGGTTGGGTTATCAACTACCAGAAGAGCATCCTCATTCCTACACAGACACTACCCTTCCTAGGAATGGTAGTAGATTCTATGACTCAAAGTTTATTCTTCCCACAGAAAAGATCAACAAGATCCAATCTCTAATACCAACATTTTTCAACAGCTCTGTTTCAGCTTTTTCTATTCTCCAGCTCCTAGGCCTAATGGCATCCACGATAGATGCCGTACCGTTTGCCAGGTTCCACATGCGACCCCTTCAGAGACGATTCTTAAAGCTATGGAACAAAGATCACCAAGATCTTTCACAATTGATAATCCTGCCCTCGGAAACTCTCAACAGTCTCCAGTGGTGGTCACACAGGACCAATCTTGTGAAGGGCAAACTGTGGCATCTCCCGGACCCGTCTGTCATATCAACAGACGCAAGTCTATCGGGCTGGGGAGCAACTTGGAAACATCTCAGTTGCCAGGGTCGCTGGACCTGTCGAGAGCAAAGGTTACACATCAATGTACTCGAGATACGAGCCATTCTGAATGCCCTCCTACATTGGTCAAGCCTTCTTCAATTTTCACACATTCGCATTCAGTCAGACAACAGCACCGCGGTTGCATACCTCAACAAGCAAGGGGGCACAAGGAGTGCAACAGCAATGAGGGAAATTGCCAAGATCCTGACGTGGGCCGAGCAACACTCGGCGCAGTTGACAGCCATTTACATCCCGGGCATTCAGAACTGGCAGGCGGACTATCTCAGTCGCCATACTTTGGATCCGGGAGAATGGATGTTGAAACCTTCAGTTTTCAAGATGATCACACACAAGTGGGGAACCCCTTGTGTAGATGTCATGGCATCGAGACACAACAACCAGCTACAACGATTTTTCTCCAGGATCAGGGACCCAATGGCAGAGGATGTAGACGCGCTAGCTATACATTGGTCCTTCCAGATGGCTTATGCGTTTCCTCCATTACCAATTCTGCAGAGGACTCTGACCAAAATCAAACAGGAGCAGATTCCCACAATTCTCATAGCCCCAGCTTGGCCAGCTCGAACATGGTTTGCAGACATACTGTCGATGTTAGCAGATCATCCCCTTCAACTTCCTGTATCGCAGGACCTTCTCAGACAAGGTCCATCCTGTTACCCAGATGTGCACAGACTCAGCCTGACGGCTTTTCTATTGAATCCAAACTCTGGGAGCAGAAAGGTTTTCATCCGAAGGTGATCCAAACACTTTTGGCAGCAAGAAGTCCTTCCACATATAGAACATACCATCGTATTTGGAAAATATTTTTTTCTTGGTGTGACTTGCAGAATTTATCTTGGGCAGATTGTAACTCTCCGCAGATCTTACAATTTCTGCAATCAGGACTCGAACTTAAGTTAAGCGTGACTTCCCTCAGAGTACAGACTTCGGCTCTAGCAGCTTTATTTCAGGTTCAGTGGGCTGCTCTACCAGAAGTTCGTTTATTTTTTCAGGGATTGAAAAGACTTAAACCACCAGTCAAACAACCTGTTCCTTCTTGGGATCTAAACATAGTCTTACAGGCGCTACAAGAACATCCTTTCGAACCTTTGGATTCCGTTGACACTAAGTTTCTCACACTCAAGACGGTTTTCCTTTTTGCTATAGCTTCTGCCAGAAGAGTCTCTGAGATAGCCTCACTTTCCTGCAAACCTCCATGGTTGAAATTCCATCCAGATAAGGCGGTACTACGTACCAATCCGGAATTCCTTCCTAAAGTGGTCACTGAATTTCACTTGAACCAAGATATTGTCATCCCAGTACTGCAACCTCAAGAGACTAGTCAGTCTGACAACGCCTACACTTTAGACCCCGTTAGGGCTCTTAAAGTTTACGTGGACAGGACTCAAGCCATCAGACTTTCAGATGTCTTATTTGTTCTTTTTGGAGGCCATAAATTGGGCCTTTCCGCATCTAAGAGAACCATAGCTAGATGGATTATAGACGCCATTTCCATAGCATACACCAAGGCAGGAATTTCTCCTCCCTTAACATTAAAAGCCCATTCCACCAGAAAGGTCAGTACGTCTTGGGCATTCCAACAAGATATATCTTTACACAAGATTTGTCAGGCAGCTACATGGGCATCACCTCATACATTTTCTAAATTTTATAAATTTGATGTGTTCCAGACTCAACAGTCTGAGTTTGGCAGGAAGGTGCTACAAGCAGCAATAGCACATAGTTAGCTTCCTGATAGTTACAATTATTAGTTTTGTTCACACAGTTAATAGTTGTTATTTTCCCTACCCTATTTTTGGACGACTTTGGGACATCCCCATACGTCCTGCACTGACAGGTAGGCCGTATGCATAAAAGGAGATTTACTTACCTGGTAAAGCTCTTTTGCATAGGCCGTACTGTCAGTGCAGCATCCCACCCTTTTTTTGTGGATGCCGGTTGCTGCCGATCCTTAGTTTAGCTAGGGAGTTAGTTCTATCTACTCTATGTGTCTCCTCACAGACTTTACAAACAACTGGGGATAGAAGGAGACACAGGAAGAGGAGGAGCCAGAAAATTCATTCATTGTTTGTCCTGCCTCCAGAGAGGAGAACTTAACCCCCATACGTCCTGCACTGACAGTACGGCCTATGCAAAAGAGCTTTACCAGGTAAGTAAATCTCCTTTTTGCAGTGTATTGGTTACCATGTCCCCTCTCCTCCATTTGGTTTTAACCCTTTGTATTCCTAACCATGTAAGGCCGTTGGCTTTTTCAAGAAATGTTTTGATACAGAGTGTTTTACACTTCCTTTGCAAATATTATTACCGTGCACTCCTACTCCCTCCTTTAACTTTCTATTTGTCTTACCAACATATTGGAGGCCACATGGGCACAAAAACAGGTAAATCGCATTAATGGTATCACATTTGATGAGCTCCTGGATTTGGAATATTTCCCCAGTTATGAAACTTTTGAACGTTTTAGTTTTTACACTAAGGGGGTTATTTATCAAAGTCCGTATTTATCTCAATATTTTCTGAAAAAAACTCAGACCAAATCCGCGCGGGTTTTCTCGGCTTATTCATTGAGTATACTTTCCCGAAATTTTGTTTGTCGGAAAAAATCAGAAAAGACCGTGAAAAGTACGAATTTTATGAATTTTCTCGGAATTTCCACCCAAAAACTCAGATGTTAAATTTCTCTTCTCTATTCTTTATACTATGTGCTTGTCTTTACTTTTTGTATTCCTACATCTCATCTCTGCCTTCTTCTCTAATTCTCTCATAAGCTTCTTTTATATCATTTTCTTTATATCCTCTTTCTTAAAATCTGTCTGTAAGGATCTTAGATTGTTTAACATAATCAATCAAATCACTGCAGTTTTTTCTTACTCTCCTAAACTGCCCCTGCAGTGTGTGTATTAAACCCTCTTCTATATAAATTTGCAAACCTAAAAAGTACATTTTTTCTGAACTAATATTTTGAGAAAACTCCACTAAATTTGCAGTATGGTTCAGTGATTCTACTTCCTCTTTATTCCAAACAATTAAAATATCATCTATGTAATGTTTCCAAAGTAGCAGACCCTCACCCATTGCCATGGGTTCTAAACTGTACTTTTCCCAATACCCCATGAACAAATTTGCATAGCTGGGCTCACCTAGTCTCTTAGTCGGATTTTCCCACGGGGTATCCTGTGCTTGATATCCCAGTTTAGTCAAACTGTAAAAAATATGAAGGTGTGGGACAAATCCAAGGCAGCAAAAGTGTATAAACACTTCTACACTTTGGGGAAGTTTTATCAAGGGTCGATGTGAATTTGAGGGAAATTTTCGAAGTAAAAAAATTCGAAATTCAAAGTAATTTTTTTAGATACTTCGACCATCGAATAGGATACTATGACTTCAAATTCGATTCAAAGTAAAATAGTTAAAATATTTGACCATTCGCTAATCAAAGTACTGTCTCTTTAAAAAAACTTCAACTTCAATACTTCGCCAAATTAAACCTGCCGAAGTGCTATGTTAGCCTATGGGGACCTTCTACAGCATTTTTGTAAGTTTTTTGAAGTCGTTAGATTCGAAGGATTTAATTGTTCGATCGAACGATTTTACTTTGACCGCAGAATACCAAAATTAGATGAAAAAAGTATTTCAATTCGATGGTCGAATTTCAGTATTTTTTACTTCGAAATTCGACCCTTGATAAATCTGTCCTTTTATTTATCCACTAAGGATATAAGAAGATTTTAAGCAGATTGAAACGCCAATTACTACCAATGCCTTTATCTACTCATTTCTATAATCGACTACCAGATGCACTAGGAATCAGAGTGCGGGGCTCTATATATTATAATCCATTACCACCAATTAGCACTGCACGGTTGAGGAAGAGACAACCTTTCACTTTTTAAAAAAACTGCAAATCAATGGGCAATATTTTCTAGATGGTGCACATAAATTGAATGTTTTTGTGAACACTGTGGGTGTCAATAACAAAATAAATACTGCACTATATTATTTTTATCTTTCTTTCCCCCCTCAATGACTTATGGCCTTTGAGGTATACAGTAATCTATTTATGGAAAGTATCTTTTGAAGGTGGAGGAGAGCCTTACTGATTGCTGGATTGGGGAGACACTGTCTTTTTCAGATTCAACCGATATATAACTAGTCAGAAATCACATAATGTATGTTAAGAGAGATTTTGTATCTGTGCCAATAGACTCTGCTTATTCCAAATAAGAAACAGGCATTTATAATTTCTCAGGACACTTAAAAGTAAGTTAGGGACTGCAATGTAAAATTCCAGCTGAAACAGAAATGATTAATTACCAAGTATATCCATAGAAAGATGTGTTGGTCCGTTAAACAATAAAAATATAATGGCTGCAGGGGATAAAGAAAAGACAAATGCAGCGGCACATACAAAGTACTTTTTAAAGCAGTAGAATAAGATGACTTAGCACAAATAAATTGCCTTGGTGCTTGCAAGTCATTGCCTAAAAACATGTGAAAAAAAGCAGCTATGGGTTTATGTAGCTAGAAATTTAGATCTTCTTTCTCTTAAATGGCATGGATTTAATTATAGTATTATATATATATATATATATATATATATATATACATATATATATATACACACATATATAATGGCTCAAAAGAAGCTAGCACACACAGGACTTATGGAGAAAAAAAGGTTTTTATTTTAACAGAAAAAAACTAATGTTTCGGCTAGGTCCCTAGTTTTTTATTTTAACAGAAAAAAACTAATGTTTCGGCTAGGTCCCTAGCCTTTGTCAAAGTATATACTGTGTATATATATATATATATATATATATATATATATATATATATATATATATATATATATATATATATATATGTAATAAAGACTTAGGAGCAAATTTACTTAAAGGCAAAGTGACAAATCCACTTAAATGCGGATTTAACTGAACGTTACCTCTGGGCCAGACTTGCCTTCGCCACCTCAAACCAGGAGAAGTGCAATAGAGTAGATAGGACTTCCTAAAAATGTAGTTGAAAATGTTTCAGAAAAAGAGCGTACATTTTTTTTTCGGGTACCCGGCTTCCCCCCTACATCTCCTAACATATGGCACATAAACTATACACTGGGATCATGTGTAGGGCATTATAACAACTCTATTTTCTTTTATTAAGCTTCCCTGGCCTTGTGTAGTGTAATGTATTTGCTGCAACATATACGTCCATTCAACTTTAACTTCCCACCGTTAGGGATGTAGCGAACTGCCGATTTGGTGTTCGCGAACGCCGTTCGTGAACACCGGCAAAAAATGCGAACGTTCGCGGACAGTTCGCGAACTTCGAACACCCGCTAAAATCGTTCGATTCGAACGATCGAAGGATTTTAATCATTCGATCGAAGGATTTTCATTCGATCGAATGCTAAAATCATTCGAATCGAACGATCGAACGTTTTAAGCATTCGAACAAATGAAAAATCATTCGATCGAATGTTTTAAAATCGTTCGATTAGAACGATTTTTAGCGTTCGATTGAATGAAAATCATTCGATCGAATGCTTACAATCGTTCGAACAAATGGAAATCGTTCGATTTTTAGCAGTCGAAGAAATCGAATGGTCGAATGGTCGAACGATTTTTATTCGAATCGAACGCGAACTCAAAATGCGAACGTTCCCAAACGTTCGCGAACATTCGGCGGACGCGAACGGTCGAAGTTCGCGCGAACTAGTTCGCAGGCGAACAGTTCGCTACATCCCTACCCACCGTATGCAAATTAGCCAATGTTAGTGCAACTTCGCTCTGATTGCCGAATTAATGCTAGCGTAACTTCACCAGCGTTTGGACGCAACTTCGCATGTCTGAGCGAATTCTCGCCTGGCGAGGTGTTGCGCTGCCTGCAAAGCCGTCGCTGGCAAATTTTCGCCGCTTAGTAAATTTGCCCCTTAGTTTGTGATATGGTGTGTTGTAAATAACTGGAAAAAGTTTGGAAATAACTTTGAGGTTTAGAACAACAGAATCCTCGCCAGGTGCATTCGCAAGTGATGTTGGCATCTATGCAGTAGATCACATTTATGCACAGAATTTAGACATATAATAATTTCCTGGAACATAACAGCCCATGGTAGTCAAGGGTTAAAATAATGACACTCACTATAAAGAGGTCTTCTACTCAATGACAAATCCAATATACATCAATGTTGAAAAAGTGAAGTTATTTCAAGCTGTTTTTAAAGTGAGAGCAGTATTTAATTAAGCCTTAATGTCTTTTCGGTCTGACTCTTAAAACAATGTAGTACAGGTGTACGACCGGTTATCCAAAATACTCGGGACCTGGGTTTTCTGGATAAGGGATCTTTCTGTAATTTGAATTTTCATACCATAAGCCTACTAAAAAATGATTTAAACATTGAATAAACCCAATTGGATTGTTTTGCCTCCAATAAGGATTAATTATATCTAAGTTGGGATCAAGTACAAAGTACTGTTTTATTATTACAGAAGAAAGGAAATAATTTAAAAAAAAATCGGAATTATTTGCTTAAAATAAAGTCTATGGGGCAAATTTACTAAAGGGCGAAGTGACTAACGCCATTTCGGGACTTTGGCGCTGGCGTAAATCCGCTAGCAAGGGAGATAGACTGTAGCGCTACTTCGCACTCAAACACCAGGCAAATTTTCGCTTTAGCGAATGGACATAACCGCAAATTCATTTTAATGAACGTTACCTCTTGTGTCATACTTGCCTTCGCCACCTCAGACCAGGCGAAGTGCAATAGTCCCAAAAAATGCTGGCGTCTATTACTTTTTACAGGGTGATAGGCTGAAAAAGATCATACATTTTTTTTTGGGGTCCCTCCTTCCCCCCTACATTTCCTAACATATGGCACATAAACAATACAGTGGGCACATGTGTAGGGCAATATAACAACTCTATTTTATTAAGGTTCCCTGGCCTTGTGTAGTGTAATGTAGTTACTGCAACATATACGTCCTTTGCACTTTAACTTCATGCCGTATGCTAATTAGGCATCGCTAGCGTAACTTCGAACTGCTTATCGTATTATCGCTAGCGCAACTTTGCAAGCGTTTGGAACCCTGGACGCAACTTTGGATTTTCGTAAATTAGCGTTCTCCTGGCGAATCTACGCCTGGCGAAGTGTTGCGATGTCCGCAAAGCCATCGGTTGGCGCAATTTAGGAGGTAAGTAAATTTGCCCCTATGTGAAATGGCCATTCCATAATTTGGAGCTTTCTGGATAATGGGTTTCCGGATAATGGATCTTGTACCTGTAGAAGTCATTAATCCTTCAAGGTTTTTTAATCAGCCACATGAGCCTCAGAGGTCCACGACCTGTATAAAAAAACTCGGCTTTCTGCCTCCTGCTTTTATTCGGTCATTGAAACTTCTTGGTAAATTAAATATCCTTATATTTTACAATAGGGGGTACATTAAACAATATAAATATATATATATATATATATATATATATATATATATATATATATATATATATATATATATATATTATATATTTGACGGTAAATCCCACATGGGAACGATGTATGTTTGTAATGTTAACAGTTACAAAGTAGTTCTTATGCATATTTCATGCAACTTTGCGTCCCAATTTTAGAAAAATGATATGAAACTTGAAGTAGTTCATAGTAGAGCAACATTATAAATAAGGGGAACATATTATGCAGACCAAAAATGTTTTTCTGTCTTGCTTTCTTGTTAGTGTTCTGTGTTACATTCAAACCAATAATCAAATCCAGTTAAAGAAGAAGCACTCTAGCAGGTTAACTGCAGTGAATTTATTCTAGTAAGTGGTGACCGTTTTGATATACAGGTATGGAATCCATTATCCAGAAACCCGTTATCCTCCGAATTACGGAAAGGTCTCCCATAGATTCCTTTTTAATCAAAAAATCAAAATTTTTAAAACATATTTACTTTTATTCTGTAATAATAAAGCAGTACCTTGTACTTGATCCAATCTAAGATATAATTAATCCTTATTACCGAAGCCTATTGGGTCTATTTAATGTTTATATGATTATCTAGTAGACTTAAGGTATGAAAATCCAAATTATGGAAAGCTAGGTCCCGAGCATTCTGGATAACTGGTCCCATATCTGTGCCTCTTTGGCTTGCTTACATTAAGGAAGAGGGGTCTCAGCAACTTATGATTTTGTGGTGCACTGCTTTTAAAGGGCAAGTCAACCCTTTAATAATATTTTCACTAATAAAAGAAAGCATAATTCTAAGCAACTTTTTGTTATACATTTGTTAAAAATGCTTACTGCTTTTGCTTTTTATTTGTAAAAACACTTGATATTTAAAGTAGTATTTGCTTAAAGGGGTTGTTCACATTTATATTAACTTTTAGTATGATTTAGAGAGTCAAATTCTAAAGCAATTTGTAATTGTTTTTTTATTTTTTATTATTTGTGGATAGTGAGTCATTTTGTTCTTAATTCAGCACCTTTCCAGTTTGCAATTTCAGCACTTTGGTTATGGTTCAAATTACTAGCAATCATGCATTGATTTGAATGAGAGAATGGAATATGAATAGAAAAGGGCCTGAATAGAAAGACGAGTAATAAAAAAATAGCAGTAACAACCAATGTCTAGCCTTACGGAGCATTTGCTTTTTAGATGGGTCAGTGACTTTCGGTAAAGCTGGAAAGAGTCAGAAGAAGAAGGCAAATAGTTCAAAACTATAAAAAAGAAAAAATTAAAATTTACTTAGAATTAGCCATTCTGTAAAATACTAAAAGATAACTTAGAGGTTAACTACCTCTTTAACTCCTAGTTGTTACTTTTTAAACAATGTTGCAAAAGTCTGAGTTCCCCAGCAAAAACATATCAGCTGCCTTGTCTTACATTGTATCAACAGTCTGACCCATCAGGACAGAAAATAGAAAGGGACATAGAAATACAGAAATGTAATGTAATGAATATACATTGAAAAGTTGATTACAGTTATGTTTTCATGTGAGTGTCACAGACACTTTCCAAGATGGTGACCCCCTGTCACAAGTATTAAGTCCTGGATCATTGCTGCTATTGACAAGCTGAAACTTTACGCTGGTGCAATAAGTTCAGTATATAAAATATGACATATTAATTTTTAGGGTTTAGTTCTCCTTTAAGGAACTAACACGTGTGGTTATATGTATGTATTTGAGTATTGCTCAATGTACTGAACTTGAATTCAGTTTAGAGTCACCATTTTTCAGTGTATAAATGTTCATCACACATTTTAGTTGCATATTGAACATTTTTAAGGAATGTTTGAGAGAGGTGGAAATTTCTTGCACAAAATAAATTTGATTTCATTAAGATGTTTATTAAATATACTGTGCACTGGTACAAACTAAAAAAACGCTATCCTTTTTTTCTGCTGTCAGCTGAGTTGCAATATGCTCACAAAATATATCCTAATTATGAGCAAAGGAAAGACTTGCTTGCAGAGAAAAAAATGTCTGCAGTGCAAATATTTTCCCTACTAACACCATTATGGTTATATACTGGTTTCTTTGCCGAGATGCCTATATATGTGTCTGCAGCTATATCAGGAAAGGACAGGACTCGTGATAATGATCTAAGGTTTTTATTTCTTTTTTAACGATTTTTAGACATAAAGCAACAACTGCATTCAAGAAAAATAAGACTGCCATTGATTATATCCTGCAGACTACAGTGTCCTGCTTGAAAGCACCTGCCAGCGATCGCAAAATAAGAATTAACGGTGACCATTCACACGGCAATGCACCAGTCGATAACAAATCTTTACGCTAACATTATAATATAGAAAATATTGATTTTACTAAATAGGATAGTGACAAGCAAAAGTGTAGAATGGAGTTCTTTTGAACACCAGTTATTTGGTAGTTTCATAACATTATTATTCAAGGTTTTGTTATTTTGTTTTATTAATTGATTATATTCTTCCATCTGTTTATTTTGTCAATTAAAAAAGTCATGTAGAGTGTCGTTTAGGATGATATGCTGGATTGGTAGGTACTAGTATGCATGGGTATGAACATTGGTTCTTTTATATTAGTGTAACGCTGTTTACGAAGTGGGGTAACTCCACCTGCAGAAGGATTAACTTAGACTTAGCCATACAAATCACAACTCCCAGTAGGGCACAGGTTATATGCGACTCTGTCCTATCATGTGGACCCTCCCTGTACAGGTGGAGGAACGGTTAACCATACTGTGTTTACACACAGAACTTTATCATAGGCATTACCCAAAGCTGCGCGTCATTAGACATGCAAGCTAAGGAGAAGCACAGGGTGCAAACTGCAATGGAGCCCTGTTCTTACCATCAGCCCTATGGCACAGGGCTGGCCTGCACCCCCTGATACTGGCAAACTTTAAATCCACCAGTAGGTGCAGAGAGCTAAGCACAAATGCTTGTTAAGTAAGCATCAAGGGTAAGTAAACTCCAGGGATAAATAAATCCCTAATACCTGTTTATTAGACAACAATTGGAACAATGCATATGTATGTGTGTGTGTGTTTATATATATATATATATATATATATAGAGAGAGAGAGAGAGAGAGAGAGAGAGAGAGAGAGAGAGAGAGAGAGAGAGAGAGAGAGATTCGCACTTATACTCTTCTCAAGAAGAGGGACCAGCATTCCAGATTTGTGTTTTAATATGCTTTGGCTATATATATATACACTGTGTATTTATATATGCATATTTTAGATCCAACCTGGATTTTTATTACAATCTGGATTTACCTGTGAAAAAGAACTTCGTAGTTTTGAGTCAAAGTCAAAGGATTTTTTTTGTAAAATCGTATGATCGTATGATCTGGATAATCCTTCGATGGTCGAATTTCGAAGTTTTTTTCACTTTGAAATTCGACCCTTGATAAATCTGCCCTTTAAAGAGTTACAATCAAACTTTGTAATTCAAAATTTTAATGAGCATCATTACACAAATTAGACAGTTATTATTAGTGCATAGTCAACATCATTCAACATCATAATTGGGTGATTAAGCAAAGCTTAGATTATCACAGTGCAGGATTCTTTTAAGGTTATAACAATACATATTTTCTAGAAAGCCAAATATACACAGAAAATTATAATTTGCAGAAATTGAATAAAACAAAAAAAGGACTAGGTCATTGTTAGGAGCTAGGGAGCTTGCTCACTTAAAAGTTATATAACTGACTAGATGATATACAAGATAGTTATGTTTATGAATATTATATTTAGGATACAATGGAAAGTGGGTGAGAAGGTAAAATGATTGAGAAACAATGCAACCAGGGTGCAGAGGTAAAGGCAAGGGATGGGAAGAAGAAAAGGGCACAAAGGATTAGAGATGGCGCGAACTGTTCGCCGGCGAACTTGTTCGCGCGAACATCGGGTGTTCGCGCTCGCCGGAAGTTCGCGAACGTCGCGCGACGTTCGCCATTTTGGGTTCGCCATTGTTGGCGCTTTTTTTTGCCCTCTCACCCCAGACCAGCAGGTACATGGCAGCCAATCAGGAAGCTCTCCCCTGGACCACTCCCCTTCCCTATAAAAACCGAAGCCCTGCAGCGTTTTTTCACTCTGCCTGTGTGTGCTGAAGAGATAGTGTAGGGAGAGAGCTGCTGCCTGTTAGTGATTTCAGGGACAGTTGAAAGTTTGCTGGCTAGTAATCGTGTTGATACTGCTCTGTTATTGGAGGGACAGAAGTCTGCAGGGGTTTGAGGGACATTTAAGCTTAGGTAGCTTTGCTGGCTAGTAATCTACCTTCTACTGCAGTGCTCTGTATGTAGCTGCAGTGGGCAGCTGTCCTGCTTCTGATCTCATCTGCTGACTGCTGCAATAACAGTAGTCCTTGTAAGGACTGCTTTTATTTATTTTTTTGTTCCAATACAGAGCAGTATCAAGCAGATTACTAGCCAGCAAACTTACTATCATCTGTCCCTGAAATCACTAACAGCTCTCCCCCTACACTATCTCTTCCAAGCACACACAGGCAGATTTTTCAGATACATTTTTGCCCTTGATCCCCCTCTGGCATGCCACTGTCCAGGTCGTTGCACCCTTTAAACAACTTTAAAATCATTTTTCTGGCCAGAAATGTCTTTTTTAGATGTTAAAGTTCGCCTTCCCATTGAAGTCTATGGGGTTCGCGAACCGTTCGCGAACCGCTCGCATTTTTGCGCAAGTTCGCGAATATGTTCGCGAACTTTTTTTCCGACGTTCGCTACATCCCTACAAAGGATAAGGCAAAACTTCAGAAAGCTACAGAAGAGGAACCAAAGGAAAAATATTCATCAAACTGAGTAAAAGTGCCAATAAAGAACCTTAGAAAGAAAGAATGACAGAGGAAACGACAAAAAAATTTAGGAAAAAAGAGAACAGACAAAGGATAAAGGGATGAAAAAAGTGAAAGATAAGCGGCATAGGCAGAACATAGTGTGTGGCCTTTTTATTTGCACTTTGCACACTATGTTCTGCACGAAAAATTACTGCTAATGTGTTCCTATTCCCAAAAACATGAGAATAGATGATCAGGTTATTAATATTTAAAAAAAAAAGAAAGAAAAAAAACATTAAAAAAAAATCACAATTACATTTACAAAAATTAGGTTTGTTTCAAAAATATACATTTTCAACATAACTCGGCCTACCATATTTCTTTTATATTTAGGAGATCTAGAATTATAATTATTTCACTACCTCATTATAATTGTAACACTGGACACTGCCTGTTTACTGGTGCCTCGTACCTGTATTGGTAACTTTACCCAGGTTTGCTTTGGGCAGTAGCAACACTCTGTGACTCCCAGTAGTGCATAGCTATAATGAACTATACTCTTAGATGGCCCTTGCTGTACTGCTGGAGGAAGGGTTAACCACTCTGATTTCACACACAGAACTTGATCTCACAAATAACTTGGCTGCCAGGGGTCCTTAGAGCAAATTAAACTCTTTCTTGATAGAAAAGCTTCACAGTTGCTTTAGTTGCTACTGATATGATGGTATAGGCAATTAGGCATCAATCACTTTGCAGTCACTTCAAACACTTTCATCCCTTAGCTGTTACTGTTTCTTTTCAGCTGTAACGTTTTCATCCAAGCAGTAATACTGCCTTGGTAAAAAAAAATTCTCCAATGCTAGGTGAAGCTCATATTTGTGTATTGCTGCCTTTTTACCGCACAGTACTAACCCTCACTGGCATCCTTGTTGGAGCTGCTCCACTAACAATCCTGATCTTACCTCTACCTTCTAGAATTAGCCATTATATTTTCTACACCTACTGGGTTTACCTCCACCCAGCACACCACCTTCTCCAGCAAGTGAAGACCAAAAGAGCCAGAACATGTGTGGAACATGGCTTCCACTTTAACAAACTAGGGAACCCGGACTAACTCTGGCCAGTTTCTCTACTGCCAGGTTAAATACTTTAACCCAGGAATGGGAAATATCTTTCCCTCCCAACTGTAATTCAAGAACAGCCCTTGTCCCTGGTCCCAGTACTTGGGCAATAATATGCATAAACAGCTCTATACGCAAGTCGTTGACTTCACTACTAACTCAAATTTTACCTTAGGCTTCCACATCTATAGAGCATGGCCCAAAACCTATTCCTCAGGACCTAGTCTCTACACATTAACAAATACTTAACTCTTTATCCAAAACCTATCACATGTTTGCACATTATAACCTCTTTGGGGCAACTTTCCACCCTAGTACAATGGCTTCAATAGAAAAGAATGAAAAAGATGAAAAAATATTTCAACTGTGACTATTTCGATCCATACCTCAAAGTCCCAATCTCCTCAAGAGATACTTGGAAGGGAAAGGGGATGGTATTTAAACTGTACAAGTTCGTCCTTTAACCTGCAAACTTAAACTTGGAATTCTCAGAGGTCAACACATTAACAGGGCATACATCCTGCTGGTAGTGCTCTGCAAAAGAACTTAACCTCCTAAGTGAAACAAAAACATGAGTTCCTAATACTAGATTAGAGACTTTAGCAGTAGGAACTCCTGTTTTTGTTTTGCTTAGGAGGTTAACACCATGTAGATAAAATGCATTTCAACATTCTCCTACGGAATGAAGTACTTTGGCTGGGTTTTTCCATTACATCCATTAGGGAGGTATCCTCAATACTGAAAAACCTTGGATTGGGATTTTCTCCTGTACAGCATCTCTCAGAACTGTGTGGCCCCACCACCATTCCATCTTTATAGTTCTCACAAACCTCCAGGCTGCCATCCTCTTAGCCCTGTCCGGATA
Organism: Xenopus petersii; assembly: GCA_038501925.1. Taxonomy (NCBI): domain Eukaryota; kingdom Metazoa; phylum Chordata; class Amphibia; order Anura; family Pipidae; genus Xenopus; species Xenopus petersii. The sequence goes on from CM076682.1 coordinate 61,656,558, forward strand.
GGTCAGTAAGTTTCTCACCGACCTCTACTTGTGAGAAATTTATTACATGCTATCATACACCCACAAAAGTGCATACAACATACAGTATAGTATGCCCATAGCCTATGGACTTTGATGTTAATGACACCAGAACCTGGAAGCACCCAAACTTCTTTCTCTTCCTTCAGGCTGATCTTAGCCAGAAACCAGAACCTGTGGGGTAGTTCAAAGCACCCCATCATCCTCTACCCCCTCAGCATACTCTTCCCATACAGGAGCTGTCACCACCATATAAATGCTGCCTCCATCTCCACAAGGAGAGAAACTGGTGCCAATACATTCTGTTTCACCCCCTTGCTGTATGATGCAGTGGAGCACCAATGTACCTCTTCTTCATATTCTCCCACTTGGTGTAGTTCCTCGGGGCATTTCCCTCCAGATGGAGGGACCTTTACACATTTTACTGTTGGCCACTGGTCTGCTAGAGTGGGCCCAGTGTCCTTGGTCTCCCCACAGCTGTGGGCTGCAGGCACCACACTCTCAGTGGGAAGCTTTGCCCATCACTACCAGCATCAAGGGCCTTTGGATTGGCAAACATTGATTATTCCAGAAGCACTGAACAATGGCTATTGAGACCCTCTCTGATTATTATTCAAGAACAGCCCTTCCATCATGCCTGGTGGCACTTTCCCCTTTGGGTGGGTAGGCCTCAGCGCCACATGGAACTGTCAGCTGCTGATCCTCAGAAATTAGCCTTTGGGTGAATAGACCCCTTTAGATGTACCACCAACCTCCGTCAACTATCATTCCCTTCTTTTGTCTCTTGAGAAGGGTATTACTGCTGGATGTCTCGCTTCTGGATATTAAAGCCTCTCTTACTCACTCACTTATTGGGAGTTCTGCTTAAAGGCAATAGTCGCTACCTACACTAAACTTGCACTAAATCCTTTATTCTGGTTGGACACTATCTTAGTTCCACAGAATCCAAGGCTGCCTCATTTCTCTCACTTCGTGCAATTCCGCCCACCTTTGTTTACTTACATTTATCTTCGCTCCCAGCGCCTTTTGCACTGAATTGCTTGTCACACTTTTCTTCACACTTGGTTATCAATTTAACAATTTGTGTTCCATGTTACCTACAGCGAAGTGTATGTGCAGTAGCATTATGCTATAGGGCTGCTTGGGGACTGGGTATTCTATTATTGAAGGAATAATTGGTCGTGCAAAACACCTGCTTCAGTTTGATACAAAAATCTGAAACGTGAAAGAAAGTGAATTTATCAGGAGGACAATGATCTCAAACACAAAGCTAAAGTAGCACAGGAGTGGCACAAAATGAAAGCCTGCTCTTAATCCAGCTGAGATTCTGTGTCATCTGGCTGACCTGAACCACATCTGCTTAGAAGAATAAGTCAAACTTACATCCAAACAGACCAAAATCACTTCTCCAAACAGACCAAAATCACTTCCAAACTACCCAAAAAAGGTATAGCTGTTATTGATACAAAAGTTCACTGTACAAAATGTTAAAATCTGGGTATTGTTCTTACATTTTTACTAACAAAAAGACTATCACATCAATTAATCTGAAAATCAAAGCTTAAAAAAACACAGTGAAAAATATTTCAGTGTAGGATGTAATTTTTTCCATTATTTTAATTTATTATTCTATTATTATTTATTTAAACATGCAGCAACAAAACAAATTAAAAAATGCAACATGACAAAACAGATGCCTTGTACCTTTTACTCCTACATTTTCAGTAATGCACTTTTCCAGCGACACCAAAAAGGTTAACTGATATCTGAACTGATGTGAGAGGCCTCAGATCCTGATATTTAGATACAGTATCTGTATTACAACCCAGGATGAAAATTGCTATTTTAATACTTTTTAAATATCAGTTGTATTAACTTATTGAGTACTAGTACGTGATAGCACAGTGAAACAACAATATACTTGAAACATTTAATTAACGCTTTTCTAAAGATAATACATAATACATAATATGCATATTTGCATAACAACAATTCTATGGTAACACAGAATTTCTGATATCTATAAAATGTTCACTTAATGTCAAGGAAAGACAAATGCAAGATAAACAAAGGCACAGCATGACAAGGGATCCAAATGCCCTGCAGTAAGATCATAGTGATTATGTTAGTGCAGTTATTAAGTATAGAGATTTGCTAGAGAATGGTGGAGAAAGAGAAACAAATGTCAGACTAAGGAAAATGCTTAAGATGGCCAAGCAAGGGTACATTCATTCCTTTGAAAAGGTTGCCAAACAAGCAGAAATATGCACAGTTTAGACTTTCAAGAAGTAGGTCAAATCTGGTTGTATGGAGGTCTGTGCAAACTTGTAGGATTAGGAGCAGAACCATAGCTTAATGCAGTCTTCACCTGACTGGTCAAGAATGATGGCATTAGTATTCAACATCAGTCTGTGTATAAAAGTACATTTACAGGATTTGATCACAAAAAACACAAAAATTCACACAAATCACCCCTTTTTTTTTTTACTCACAATATAATTTATTTTCTCGGAATTCCAGGGTCTACAGACACCTCCAAAATTGTGTAGGTTACCATTGTGGACACAAATTGCTATGGCTGCATGTTTTTCTTCATCCATTTATTGCGTGAATGCTGTCACTCTAATTGGCACAGACTCATTAACTGCATTTGAATCAATAGGCCCGTCCAAGTCAGTTGTGCGTGTGTAGGAAGAAACCTAGGAAGGAGCACATCCTCAAGGCGACTGGCTATTCCAGGGCTCCTTTGCATTCATTGGCCCCATATATTGAACTGTAAGTGCAGTTCGGCACTCAGTACAAGGTGTATGTATTGGGACAAGTACCTCCATAATGACATTTAAGCACACAAATTTTTACAAGAATTTTAGCTCTTTTACTTGCATTAGTAAATGTCTTATGACCCACTTTAATTCCTTAGAACCAAGTGGGAAACTTGAAAGCTAAATGACTGATTGTGGAGTCTACTTTTTGGGCGGTGGGTGGTGTGGTTTAGGAAAACTGATGAGAACTGTTGCAGTCTCATCCTATTATATCTCCAATCCTAAATCCTCTCATAGGCTTTTAGCTTACTAGCAAACATCTTGCCTGAATAATCAAGAAGAAGAAAAGCTGTAGTGTGTGATTTGGAATAGTACGGTAAATGGATGAGAAATGTCCCTTGCATACACTGACATCCATCTTCACTTGTATCAGCTGTCCTCTGCCCAGGGTGTCTCATAGGAGAAGTGCAATAGCCATTAAACAAGCAGACTGCACTCAGCAGAAGGCTGCAAAACAGGGCTAAACTATTTTTTTGGATGTGAATAGTCAGCATATGTACAAGCCTTTGGGCATATTAACCGTATCTTTATTAGATAATGTGAACACTACCGAGAAATACATGATCATAATGAGGCTTTTTTAAAATTGTATCTTTGCCAATAAGCTAAATGTTTTTGAAGTTTTCATAGCTGCTGGCTCTCTTCATTGCTTCAAATCCAACTTTTCTACTGATGATCACCTATTCTTTCATGGAGGTATTCCGAATTGCTGCATAACAATGAGTGTATGAGAAACACATAGAATTTACTGAAATGGCTCTATTCAGGATTTATTATTTTTGCAGAGAAACTGGAAAGAGACAGAAGATTAATGTTTTCAAAAAGAACTTATAGGAATTTAGTTTATTCATTTCCCACACTGGGCTTCCAACAGAATACAGATGCTTATTTTATGCCTCTGGTTAAAATGGAACCATTTACTTAAAATATTTTGTGAGGTGGGATTATACAGTATGTTTTACTGCAGGTTATCTGCATTGGTAATTACCAGCTTCTGTCTGGCAGAGCTGGACCAAGTAGTATTACTACTCAAGGCAATACTAGTTGGCCTGGCTCCCCATTAGCCCAACAGCACTCTCAACTCCTCCGCCACATCTTCTTCCAGTGTTGATGCCTCCATCACCATTACCTACCCCATCCCAGCTGTCACTAATGCATCTGCCAGGATTTGGATACTTGCAACTTGTGGTGATGCCACAAAAAGAAAAATGCTACTTGTGGGCCCTGGACCACTTGAATGTGCACTTTGGAGTTTTGAATACTAACGGCAGAGCTGGGCTAACCATGGAAGTGAGGATGGGCTACAGCTCTTCTAAAATCGAAATCTGCCCCATCCACACAGCAGGAAGACACATTAGCATTTGCCTGATGAGTACTGCACCACCATCCCCACTGCCCCCTAGGTGCCTGCCTACTCATAGTTCCAGCTCTGAGGTTGGAACAGAAACCAGATGCACAACTTTCATTTTGCCTAATGGAGATTCTATGATAACCCTCCAGGAGGGATCCCAATTACAGCAGACTTGCTTTATATAAAACAGAAAGTACAAAAAATAGAATGAAAGTACAAGGAACCAGTTCCATTGGTGGATACCCATTTTTGACACCTCAACACAACCTAGACTAATAAATGGTATAGAACAATTCGTTTACTAGGAAATACTATCAAAGTTTGGCTATTTACAAATATGTTAAATGAACAGGTCTAGAGGCTGCACCTTTGCAGTGGTGGTAATGCATTTGTTTCATCTGATTCAAGGCAAATTGTACTTCACTGTAAGGTTTGTGAGGCTCTGCAATACTCTGCGGTATCTAGTCATGTTATGGTGGCCAATTCCATCAACGGACCAAATTAAATTCAATGAGAAAAGGGTTTACCACGTGGACGAGATTCAATTTGAGATGCCATTCAATTCAGAAAAACGTATCTCACTGTTTATTACGTGAAAACTCTATTGAAATCTATGGGGAAAAAAACTGGAACTGAATTGGAGAAAAGTTTTTTTCTCCTTGTACTGAATCTTGTCCATGACTCCTCACGTGACAAAGAACAAATAGAGGGGTATCGGCAATTAGAAAGAATCTACAAGGACCATCACAACTAAAGTTAAAAATGAAATATTTATTGTAGATTCATTATAAAGGTGACAGTATCTCCATTGGCCCTACATGTTTCGTGCCCCCCAGGACACTTAGTCATGGGCTTATGTGGCAAACTATGATCTAACTTTTTCTCACTGAATTGAATCTGGCCCTATATTTTCAAAATGTACCTGCTTGTCTTCTTGCACAGTCAAAATACTACAGATTGTTTTATTGCAGTGCAGACAGCACTGTTTTTTTCCTCAAACTTGTGTCAGTGATGGTGGGAGATGCACTGTTGTGTTGAACTTGAAGGAGGGTTGTTATGTAACTCAAATTAACTATGTAACTATGTAGTTAGTAGTGATGGGTGAATTGACTTTAATGTGTGCAAATTGTCTGCATTGAAATTGTCGCCTGGTGCCAAAATTTGCGTTTTGTAAATTTTTCTCCTTTTAGTGAATTTTGGGGGAAATTTGCACATTTTTTGGGAACTGAAACAGGACAAATTTGCTCATCACTAGTAGTTAGAACCAGGTCTGGACTGAGAATCAAAATAGGCCCAGGCATTTCAGGTACACAGAGGTCCAATCAGCCCACACAGAGGCCCAAACAGCCCACTAAATACTGACTTTCTATGGCACTGTAAAGACCCATAGGTTTTACTATGTTCCTATGGCTTTAAATCCCCATCCTTCCTTTTCCTTAGTTACTAGGCAAAAGCCTATGTATCATTTTATCAATCAGTTATTGGCCAAAGGATGTAATGACCACTTCCTGCCACACTTCCATATAGTGGTTGGAAAGGAGTGGATCTTCCTCTTTGGCTGCTGGTATCCTTACCTACTGGTTGTGCTCATTGAGCTTGGGTACACCAAGGCCCAGTAAAGCCACCGCCCTAAAGGGACCTGTACCTTTAGAGATTAAGTCGGGGACCAGGAAACCCCGTGAACGAGGTTAACAAGCACAGGGTCGTTTATTTAATAGACTCTCTAGGAGAGTGAGATAGACAGTTTATTCAGAAAAAGCAGTTGTGTGTTCCATCAAGGATAATAGCAGGGCGTAGCTTCCCAAAAGGCTTCCTTGTATGCCTTTAGTGAAGGTACCACAGCGGATAGGGTGTTAGGTTAGACTTCTCCCTAACCACTCCACTGGATGGGATCCGGTCCACCTACAGGTGTATCTGCCTGAGGGAATCGATGTACTATTAACTATTTGACTTATGGGAGTGCCATCTGTAATTGCTGTATCATCCTTCTCTATCTATCCTCCTCTGTGACATGTTACACACGTGAATAAACCTGTGGTCAATTGTTGCTTGTACAATAAACCATCCATTTGTTTTCATCATAAGAACCTCCTGGCATCTAATATCTTACCTATTTTTGCTATACAGTAGCCTGTGTGTTACACTACACCTATTTGGGAGACTTCCATTTAGCAAGGCCCTGATCCTGATGTGTGAGTCCATGCTCATTACCATTAGCTGGACATTAACTATCTTTGGTCTGGATAGCCCAGATTAGCATTACAGCACCTTATAGCAGCCCCTCTGGCATTTGCCAGAACCCACAGATTGCCAGTCCAGGCCTGGTTAGAACTTACTTGAAGATGTGTAGCTCTTCACTTAGCAGGCACTCTATTCCTCTTAGTAGAGGGATAAGCCTATTTCTCTTTAAATGCCCTTCCAAATGAGGCGATGCTGTAACTAGAAGTTACTGGGTCCCACATAAAAAATGTTTTGGAGACCCCTAATGTTTATGAATAAGACAATTTTCTGTGTATTAAAACTAGTTATCATTCAGTGCCATTCATAAAAGGAGGGTTGCAAAGTGGTTTGCTATAGGCAGTTCTTATGGGTTCTCAAAATATCACTTCGAAGTTGATGGAGACCTTTAAATGTGACACTAGTACCCAAAAGTGATATGTCTGTGTCACTGAATACAGCAGGCACTTATATGACATGTAGCATTTGCTTAATGTTATTGTAAATTAACACTAAAACATAAAAGTGTTTTGAAGTAATTAAAATATGATGTACTGTTTCCCTGCACTGTTTACTTCAGAAACATTACTACAGTTTAGTAGTGTTGCCATGGGGGCAGCCATTTAAAGGATAAAAGACTCAGTTTACATAGCAAATACTGTAGCAGATAAACTCTGTGAAATATAATGGTGTTCCACAGAGCTTATATGTTAATCTGCTATTTAACCTGTACCATTGGCCCTACTTCAATTACCTCCATTGCTACACAGCAGCTTGTTAAAAAACACAATGCTAGTGTTTCTGAAGTTAATAGTCAGTTTTACCAGTACAGAACAACAGCACATTATATTTTAATTACTTTAAAACACATTCGGTTTTTGATGTTCCTTTAAATGCAAGCCCCTGCATGTTTATGCTAACTGTAGAGTCATATAGCATGCTGTATACCCATGTTGTACTCTTACCCATTTAGACTGTCAGCTCTATGGAGCATGGACCACTTGTCTCTAACACTTAACACTTAGGGGGTTATATATTAAAGTCCGAATGCCAAAAAAAACCTAGAATTTTTCGGACTTTATTATACCCCAAGGATGGAAAAAGTCTTAATCCGAAAATTAGATATCTCAGACCTGACGAGGTTGCATATAATCCAATGGAAGAAGTTTTGTGCACTAATCCGAAGATTTCATGGTTTTTGGGCAAAAATCAGAACAGATCAAAGTTTTCCTTTTTTTTCACGATTTTTTTGGGTCTTTTCCGGCAAAGAAAATTTTCAGAAAAGTGTATTAATAAATAAGGAGAAAAAACCTGTATGGATTTGGTCGGAGTAGTTTTAAGAAAATAATGAGATAAATTCGGACTTTGATAAATGGGCCTCCCCATCTTTAATATAACTGTACTTTTTATTATAGGTTGATCTATTAAATCACTGTTCTCCTGTACATAAGTAGCACCCCATAAATAAAAACATACACTAATGCAAAGACAAGAACGTATTCTTGTGGTTTTAGTGCATGCCATTACCCTTGAAAATTGTTTGTATTATTTCATGTAGTGGAGCAATTGGGATGGTAAACAAAATTCTAAACTAAAGGAGCATTATGTGAAGACAGCAACATTTGCTGGTGCGCATATATAATTAGTGGCAATGAGAATATCCTTGAATTCCATTTAAAAGTTATGATGCTTAGTTGGAAAAGGTTAATTACTTTATGTTAAAAATTTATAGAATTTGAAAATTAATTTATGAATTTGACACTATTTTCTTTTTAGTTTATGCAATTAAGTATCAGTTTACTCTTCAGGGAGAAACACATTTATGAAAAGTACCGTATATACTCGTGTATAAGCCGACCCGTGTATAAGCCGAGGTATCTAATTTACCTAAGAAAACTGGGAAAATTTATTGACTCGTGTATAAGCCATGGGGCTGATTGAAAATCAATCTGTACCTGCACCCACTGAATAACAATGAAAGGTAGGCCTGCCCACAGTTTAAAAAAAAAAACATTGTAAGCACACCAGTCACAGTAAAATAACTTATAACTCAACCAGGGGCAGAGAGATGGAGAGATGCAGCAACTACAAAGGAGCATGGAAACAGGCAGTAAAAGTAGAGCAGCAAACTTAAAGGGGCAAACAATCTAAGAGTCCTCAGGGGTTAAATGTAAAATTACATTTTGGTGCTGGATTGTTTGCCCTCCCCCAGGATCACTTGCTCTGACAGCAGCACCCCTCCAGATCTTTTGCACAGACAGCACATCCCCCGTTCCTCCCCCCCCCAGGATAATTTGCTCACCGGTAATGTAGCAGAGGAGCCAGCTTAGAAGGAACACAGTGAGTGCAAGCATGCAGCCCCAACCGGCCCAGAAGATAAATCAGCACAGGCAGCCCCTCGCTGTAATCCCCAGTCGCTCCCTTCTCAACTCGTCTAACATCAAGTCGCACAGCAGATACGGTAACGTGCACAACCGGACAGTAGCAGGAACAGCGGGGCAGCATTTCCAATTAAAGCACTATGTGCCTGGTGAAGTAGGGAGCGGGGCGGGCCCATTAAGTTTGGGGCCCACATAGCTACTACCGTATATACTTGCGCGAAACTGGGGCGCACGATCTAACCACCTGCAAAGAAATGAAGTAGCGAGTGCACGCAGGCAGGAGGAGCTGCGCTACGTCATGCTCAGTCTCCTGATGCGCTATGGGAGAGGGAGGAGTGTTGGGGCCGTGGAAGGAGCCTCGTATCTGCGGCCGTTGAGGGGTGTCTCTTAGCTGACCCGCGTATAAGCCGAGGTAGAGTTTTTCAGCACATTTAGGGTGCTGAAAAACTCGGCTTATACGCGAGTATATACGGTATTGCTTTTTGTTTACTTTGGGCCTTTGTATTTAAAACTGATTTTAAAAAAACTGATTAAAAAAAAAAATAGATTTGCAAATACTATCTTTTCTTTTAATAAGCATATTTTCAAAAGTTGTCATTTATCAATGTGACAAGAATTCAGAATATACAAGCAGCATCAGTGCTTGAAGCAGAAATCTTAAGTACAGAATAACCCACAGGATACAGTCAAGTTTCTGCTTCTGGGCGCATCTGTGCCCTGGATTTGCACTTAAAAATGAAATTGGCTTGCACTGTGAAACCTGGGGACAGGAGATTATAGACACAGTGGTGACACCGCTCTGCAATCAGCAGAAACTCTCCAGTTCATTATATTCTGTTTGTTTGCTGGTCTGATTTGCTGAAAGGGATACTCTATTATCTCATTTCTCCAGTAATGTTATTTGAGCACAGAGATAACCTGTTAGCACCGACACTGCTAGTGAATATATATATGTTGTAGTCGAAAATGCACTAAAAAAACCTTTGTGTTTTGCCTGCGTTGAGTATAAGTGGAGTGGAATTTCAGTTTTTCCAAAGCACATTTTTTATATTACATCCAGTTGGAATACAATTCGTAAACAAATCAGTTCACTATATCCAATACAAAGACTAGCCACATCACATCTTTACTCAATAAAACAAATGTAATGCACACACTGCACCTGTTTACAAAAGAAACAAAGAGATCTAATGCAAGTCTCATGGAATAAGCTAAAAGGGTTAGAGCTGACAAAACGTAGTTACCAGATAGTAGACAGGGAGAGATGAATGATTTCAGATAAACATTATGATAGCACAAACATTCTTGTATGCATATATATAGAGAAAATGTGGCATGCTCATTCGGGGTACCCAATGCCAGATGTTATCATAAAAATTACAGGGCAGAACCCAGGTTCTTCTCCAATGGTTCACTTGGAACTCCCACCTTGGGCCTTATGTTTAAAACACAACTAGGTGTCTCTCTTAATTGATACTGCACACATGGACCCTAACTGATGGGGTACCCAGTGGGGTCTTTCCCCTTCTTAATCTTAGGTGGGGTAGATGCAAAGACAATAAAGATTGGCAGTTCTTTTTAAACCATGTTAGTTATTGTATTTATTAGCTGTTCTATCACAACTACAATGAGCTATAACAATAACTATTCTGGCTAGGCCTGGCAGCTTCTTCATCTGGTGTCAACTGTCTGGAGTCTCACATCCCCATCTTGAGAACTTGTCTCCTTTCAAGAATTAGCTTGGGCTGCTCTAGTGGGCATTAGTAGTACAGGTATGTGACCTGTCATCCAGAATGCTAGGGACCTGGGATTTTCTGGATAATGGATCTTTCTTTAATTTGGATCTTTGTACCTTAAGTCTACTAGAAAATCATGTAAACATTAAACAAACCCAATAGGCTGGTTTAGCTTCCAACAAGTTATATCTTAGTTTGTATCGAGTACAAACTACTATTTTATTATTACGGAGAAAAATCATTTATAAAACTCTGAATTATTTGGATTTAATGGAGTCTACGGGAGACTGTATTTTCGTAATTCGGAGCTATCCAGATAGCGGGTTTTTGGATAACGGATCCCATACCTGTAATTACAGAATTTAATATTAAGTAAAAAAACCCTCTGCTACTATCTATTGGTGGAAAATATACAGTACACTCAAATAACCTTTAAACATTTTGTCACCCACTTATTTTTTTAGTTAAGGATAGACTGTAATGAATGGATGGAAGTCTTAAATGTATGTTTTAATAATGTTTATACTAATTACTTACACAATGAATCAGCCCATAGAGCTTACTGGGCTAGTGCAGCAGGAACAATTAAACCATTACCTGTATTGGCTGTTAAAAGGGTAATTCATAGTGATGGGCGAATTTATTAGTCAAGTGCAAATTCGCAAGGTTTTCTGCGTTTTGCCACCGGCGAATACATTTGCGAAATTGCCGCCAAAATTTGCTTTGGCACAATTTGACAATTCTGACGCCTGCGACAATTCCGATGCCGTTGACAATTAATAGGCGCGCATTGACTTTAATGTGCATCAGAATTGTCGCAGGTGTCCAAATTGTCATCGTCGTCAAAATAATTTCGCAGCCGGCGTCAACATTTGCGTTTCGCAAATTTGTCATTGTTTCGCAAAGTTTGCTGGATATTCACTAATTTTCCGGTGAAGCGAAACGGGAGAAATGTGCCCATCACTGGTAATTCGCATTTGTTAACTTTACATTGATAAAATTTAAAAACATCAAATAAAAAATGACTAATTGCACTTTGTCTTTGAATATCTCTGTCAACATCATACTAAAAGTTAAAGGTTAACTACCCCTTTAAGGTATACTAGACTGGAGCCAACTTGTTGCTGTATTATATTATTTTTGTAGTTGAATGGTCTTGGAAAAATGACTCTGCTGTTCAGTGAATAACAGTCACTTAAGAGGAATAAAAGGAAGTTCAGAGACCTATTCCAGATAGTTATTTAGTTTTCACATAAAATTTATAAGTTACATCATATGCTGCCTGAAAAAAAAAGAAAGGTTACTGAAATTTACACCAATTTCAATTTTGTGTACAGAATCAAAACTCCATTCTACATTTCTACTGCACTGCTGCCGGGAGCATAACAATGTAAAAACAATACAGTATTATATATTATACACACTCAGGGCGAACGCAATTACCCAGTATTTCACCTTTTATGATACAAAAGTTAACCTTTTGTTTTCTTTTTTGCAATAACTTTACCAACATTTAAAGGATGATTTATTCCTTGCCTTTTGCTCTGTATTTGGGCATGCCGTTTATTGTAATGGGTTTTCGAATAAAGTCCTGGATTTTACACCCTGCACACTGGAAGAAATGAAGGAACTGGCTCCAAGTCGGTATTCATCTTGATTATAGCAATATGTCAAACAATTCCGTTTATATTGTTACGAAGTTCACATATAAAAATGATAATGACTGTGATGAACCACAAACAATCAGCAGCTTAAGATGATGTTATTTATTTAGATTCATTTGAGCATTGTCTAAAATATTATACTTGTGGGTGGATGGCAGTCATCAACATGTGTCATTAACAATACAGGAGTATAAAAAAGTGTTAGTAAAATATGTTTTACATTTACAATTTATACAAATAATTGCACTTTAAATATGACAAAAATGCCAGTGTTTTGACACTTCAATATGACGAATTTGTTGGAGTAGAGGATATGCTGTCACTGACATATTTATTTTGAGGATATGAATTTGCAAGTCAGAATATAGACTTTGGAATAAAGAATAGAAACTTTAACACTTAAATAAAATAGTGAATTAATGATTTTTCGCCTGGCGAAATGGCGCAAAACATCTCCAGTGCTGAGGTTTTTCGCTAGTGAAGTGTGGTACTCGCTTTTTGGTTAATTGGCGATATCGCTGCAAAGTGTCATTCTGGATTCATTTTTGAGTAAATCTGCCCTTATATGTGATAAAGTAGTGGACATACAATAATACAATTTGTAATGGAATATTGAATTAATAGTCCTGTAGTGAAAAATGGACTATGTAAGGACAGAGGTGGTGTTAGACAGACTTAAAATAATGGCGATTGTGTAAAAGGAAATATACACCTATACTGTATACATTGCTTGATCACCAAATTGTATGCCAGACATATATAATGAATGATTTCCATAGTCTTGATGGACTATAATCTAATAAAAACTGAAGGTTCTATGTTGTTTTGCAGGCTTATTACAGTGGCGGAACTACCAGGGGCGCAACGGGTGCAGCTGCTCCAGGGTCCGTGCCCAATGATGGGGCCCGCCCTGCTGTGTAATGAGCAGTGCTGGACAGAATACCGGAGCTTTTTTTCCCCCTGTAGGTTTTTTTCCAAAAGCACAGAGCGTGGGAGGATTGGTCTGCACGAGCACCTGTACTTTACAGTAGCTTGCAGGCGCTCGTGCTCTGCACTCGCTGCTGTTTCAACGTAATTTACAGAGGAGTTAACCTACGAGACACAACTCACTTCACCTGCCTTCTTTGACTCCCCCCCCAGAATGGTATGTAAAAATGCAGATTTTGTGGTCTGTTCTTAGTATCCCACGCTGCTGCTTCCTCCTTGTTCTAACCCTCCCCCCCATATACAGTACATGGGAGTTCAGACTCGTGAATCATAAGACTCCGTCTTCTAAGTACTAAATGATAAGGGAACGTACAGTGCAGAAAGGGGAAAGAAGATTACAGATTCAGGCTTTTCTAGGGGTGGGAGTTTTGAAGCAGGAGAGATCTATCCACATGTCTTTTATGGGGGGGAGGTTTGAAGATGATGTGAGACTCAGAGTTCCCTATATTACTCAGCCTGCAGCCTTGTGTCTTTATATGGTCACAGAACAACCCCTCAGTGACTTCTAATATCCTTATCATTTACAGTAGGGGGTACATTATCCCTTATAATACATGAGTGATACTCAGAGTTCCCTGTATAACTCAGCCTTGTGCCTTGTGCCTTTATATGGTCACAGAACAACCCCTCAGTGACTTCTAATATCCTTATCATTTACAGTTGGGGGTACATTATACTTATAATACATGAGTGATACTCAGAGTTCCCTGTATAACTCAGCCTGCAGCCTTGTGTCTTTATATGGTCACAGAACAACCCCTCAGTGACTTCTAATATCCTTATCATTTACAGTTGGGGGTACATTATCCCTTATAATACATGAGTGATACTCAGAGTTCCCTGTATAACTCAGCCTGCAGCCTTGTGCCTTTATATGGTCACAGAACAACCCCTCAGTGACTTATAATATCCTTATCATTTACAGTAGGGGGTACATTATCCCTTATAATACATGAGTGAGACTCAGAGTTCCCTGTATAACTCAGCCTGCAGCCTTGTGCCTTTATATGGTCACAGAACAACCCCTCAGTGACTTATAATATCCTTATCATTTACAGTAGGGGGTACATTATCCCTTATATCATTATAATACAGTGAAACCTCAATTTTACATGTCCTTTTTACATGTAACTTTTACGTTAACTTTTAGTATGTTATATAAAGGATCTTTTCAATTGGTTTTCATTATTTATTTATTTTTATTTTTTTATTTTTTTCCTTCCTCTTCTACATCTTTCCAGCTTTCAAATGGGGGTCATTGACCCCATCTAAAAAACAAATGTTCTGTAAAGCTACAAAGCTACTTTTTAATGACTCATTTGTCTATTCCGGCCTCTCCTATTCATATTCCAGTCTCTTATTCAAATCAGTGCATGGTTGCTAGGGTTATTTGGACCCTAGCAACCAGACTCAAGAGCAGCTGAATAAAAAGCTAAATAAGTCAAAAACCACAAATAATAGAAAATGAAAACCAATTGCAATTTATCTCAGAATATCCCTCTCTACATCATACTAAAAGTTAACTGAAAGATGAACAACCCCTTTAGGGGGGCCCAGTTGTAAATTTCTGTACCGGGGCCCTTAGGGGTCTAGTTACGCCACTGGCTTATTAGCAAGTGATTGACTGTTTCAATGGCAATGACTGTTTCATTTCGTTTTTTGTCAATCATAATATCCTGTTGAATAATATAACTAAAAGACTAAAGTCTAAATTGTTCATCTGCACCACAGATATTATTAAGGACCATTTATTTTACAAAGAAAAATCTTTCTTATGGACTATATGAATGAATGCTTCAAGACTGCCCATTATTTCCAGATTGTTTAAACCTATATTCATATTATAATAATTGAATGGTTGAGATGTAACACAAGCCTATAGCTCAATGATTCTGGATGTCAAGTGCTGGGAAGAACTCTTCAGTGAACATAAACTGGCCTTCATTTTTTTTGGGCAGCCTGCAGGACACTGTAAACACATCCTATCAGAAACAAATGCCATCAGCCTGGCCCAGCAGAACAAAAGGTTAACAGAATAGAGCAGGGGTCCCCAACCGCCGGACAGTCCTGAAGTGTGCCGCTAAACAATTATGCCGGCGAATTCCTGTGCGTCGAATAGGACGCAGGCGCACCTAACTGGACGTATGTGTGCCCAAATTGGATGCCAGCACGCCTTTAACCTTTTTTTTTACCATGATAGGGGAAGGAAACCCTTAGATATCAGGCCAGTAATATCAGATTGTACAGGAGCCTTATTCTCAGGAAGGTTTGCTGTCATATGTGAAAGATGATTTTTTTCTTAGGGGCAGATTTATCAAGGGTCGAATCGAAAATTCTAATTTTTAAATTTGAATTTCGAGTTTATTTTACTGTAATTTGACTAGGGAATAGTCCAAATTTGATTTGAGTTTTAAAAAAAAATTTCAAATCGAATTTCAAAATTTATCACTTAAGAATTTGAAATCGAAAATCGATGTTTAAGCCTATGGGGGACCTCCTACAATCAATTTGGAGTGTTTTTTTTTGTGAAAAAACCTTGAATCTAATTTGACCGAATTCGATTCAAGTTTGCAGGTTGATCCTATTCACCCGAATTTAAAATTGATTGGTTGTTTTTTTTTTCTAATTTTGAGTTTATGGGAGTTAACTCGAAATTCGACCCTTGATAAATCTGCCCCTTAATGTGCATTCTATCTGAAATATTTTATCTAGAGAGAGTTTACACTGGATGCGCTTTTACTATAACAGTAATGAAACTTTTGCTTGAATACTAAATGCTTAATTATGTCTAGCACAGGGTAATAACTACACCTGCAACATGATACTAATGAGGGAATGTAATATAGGTCACTAACAAAAAGATTGCTGGCAATGCGTTCACAAGTGTTTTCACTGTTATAATAGCTTTCTTTTCTGTTAATTTACTTTGGAAAACTCAATAAAAAATAATTATTAAGAGTAAAACAGTAACACAGATCCAGTCTGGAACCTCTCAGCTATGTTCCACTGGATTATAATCCTGGGTCTGTCATATATAAAGATGCTTTAAATTCAAGAATCCGTTTTTTGGCCAAATCACATCTTTTTTTTTGCAATGTAGTAATTGGGGATGGGCAATGTTTAAATAGACTGAAGGAAAAAGGTGTACAGTGTCTCAGCATACCAGAAATATGGAAACCTCAAGAAATAAGTGTTCCAAACAAATGAATATGAAAGTATTATTATTATTGGGGCAGCCACATTAGCCACGAAATGCATGGTCTCTATGAGGCAAATTTACTAAAGGGCAAAGGGGCTAACGCTATCGAAAATTCATTTTGCCACTTCGCCGATTTACTAACGGGTAGTGGCGTAAATTCGCTAGCGAAGTAGGCATACTCTAGCGCTACTTCACACCCTAACGCCAGGTGAAGTTGTGCTCTGGTGAAGGGACGTAACTGCGCTAATTCACTAACTTGCGGATTTTACTGAACGTTACCTCTTGCGCCAGACTTGACTTCTCCAGATCAGACCAAGCGAAGTGCAATAGAGTAGATAGGAGTTTCTTCAAAAATAGTTGAAAATTTTTCTAAATCCCAAAAAACGCTGGCATTTTTTACTTTTCGCTTGGCGATAGGCTGAAAAAGATCGATTTTTTTGGGGTACCCTGCTTCCCTCTTACATTTGGCACCTGAACTTTACAGTGGGCACATGTATAGGGTAATACAAGACCTCTGTTTAATCTTATTAAGTTTCCCTGGCCTTGTGTAGTGTAATGTAGTTGCTGCAGCATACACGTCCATTGTATTTAACTGCATGCCGTATGCTAATTAGGCATCGCTATCGCAACTTCGAACTGCTTATCGTATTATCGCAAACGCAACTTCGCAACTGATCGGTAACCTGTGTGCAACTTCAGATATTCGTGAATTTGCACAGCCCTGGCGAAACTACGCCTGGCGAAGTGTGGTGAAGTGCTGTGATGCCGTCCCTAGCGAATTTTCGGCGCTTAGTGAATATGCCCCTATGTTCTAATAAAATCTTTTTTTTTACTTTTATATTCATATATTTGAAACACATTTTTCTTGAGGGTTCCATATTTCTGGTATGCCATAGTAGTTTTGTCCTTCAACTGGAGCCAATTACTCTGGAACTTTGGTTTCTTTTCTGTTTTAGTTTTTGATTACTTATTATCATTCTATTCACTTTTTTCCAGACTATTTCAATACCTTAAAAGCTTATAGTTCCTTTAACAATATCTCAGCCTATCAGAACATTTCCCCCGTCCGGGAGCACAACATCATTCAGGAATCGTGATTTGTGCATGAGAACAACACAATAAGTTAGCAAAGGACTGCTTATTAGCAATATCTTGTTTTATAGAGGAATAGTGACACTTCAATAAATGTTACTGTATCTTTAAGGTTGGACCACTTCAGTATAGAGTCAAAAAATTTTTTTATATTGCATTCAGCTGAATTAAAAAAATATGGAATTGGTGCACCACTAGGTAGGTAATGTATCTCAGATCTATTTGGGTTATAATTCAGTACATCTGTTATGTACAGTACCTCCTGTTCATTTGTATTTTGATCCTGGAAATGTTACATACAGTAACTCCAGTTCATTTTCGGTGATACACCTGGATCTATTATGTACAATACTTCCTATTTTATTTGGTTCTTTGATCACATGAATACATGAAGCATTTCCAAATGCAATACCCTTGACATGATCCCCTTGTCTCTGTGATTATTCATATTCACTTTCAGTGGAAAATGAAGAATATAATTAACTAGCATAGATAAAACATTATCATGGGAAAAAAAACTGATTTTTCAGTTCTGTGCTCAAAATGAATCCAGAAACTGTTCCAGAAAGGACATGTATATTATTGTGCTTTGTATATTATGAACATATTTGCAGTGACTCTAATCTGTTTGCTTATACTTATTGCATCTGTCAAGAAAATCTCAAATAAATATTAGTCTGGAGAAGGCGCCTTGATCAGCTTTGTCATATCCATGGCTGGCTAATAATAATGTGAAAACCAAAAAATGTGTGTATGGCTTTGCATACAGAGAAATGATGGACTGAATGAGAACAAAGCAGCTTAGAATACCAGTACAATATTAAAGGAGAACCAAACCTCAACAAAAGATTTAGACTAGAAATACTATACCTTATGCATTTGACATGGGACAAAGCAATCAAAGCCATTTAGCATGGTCTGCTGTCACTTACCTGGGCTTAGAGACCAACACACAATATACAGAAATTGTAATTCGCCTTCTGATTATTGCTCTTAGGCTTTCTTAGACAAATTTGGACACATTTTAAGGCATGGATCACTGGTATTATAATGCTTCAAAACTTCTGGCCTGCTTCAGTAAATTCAGTACGTGAAATACAGCATTTCTAATTGTATTTTGTAATACTTTAGTTCTGCTTTAAATAACAGAACTAGAGGATCTACATCCACATGTAGGATGAATATCAGCCGTCTCTTAAAAGAGAACTGCAATCTAAAATGAATAGGTGAAGATGGTTAGAAATATTACATTTATATAGTGAGATTACTGTACCAGCAGAAAGATTAAGCAGTCCTATAAAAGTAATGATCCAGGCCTACAAAGTCATTCACTCTTGTAAAACCATCTTTTGAGAGCCAGTGACACGGCACATGCTCAGTGTGCTTTTGGCTGCTGTTGAGAAGCTAGTTTTAAAGGAGAACTAAACCCTAAAAAGGAATGTGGCTAAAAATGCCATGTTTTATATACTGAACTTATTGCACCAGCCTAAAGTTTGAGCTTGTCAATAGCAGCAATGATCCAGGACTTCAAACTTGTCACAGGGCGTCACCATCTTGGAAAGTGTCTGTGACACTCACATGCTCAGTGGGCTCTGAGCAGCTGTTGACAAGCTAAGCTTAGGGGTCATCTCAAATTATCAAGCAGAAAATGAGGTTGGCCTGTAACATAAGATGATGCTACATGACTGATTATTTAATTCTGAAGCTAATTGCACTGGTTTCTGTGCTGCCATGATATTATGTAATTATCTGTATTAATTACTAATCAGTCTTATATTGTGACATTTATATTTTATATGTACTGTATATTGTGAGTGGGTCCCTAAGTTCAGTAAGTGACAGCAGCACAGAGCTGTGCAGTGAATCAGCAGAAAAGAAGATGGGGAGCTACTGGGGCATCTTTTGAGACACAGATCTTTACTGCTAAAGGGCTGTGGTTGCCTTGGGCTGGTACAGAAGCACATAACATAATGTACAACTTTTCTACCTACTTCTTTAGTTAAGCTTTAGTTCTCCTTTAAGGACTGTTATAAATCAGCAATCAGACAATGAGGATCACATGTCATAGAAGCTTATGTCACTTTTACATGAAGAAATGCATCATGCCAGCTTTCAAATGGAGGTCACTGACCCCATCTAAAAAGCAAATGCTCTGTAAAGCTACAAAGTTATTGCTAAATGTTTCTACTCATCTTTCTATTCAGGCACACTACTATTCATATTCAAATCAAGGCATGGTTACAAGAGCAATTTGGACCCTAGCAACTGCAAACTGGAAAGAAAAAGCTAAATAATTCAAAAACCACAAATAATAAAAAATAAAAAACAATTGCAAATTGTCTCAGAAAATCACTTTCTATATCATATCGAGAGTATCGAGTTAATACACTCCCATTTTGTCTCGAGTTCCAACATTTACTTGGAGCATTTTCAGGCTAAAATACTGTCTCCTCTAACTGGACTGTGGGTTCTATTAGCCTGCACCTCCAGTGTGTCAAACAAATTACTATAATAGGTGCCCTTTGAATTTTAAACCTAAGTGGGCAGGGAACTCATGCCTGTGAACAGAGACAGAGTATCATGCATTTCTTCCAATCTGCAGAATCACATATGTTTGTGTAATAAAATATACATTTACATTTATTTCTGCCAGGTCAGATTGTGTTTATATAGTTTATATAAGCCCAACTGAAAGAGCTCATGTAAAAAGGGGAATATATTTTCCTTTTAACTAGCAGTCTTAGGGGGTTGGTTATTAAAGTCAGAATGTCAAAAACCCTAAAATTTGTGCTTTTTTAATATAAAATCCGAATTTTTAGTGGAAAAAAAAAAGAGAGTTTTTCGGGATTTATGATACCCTGATGATGGAAAAAGTCTGAATCTGAAAATCCGGCATCTCAGAACTGCCGAGGTTCTCAATGGGAGAAGTCCCAAAGGTATCTTGATTTACACTAGGTTTCGTGCAATAATCTGGAGTTCACGGGTGGAAAATCCAAACAATTTGCATGGTTCCTTTTTTTCCACAATTTTTCCAGATTTTTTTCCCGCACAGAAAATTTCGAGAACATTTATTGATAAATAACGGGGAAAAACCTGGGACGATTTGGTCTGAGTATTTTTCAGAAAATAATGAGATAAATTCAGACTCAAAATTCAAAATTCAAATGGGCCCCATGTTTGTCAAACAATATATATCCCCTTCTTTATACTTGTACGTTATAGCCCATATCATAAAGCTGTTGTATGTATGCAGAGTTGTGGTTGCTCCATGACTGCAAATCCATACCTGGGCAATAACCCATGACACCCAATCAGATGTTTTTTTCTATGTGCAGCCTGCAGCTGGCTTAAATAAATCTAATCACTGCCCAGGTGCAGATTTGTCCAATGTTTTTAAAGGAGAAGGAAAGGTCAATCGATTAGCCACAATAGTGCAAGCTATAACACTATTTATTCTGTAGAATGCTTTACCATACCTGAGTTAACAGTCCTAGAAGCTCTCTGTTTAGAATAGCAGCTGTCATATTCACTTGGTGTGACATCACATCTGGCCTGAGTTCCCCTTCTCAGTCATAGCTCTGGGCTCAGATTACAGCAGGGAGGAGGGAGGGGAGAGGAGCAAACTGAGCATGCTTAAGCCCTAGCCCTCGAGGTTTAAAATGAAAACAGAAAGTCTGATACAGAAGCCCATGTATACACAACAGGAGGAAAGAAATGCAGAGGACAGAGCAGCATTACTTTGAGGGATTTACTGGTGTATACCTTTCTGATAAAGCTTACTTAGTTTTAGCCTTTCCTTCTCCTTTAAATGTGCTTTAATGTCCCATTTGCTCAGTCCTTGCAGTATCACTGCCCATTTTCTTGAATAGACTGATTTTTATGTTAGTAGACAGAACAGTTTACATACTGAACGCTAACACCAACCCAACACAAATAGGGTTGCCGTCTGCCCATTTTTGAACCAGACAGACAATTTTTTTAGGGGCTGACCAGTACAAAACATCCTGCCTAGTTTTTAAAGTTTAAAAAAAAATAGCAAAATGTCATGATCGGTATGGGCGTGATGTCAGAGCCATGCTCCTAACATCACTAGGAACACCCTAATATCTCTAGGCACACTCCTAATGTCACTGGAGATGCACCTCAAGTCACTGAGCAGACCCCTAACATCATCTCTCTGCCCTCCAAAGTCACAGGGCCTCCCCTCTGATGTCACCAACCCACCCCTTTGTTCGGATATTAAAATACCAAAGGTAGCAAACCTAAACACAACTGAGAATGCTCAGGGATATTGGTACATGGAAGGGAGTGGCCAGAGAACAAGTTCAGATGTGAAAGAACGAGAAATGGGTTGCATGACTTTATTTTAAAGGAGACATATTATGTAAAAAACAAGAATGTACCAATGAATGAAACTCTTTTAGAACTGTGCTTTAAAATGTTGTGTTTCTCATTACTTTCTCGTTACTTAATTGAAAATGTCTGCAAAAACCCTACCAATCCTGCCCATCTGTTTCACTTTCTGCCTGCTGAATTATCAGGCCATGAAGTGGAGCTGGCGGCACTCAGCACAGTGCACTGTAGGATAGAAATCGGCAAATAGACTGACCTGATAGGGAACTGAATCCTGGATTTGCTGTGTGACTGCAGGGTTGTGATTGGCTGTCCCTCTTCTACTATGCTTCTGGCAGGGATTGTTAAGATACTCTCACTCTTCATTTGAAACTTGGACAGGGACCTTAGCAGGTCTATAGGGAGTTCCAATAAAAGGGCATTTTTTAAAGATAATATTAATTGTTGGCCAACAGGTAAACCAACCCAATATAGTATACATTATTGCCTACAAAGTTAGAGGGGTTTCATAGTCTATATGTCTCCTTTAAGCTTTTACAGGACACAATGAAGCATATTCATTCATTAGAGTAGACTTGGACCCTTAAAAGAGGATGTCATACTGTATATTGGACTACGTGAGCACCTGTAGCAGCAGCACAGGACTAACTGGTGATGTCATATGGTGAGTCTGTAAATACGCACATAGGAGAGCACATGTTGGAGAAGCTCTGACTGAAATAAAACTTCTGCTCAGTCTTTTGTCTGGTAGCTCAGTGCAGCCACAATACAGATACATTTGTCCTGTTATGGAACGTTTGAACACATTTCTGGGGTTTTTGGGTCAGGTTGTATGTGTTATTACAGTTTTGCTAATGAAAGTGAATTGCCCTTTAAGTCATAGTTTCCCAATTAGACAATTTGATTATCTTAAATTGTTACAAATGTATCTAAGTGCACCTGCCACATATTCTGGACTCTGTGCCAAAACCCAATTAAGTTTTATAAACGTTGTATCTTTTTCTGGCTGTTCAGTGCAGGAGATAAAAGAGAAAGTCGGGACCTTTCAGTAACAATCCGGGACTGCAGGTTGAACTGTCAAAATCGGGACTGTCCCGCGAAAAACGGGAAAGTAGGGAGGTACAGTATGCATATGATACGTTTGTAAAATCTAGTTAGGTTACGAAGAGGCAGACTAAGTAAACATTATAGGGCAGATTCTGCACTGTTACCATTTTCAGGGACTTCGCCGGGCGCAGGCGTCACTTCGCTAGCGAAGAAGATAGACGCTTGCATTCATTCACACTCTATGGACATTACTCCATTACTTGCAGATTTTACTGAACGTTAACTCTTTCGCCAGACTTGCCTTCCCCAGCTCAGACCAGGAGAAGTGCATTGGAGTGCATAGATCTTCCTCAATCTTCTGTTACTTACATCATATTTTTTGAGTCCATAAAATGATGGCGTATTTTCCTTTTTTCAGGGTGATAGGCTGCAAAAGTATTAAAACATTTTTTTTTGTGTAACCGGTTTTTGTGTAACCGGTTTTCCCACTACATTTTATAACATATGGGAACAGTATTTTTCCGGGATGAAACTTCGCATCTTAGTAAATTAGCGCTGTCTGAGCAAATTTCTGCCTGGCGAAGTGTTGCAATGGATGCAAAGCCGTCGCTGCCGAATTTTCGC
The DNA here is from genome assembly GCA_038501925.1 of Xenopus petersii. NCBI lineage: Eukaryota > Metazoa > Chordata > Amphibia > Anura > Pipidae > Xenopus > Xenopus petersii. The sequence goes on from CM076682.1 coordinate 61,680,049, forward strand.
TGGTTAGTAAATTTGCCCCTAAAATGCAATATGCAATATATATATATAGGGAATATAGAGGGATTCCCAGCTGTTCAGGAGTTTTGCAAAGATATGAACACATTCCTGACAGAGAGCGTTTGATAAATTGAAAGATTTATCAAAACATTTTACTGCTTTGATCAAGGTGCCAGTTTGTCAGAATGTGTTTGACTGCTTGAGCAGTTCTACTCCATTCTGTGCATTGGGGATTTCAAGCTCAGCAGCATCAATAAGTCACAGGAAATTAACGTTTTAGTTAAAATGAACGCAGTGCAAATAATATATAAATATATATGAAATGGATTTGTAGTGTTTTGTAAAAAGACTGATTAGCAAGTGTCCTTTGTCTTGCAGGCACCCTATTTCCGTTCTTATCATGGTGAATATATTACACAGAAGGAAGCAGTTGCCTTTAGCAGGGATTCATCTTTCTGCTTTAACTGTTCAGCCGAAACCTCCGCTTGCAACCGGCAGACTTAGCTGCTGTATGCTTTTCTATATAAATACTTGTCAACCTTTACTCACACATCTCTCAGCATTTCTATCAGCCACTTATCTGTCATTTGGAGCTTTCATTAGCACCACTGTGACAGCTCAATCCGTCCAACACAGCTGTCATAAGGCAATAGAAACCATACTGGTTAATCCAGGCATTGTATAAAATCGTAGGTACACCTATAATTATGCCATAGCTACAGTATACTGTGCATTTACCTTCTATTGTCACACATACAACAGGGAGCTGAACATGAGCTGACGAGAAGGAATGAGACAAATTGTTATAAATAAAGAAATGGTCCTTTGAAGGGCAATTCAATTTTGCAGAATGTTTTGCACATAGCAAGACTGCACTCACTCTCTTTTAATGGTGATCCCATGCTGCTGATATTATAATGCACCAAGGTGTAATGTAATAAACGGTGCAAAGCTAGTCTAGTTACCAATAGCACCCAATCAGCAGGAAGCATTTGCTGGTCACATGTTGATTTGGTGCTGTAGGTCACTGGCTGCACCCACCACATTTATTAAATAGGGAATTAGACTGTAAACTCTACTGGACAGGAACATACTTTTTCTACCTCCTTATAGTCTTGCCTCATTAATACTCACTACTTAAAGGGGTTGCTCACCTTTAAATTAACTTTTAATATGAAGTAGAGACAATTTCATTTTTTTATTAGTTGTGGTTTTGGTGTTATTTAGCTTTTTATTCAGCGCCATTCCAGTTTGCAATATCAGCAATCTGGTTGCTAGGGTTCAAATTACCCTAGCAACCATGCATTTATTTGAGATTAAAATATAAGTAGCATTGGGAAGAAACCCTGAAATATAAGTAGCATAGGGAAGAAACCCAGTGGGCCTAGTTCTGAGCATTTTTCTACTGCAAAGTGCTGCATGCACAAGTAGTGCTTTCTAAATGAAAATATTTATATACACACAGCACTATTGTCCTTATATAACTTGCCCAACATGTTCCTTTCTTTCAACAGTAAGTGGCCCAAACTTAATAACAGATGCATCAGTGATCTTGTTGTTATCTGACATGATACTAATACGGCACTGAAGACGTGGAAGCAGTGAAATAAATACAGAGTAATAATACTGTACAAAATGTGTCTATTGTGGTGCTGAGAAGAATCCACAATAACCTCAGACACTGCATTTTTCATAAAAAGGAGGGTTCGTAATACAGATTTGCCCTTAGGCGCTGGCAGTCAGCTATTTGATCTTTGCAACACAGTACGTTATCATGTAAACATCAGCGCAATGTGCATGACAGTTGGAACTGTAACATCTACTGTGCTGGATTGAAACAATAGATTCTGTGTTGTGTATGTTTATATGTTTTACTGTGGGATAAAACCAGGTTTATATGAAATTTACATGACATAGGGCTACCAGTGATAAATTGAGACGTACAGGTATGCTGCACACTGCACTGCTTTCTAAGAAGCCACGGCGAATGTAACCCCTTCACATTTGCTAACACTCTTTTAACTACACAAATTTAAGAAGATATCTAATAAAAGACTGGGCAAATGCTTCATGTTAATAAAACTGTTGGTGAGATTATAGCACAATCTGCTTGGCTTTATTAAAGGAACAAACTACCCCTTTTGGTCAGTTCCTGTTTTTATCTCATTGGTGCTTTCTCTTGTATGTGTTATCTTGCCCTTTTGTATCTTTTCCTTCCTTAAATATATATCTTCTCTCTATCTTGTATATAAAAGGACACATTAGAAAGTTCCACTGTTTGCGTGAGCAGAAGGACATGCTTTCCAACTGCCCCATTTTCACTGGACAGTCCCTAATTGTTACTGAAATATCACTGACTTTCTCTTTGATCTACTTGACTGAACAGCCAGAAAAAAAGATACAGGGTTTCTGAAAAAGGGTTTTTTGGCAGAGAGCCCAGAGTACACGGCACCTGCACTTAGATACATTTGTAACAATTTAAGATAAACACAGATACAATTGTAACTAACAAGATAATCAGGTCTCTTGGGGAAACACGGACTTGCAGCTTAAAGGACAATTCACCTTTATTAGCAAAACTGTAATAACACATACAACCTGACCCTAAAACCCCCAGAAATGTGTTCTGACTTTCCAAAACCAAATTTTGTAAAATGGATATGGTATTTTTGGGGTGTGGCTATAAAATGGGAATGGACAAAAATGTTTTGCAGTACTATGCGTACCTGATCTTTTTGTCCCTCTTTCTATTTTTCAAATGTTGGGAGGTATGCAGTAGAACCCCTAACATGTGGGCCCTCTCTGAGTGTCTCTGATTCCCTGATGGGCCTACTGGTATAAATGATTATAATTATAAATGGTCAAATTATGGTTGATCCCAATGTTATTAATAGGGAAAAAAGATAAATATATAGGAAGGCCAGTATATTTTTCCAGAAAAGGTGGCAACCCTAGCAGGGGGGGGGGGGGTGCTCACTTGCACTAGAAAATCTGAATTTACAGTTTAAAAAACAGAAATTTGGCTCTTAAATTTACAAGGAGCAGCTTTTTGCTACCTCTGGTAACCTGCTTGACGCTGCCGCCTAAGGTGAGTTTTTCAACTCTGTAGCCAGCGGGAAAGCATTTTTAGGAGATTAGTTGCCAGTGGTAGAGTTTTGTTGCAGGCAACTAATCTTCTAGTGTGTCATCACCCTAAGTGTTGCATTCCTGCAGCAAGATCTGTCATACAAAGACAAACAATAAACAGTAATTTACTATAAGCATGCTCCATTTGTAGATAGATCCATAGAAAGAAAAGCAGATATACATAAGATAGATGATAGCTAGATAAATATTTTGTTTTCTTGGCATAATATAAAATAAATGCACATCAAAATAAATGTAGTGAGATTGGTACTGCTAACAGAAAACCCAATTCAGAAGCTAATTTTTCCTTTTGTTTCTTCTTTTTTTTTTTTTTTTAACAGTGATTCAGTTCCATAACAGATTGAATTTGATTCATTTATTTTAAATGAGCTTCCCTGAGGCTTGTACAGGGTGAGGGCTTTCAGTTTAGCAGCGTGGATCTCTGTGCAAAACATCTTCATGGCACGCAATAACAAGACTGTGACACAGACATTGTAACATAAGAACATGCAGTTTAATGAAAGTGACATTCCGGTCAGACTGTGACAGCAATGCTTCAGCAAAGGCAGATGTGACTAACAGGCTTGTGCTTAGAGAAATCAAGTTAATAAGGCAACTGGCTGCTGCTGCATTCTTTTCCTGGCCATGGACTACACTGCCTCTCCCTGTTAGCAGCCTGAAATGCAAGATCTTATGGACGAGTAAAGACATATAAGCAGATGCTAAGGGGATATAAATTCCAAAATAGCATTTTGCCTAATGAAAGAAAAGGTCATTACTTGCATAGCAGAAAATTTTAAGAAATGATGACATTTTGCCAAAATGCATTGAAAGTGAATAGAAAGGCAAATTGACATTTTGGTTATGGCATTTTTTTTAGCCCTACAATAGCATATGCATCGCTCTGCCTTGTTAGATAAGCTGTTCCACTATGCTAAAACTATTCTTCATAGAAAAAAAATCTATTTTTGGCCAATCAGTATAATAAAAGTCCTTTTCAAATTAAACATCCAAAATTCTTTTTTTTATTAAAGCATTCATAGCTGTTGTAAACTCAATTAAAAATCTCAGCTGTCAATCAAATATAGTCTGCCCCTCCTCTATGCCTCCGGCATACAGGCAGGGCAGACAATTACTTTCACTTAACATTCAACTCTTCCTAGATGTCACTGCTCTCCCCACATTCCCCAGTTCTGTTCATCATTTAATTGTGTAACCAGTGCATGGGGATGGACATCAGGTCCCCCATTCTGGGGCACAAACAAGATTCTGAGATGATACAAGGCTTGCCTTAAAGGAGAAGGAAAGGTTAAAACTAAGTAAGCCTTATCAGAAAGGTCCATCTAAATTTACCAGTAAACCACCAAAGTAATGTTGCTCTGAGTGCCCTGTCAAAAGAAACACAACATTTCTTTCCTTCTATTGTGTACACATGGGCTTCTGTATCAGACTTCCTGCCTTCAGCTTACACCTCATTGCCCTGGGCAAGAGCATGCTCAGTTTGCTCCTCTCCCCCCACCCCTCCCTTCTCTACTGTAATCTGAGCCCAGAGCAGGGAGAGACTCAGGCAGGAAGTGATGTCACACCACATTAATACTGCAGCTCCTATTCTAAACAAACAGAGAGTTTCTAGAGCTTTTTACTTGGGTATGGTAAAACATTCTACAGAATAAATATAGCATTCTAGCTTGCACTATTGCAGCTAATCTATTGGCAATAAAATGGCTCTGTAGCTTTCCTTCTCCTTTAATAATAGTGTCCATAAAATGGCTCCTGCCTGCTTGTTATAATTATGAGTTCCCAGACTGAAGGAAACAAGATTCAAATAATTTATATAGCGTAATTGAAGTTCATTCTGCTTGACTAATGCCATAAAATAGGATTTGGAATAGTTTTTTTGGGTAATGGGTCCCCTTTAAAGTTATTTGAAATGTAATTGTTACTACAGGCGGTATCCATCTGTTTCTGCACAGTGACCGAGCAGTAGCAGAAGTGAGCATTGTATGCTTCTTAGGGGCTTCTACTACACAGTTTTGTGCAGAGAATAGAAAGGTACAGGTACTTCTCTCAATAATTGTGACATAACGTAAAAACCACTGAAAATTATGTAATTAATCATTATTAATATATAAAACAAACTTGCTTAGAATCACATTTACTTAATTGTTTGGGGGTTTACTTCCCCTTTAACTTTGGCAGTTAACCAGACATATAGTTATTAGTTAATAGAAATCAGGTAATAGTGGGCACCTATAAACGTGGGTTTGCATAAATGAACAAGGAATGTGTGCAAAACAAGCAAAAACCAAGACTCCTGTTCTCCAGCAGCCACAACTGGATTTCAAGCTACAGTAAAAGTTAACGTTGCATTAAATGGGGAAAATTGGTGCTATAATGAGGGGTGGCTGGGAGGAAATGAAGCTTGTTGTCAGTCGCGCATGACACTTTGGAAATTGCCGGTGCCTGCAGCTAATGTAGAGTAGACTGCGAGTGATTGGACAGAGGGATTTGTAGGGCAAGGCACAGAAGATCGCAAGTAGTTTTGCTCTGCGTTCAACAGGCGTTAGCGGCAGAAGAAGCTAAAGAGAGTGTCTGGCTCAGTTGGAGCAGAAAGGAACTAACACACATGAGCTCAGCACCCTCCTCTTTTCCCTCCTCTATTCCATCTCATGGACAGTCGCAAGAAACTTCATACAGTGTGTGCTGTCGCTGCTGCACGCTCCCACTTGTTAGCTTCTCGCTGCCCGCATACCGACCAGACCTGCCAACTTTACGCACGGTAACTTGCCTGGCGCACGCAATTACGCCAATATAGTCGCGCGTATTGTCCAGTTGGTACGAGATAATCAAAGAGAAGAAGATGGATCAAACCACCGAAGTCCGGAACGACAGCGACGGGCTTGTGATGGACCCAGATAGTTTAGAAGAGCAATCGGGTGTAAAACCACTGCTGGGAATTGGCATTGACAATGTTATCACTCTGGTTGTGTTCGGGATAATATTCGCACTTGGGGTGCTGGGTAATTCCTTGGTGATCACGGTGCTGGCAAGAAACAAACCCGGGAAGCCACGTAGTACCACCAACATCTTCATCCTGAATTTGAGCATCGCAGACCTGGCTTATCTGCTCTTCTGTATCCCTTTCCAGTCTACTGTCTATGTCCTGCCAACCTGGGTGCTCGGAGCCTTCATCTGCAAGTTCATTCATTACTTCTTCACCGTGTCCATGTTGGTCAGCATCTTCACTCTCTCTGCCATGTCGGTGGATAGATACGTGGCCATAGTCCACTCCAGGAGGTCCTCTGCTATCAGGGTGTCCAGAAATGCCCTGCTGGGAGTCATTGTCATCTGGATCCTCTCCATTGCCATGGCTTCTCCAGTTGCCTACAACCAGGGCTTGGTCTATAAGAACAACCAGACTTTCTGTTGGGAATCCTGGCCAAATGCCCAGCATAAAAGGGTCTATGTAGTGTGCACATTTGTCTTTGGATACCTGCTCCCTCTTCTTCTTATTTCCTTTTGCTATGCCAAGGTAAGGGAATATTCCACTTCATCATTTACATGGTGGGATCACCTGGGGATGTGGCTTTCTTGCTTTCAAGCTTTTGGTCCTGCAACACTAATAGGAGATTCAGCAGTTATAAATAGTAGTTATTACTGGATATCTCATGATAGAGTTGGTATTCTTGGTTATACAACACATTGTACTTTGCATTGAATATTTTAGAATATAATGGTACATATTACTATTAGCTGTTCCTACCTATAATGCTCATTTATATTGGATATCATAGTATATAATGGTCCATATTTTCTTTTGCCTTGCCCTGGCTTTAATGCACTGTATTGTTACCTAGGATATAATGGTCCAAAGTTCCTATTGGCTCTCCTTGAGTATAATTCACTATAATTTGTATCTGATATCATGGACAATATGTACTATTGTCTCTCTTGGTATAATACCCTGTAATTTGGATTTAATATCAATGGTACAAAGTTGCTATTGGCTGTGCCTGGGTATAATGCACTATAATCTGTATCGGACGCCCCCAAATTTGTCTAGGTCCACTAACCCATAGCACCTAATAATATGTTTTGCTTTTAAACAAGTGGTAAATGTTACAATGCTGATTGGTTGCAATAGACCTGTAGAAAACATTGCTCCTTTTTATGACATAATTCTCTGAATTTTATAGAACAAATTAAGTACAAGTACTGGCTGCCTCTGGGTAAAACATTTAACAATTACTGTTGACACTCTAAATATAGTGGTCCATAGTTAATAGTGGCTACCTACAGTATGTAGTTAATAGAAGTATCAGCTATCCTTGAATAATTGTCCATAGTGGGTACTGTAGTCTATAATTATTTTTTTTATGGTTATTAGAAATGGACCGAATACACTATTTTGGATTCGGCCGAACCCCTGAATCCTTTGCGAAAGATTCGGCCAAATACCGAACCAAATCAATGGGGAAAACATTTTTACTTCCATGTTTTATGACAAAAAGTCATGCAATTTCCCTCCCCGCTTAGGATCTGGATTCGGTTCGGCCTGGCAGAAGGATTTGGCTGAATCCTGCTGAAAAAGGCTGAATCCTGGCCGAATGCCGAACCATTCGGTGCATCCCTAATGGTTATATAATTAGAATTAAATGATAATTTTTGAATATAATAGTCCATTTGATAGTATTTGTCTCATGACATATTACTTCATAGTAAGTATTGGAAAACTCTGCATATGGATAAAATGATCCAGTAGCTAGTAATGATTATATACTGATACCGGTAACTCAGTAGGTAGTTTTCTGTGTCTTTGGATAAAATAGTCCAAAGCTGGTTCTGGCTGTATCTATACTTTGGATATACGAGTCCATAATTGATCTCTCTAGTAAAAATACTAGTAACAACATCATTGTACAAATATGGAACTGTAAATAAACATTAACCAAGGAAATGTATTTTATAAATATATACTGATCTCTTGCTCTGTGTTTCCAGGTGTTACTTTTGCCTTCTGGCTGTGCCTCTTACCTTTCTGCACTTGTTTTATGCTGTGTATATATCAGATCATGGCTCAGAATTCCCAGCCTTTAGCACTAAAACACAGGGAACAATTTCATTGATACACAATTCCATCCTTATCTCAGCAGACAATGCCTCTGTTCATGATGTGTGGCATCTCCCTTCATCACAAACAAATAATGATGGGAGACCTTACAAAACAAGATACAATGTAACATCCATCAGTTATAGGAGCAGGTTCTGTTTCCCAGAAGAGCTGACAAGGTCAGCGTAATGCCAGTTTCTTGGCTACTTTCTTTCATTTGTTAAACATCTAATAGTTTGATGAATGTTTTTTTCTTCTAGCTCTGCTAACTGAATGTAGAGCAATTTTAGTATAGGCTTTATTGCTTTTGGCACAACTCTGACATGACAATGTCCTTCTGAAAGGACGTTTCCTATTGACTAAAAAAAAGACCTGTTGCTTTAAGTTTTATTTTTAATTTTTTTTTTTTTTACTTAACCTGTGAATAAGGACACATAGACTGCAGGCCAGTGCATTTACATCTGACATGCTATTTTCTAATGATCCCTCATGGAGTACAAGTATAAATGAATATACATCTTCTTGCTTAGTGTTCCAGGAGCACGTCCATATTAATGTGAAATGTACTCTGCCTATCCTTGAGTACGCAAAGTATTACTATTGCATGGGATTTGTAGAAGATACCTACAATGTTTATGCAACCTCTCCTCAAGGTTCATGTCAATAATTCTTTCAGGATTATTTCATTATAATGGAGTCTATGGGAGACGATCTTTCCGTAATTCTGAGCTTTCTGGATAACGGGTTTCCGGATAAGGGATCCCATACCTGGGATGTATTACTATGTATTAACAGAAAAGTGATATTATAATCATCATTTATTTATATAGAGCTGACAAGATACGCAGTGCTTTCTTTATATTGCTGCAAATGGCATGGGACCTATTATCCAGAATGCTCAGGACATGGTGTTTTACAGATAAGAGGTATTTCCTGTAATTTGGCTCTCCATACCTTAAGTCTATTAAAATACATTAAAACATGAATTAAACCCAATAAGATTGGTTTGCCTCTATGTCTTAGTTGGGATCAAGTACAAGGTACTGTTTCATTATTACAGAGAAAAAAGGAAATCATTTTTAAAAATGTGAATTTTTTTATTAAAATGGAGTCTATGGGAGATTAACCTTCCCTTAATTTGGATCTTTCTGGATAATGGGTTTCTGTATATAGATACTTGTATAAGGGTCAATAGAACATTGGGGGGGGGTTGTTTACAACTATAGAAGGGTCAGGACAATTAGTCATATTCACTAAAAGGCAAATTTTCACCTGCGAATGCTTCACTACAGTTTGCGCCACTTCGCCAGGTGCAAATTCGTTACCACTACGCTAATTCACTAAAATGCAATGTTGCGTCTCTGCAGCCGAACTTGGGTGAAATTTTGCTAGCATTAATTCGTTAGTGTGAGCATTTCAAAGCGAACTTTCGCTAATGTTCATTTCTGCCTGGCTAAACTTCATTACTACACTTACGCTTAGGTCAATTTGAATAGGGCGGGTTCATATAGGTCATATATATGACTTGATTAGAGATGTTGGTGCAAATGCTTGAAGTGACCACTTATTGAGAATGTTCAAGGAAGCAAAATAAAAACTATAGTCTATAGAGATCCTCTAATGCCCTAGACATGAGCCCACCCTATAAAAAATGTGGCAAGCCCCTTAAATGGTAAAAAAAAAAATGTTGAAAAAAACATTTTTAATAGTTGCAATTTTTACTTCAACTATGATGTTCCTGATATACGATTGAGGAAGATGTAGCTTCATTTTATCAGTTCACCAGGTCTAAGCTGGTGAAGGAAACTCTGGCGAAAGAGATAACATTTTGTAAATTTCACACTTTAGTAAATTTGTGGAGTAACGATTGTTCTGAGCAAAAAAGGCGCCTGGTGAAAGGGAGCGAAACTGCACTGTAAATTGGCGATGTCCCTACGAATGAGATTTCTGGTGAATTTTCGCTAGCGACGGCCACTTCACCCTTTAGTAAATCTGCCCCAATGATTGCACTCAGTATGGTAGCCATGTGCATGTGCACGTGTGTTTTACTTCTGGTTGTAATGGAAGTATCCCATAACAAATGCATAGGGTGTAGTGCCATGGAACAATTGGGCCACATGCCAAGAAGACTTGGGGGCAGATGTATCAAGGGTCGAATTTCGAGGGGTTAAATCCCTCGAAATTCGACTGGGGAATAGAATCGAATAGGGAATTCGGGCGAAATTTCGCGCTGGCGAATAGTCAAATGGGCGAATATTCACCCGGTGAATAGTCGAGCGATCGAATATTCGATCGAAGGATTTTCTTTCGATCGAATGATCGATCGAATGCCTTTTTATTCGATCAAAGACTTAGAAAAAAAGCCTATGGGACTTTCCAATAGGCTTTTAAAGCAATTCGGTAGGTTTAATCTGGCGAAGTAGGCAGTCGAATGATTTTTAAAAGAGACAGTACTTTGACTATCGAATGGGCGAATAGTCGCAGCGTTTTTTCGCTCGATCTATTCGAATCATTCTACTTAGGCGAATTTACGCCAATTCGATAGTCGAGGAGCACAAAAAACTTATCGAAATTCGAGTTTTTTCCCCTCTATTCATTCACCGAGCTTAGTGAATGTGCCCCTTGATGTTGGCTTTATTTCTTCTACACTTTTTACAGCTTACATTTGCATTAAAGTTCTTTAAAGCTTACATCTGCACCTGCACATTATATAAACCCAATAGGGTGGTTTTGATACCAATATGAATTTATGCAACTTAGTTACCATCAAGTACAAGGTACTGTGTTATTATTACAGAGAATTAAGGAATCATTTTTAAAAATGAGAATTAACTGTTAAAAATGGGAAATGACCTTCCTGTAATTCAGAGATTTCTGGGTAATGGATTTCCAGTTAATAGATCCTATGCCTGTATTACAGTAAAGGATGCCATTTTTTCATCTTCATTCTACATAGGGATGTCTTAGGGATAGGAATGGCTAGAGAATATCCTTGGTAAAATGGAAAAATTAAAATGTCATCACATTTATCATTAACTAATATAAATATAAGTAACTGATGTCAGTTACTTGCTGCTCCATCTGTTGTTGAATTAGTACTTTAGCTCTGGCTGTTGGTGTGTCCTGGAAAGGTGGTTCAGCAACAGATTGAAACTGTACGATGGAAATGTATAATTTAAAATTTTTAGGGGGCTATGCGGTATTGCCATCTATACTATGGTGGGGTCTTTTCAAGCAGAGGGGCACTACCCCACTACCCTGGGCCCCTTCTAGGTATCAGTGAAGTCATAAGAGAATTGGAAAGTGTTATAATGCATCACAAATATTTCTCAGGTGATGCAGGTAACACCTGTATCATTGTGGGTATTATGGGCATTATCCTAGTAAGGACATCCCTCTGGCATGGCCGGAATAGTAGGACAAGAGCTGTTGTTAGTAGACAGCATTCAGGAATATTATGCATCTTAGGCTCAAATAGCGCATGGGATGGAGCTACATTTATTAAAGAGATACAGACAGCAGAAATGAAAACTTTTTTACATCTATCATAACATTGTCTTTTATGACAAAATTAGAAATGGCATGCAAGTATGTGCTCAATGCTTTAACATTACCTATCTGATCCCCCAAATCCCTATGAGGATGCTGCCATATTTGTGTATCAGTAGTACAAATGACAGTTTGAGAATGGACAGTCAGGTTGGCAACACAGTCAGGTTTAGGAACTTCAAGTACAAATTACTTACAAAATCAGAACTATCATTGAAAAACCATCAACGCCCAATGGGTAACTTTTAGGGGCATATTTATCCAAGGTCGAACTTAAAAAAACTTCAAACTTCGAATTCCAAAAGACCAATCGAATGGAGGTCGAAGTTTTTTGGGGTCGAAGTGGGCCAAATTCGGCCTACTTCGAATCGTACAATCGTACTTCGACCGAAGTTTTTTTAACTTCGACCTTTGATCTCCCAAACTCCCCCAATTGCCTCCATACAGGTTCTAGGAGGTCCCCCATAGGCTAAAACAGCACTTCGGCAGCTTTTAGGTGGCGAATAGTCAACATCGAAGTTTTAAAGAGACAGTACTTCAAAAAAATTCGACCTTCGAATTTCGAAGTATTTTTCAACTTCGAAGTTGGACTATTCGATGGTCGAAGTACCCAAAAATTACTTCGAAATGTAAAAGTTTTTAACTTCAAACCTTCACTTCGACCTTTGATAAATCTGCCCCTTAATGTACATTCATGTTAGTATTAGTAGTCCTTTAGGGGGTTATTTACTAAAATTCTAATAAATCTCAGTTTTTTATGAAAACAAAGTCAACCAAACATCCACAAACTGAACTCATTTATCAATTACTTTTCTTGAAAAAGTTGGTGCGAAAAAAAAGTCAATTCTTGTCGTGCGACTGGCAATCCGAAAACTCACCTTTATCAAATTGTTACTGCAAAAACACTTTTTCCGATTATCGGACGAAAACCCTGACTTTATCAGATTATCCAGGGCAGATTGCGATGTCAAGTTCAGGGACATCTGCCATTGACTTAAACATGACCTCAACAGGTTTGAGATGGAGTATTTTCGGATTCACATTTTTAGCAGCTCTAAGGTATAAAAAATCTCTAAAAATTCAAGTTTTTTTCCATGAAAATGTTGAGTTTTCCCCTTTTAAAACCTCAACAGATTTGAGGTTTAATAAATGAGCCCCTTAGTGTCAGTATCACTTTAAGGCAGTTTTCAGCTGTTATTGCGCCACAGCTCCCAGAACCCCCTGCTGTTGAAAAAAGCTGTAGGCTAAAAAGCCTAAAATGATGAGGTCCCATGAAATATTTACATACATTTACATCATGGTATGTATAAAGTGGAATGAAGCATTAGGGCAGGGGCACACGGGCAGATTCGGGGAGATTTAGTCGCCTGGCAACTAATCGCTATCTTCTGTGGGGCGACAATCCTCCCAAACTTCAATTTCCAACGTCTCTTGAAGTTTCCTCGTGAGGGAACTTCGGGCGACTTTGGAAATCAAAATGCCGCGAGTGCATTGGTGCAGGCGTTTTCTAATTATAGCAGGCGGAAGGCAGGGGGAAGGCAGTTCGGGGAGGCGATTTGTCGACAGGCTACTAAATCTCCCTGAATCTGGCCGTGTGCCCCTGCCCTTACTGGTGATGTTGCCCACAGCAACCAATCAGCAATTCGATTTCAAGAGTTAGAAATCAAAAGCATTCCAAATAATTGCAACATTAATTTAAGATCACATATTTTAGGAACCACTTGATACTATGAAATATAAAAATAATCATTGCATTCCATTATGGTAAGAGTTTGCCACTAAAATAGGCCACACAACCCCAACATATATCTTTCATGCATTCATATATTTCCATCAAATGTGCCCATACAGTATCCTTCCCTTCATGACACAGTTTAATGGATATGAAACTGCCTCCACGGCACACAGCAGTAAAACATTTATGTTGATTTCAGAATAAATCCACATTAAACAGGAGTGAAATAAAGCCAAACACAATTTATTCACGGAAGACAGATCTTTTCTATTTTGGATAAACATTTACCCAGTCAAGTGGAAGTTAGAAATAGACGTTCCAATTTGAAAAACAGCATCGATCGGGATATTTTTATAGTTCTCATAACTCACTGGCTGTAAAGTGATAGTTAAATGCAGTAATGGAATATAAAGTTGGAAGCAGGCGATCAGTAAATAATGATGTACAATAATGGAACAAAGAGATCCTTAACCAGATACATTCATTGTACCCAGCAAGAAGCCATGGGCAACATCGGAATGATGTATCAGTGTTGGTTTCTGCAGTTGGAATAAATGTCCTTTTTGTGAGTTATATGTACACATGATTTGCAGCAATTTTAAGGTTTATACTTATCTACACAAGACCATGCCATCTGACTTTGGAAAATCATTTTTTTTGTCATGGTGCCAGTTTTCGTACACTGTTCATGAGGCGTGGACCCCCATGTGCAGAATGAAATGAAGATCCATAATATTATATTATATACTTCAGTTTCTGTACATATTGGAAAAAGTGTCAGTAGATTCACAGATTCCAGATATTATACTGGTCTCTGTTTTAAAGATAGTGATTTAGCTTATATATCATTATTTCTGTAAGACTTTATAGATACAATACCAGACACCCAAATAATTGAACTTTGTTAAAGGGCAACTAAAGTCTAAAATAGAATAATGTTAGAAATGCTGTATTATGTATACTAAATATAAACAGGAACTTACTGCACCAGCAGCCTAATAAGACAAATGATTTATGCTTTCAAAGTTGGCGCAGGGGGCTGTCATCTTGTAACTTTGTTAGACATTTCTGCAATATCAAGACTCGCACATGCTCAGTGTGGTATGGGCTTCAGTTGGGAGGTTAAGCTTAGGGATCGTCATAAGTTATCAAAACAGCACAAGTCAAATAATATCTGCCATAGAAGCCAATACAGCAAGACTGATTAATAATCATAATATAGAGACTGCACTGCATCTCTGGATACAAATCTCTACAGGGAATCCAACAATGCTGCTTGAGTTCTGGGAAGTAAGCCCTCCCCCTGCCATTTGAAAGTATGATCGTTTACCTGCACAGCAGTTGGGGACCATCTGACAATTCCTATCCACAGCAGTAAAAGAAGGGGGAATTGCACTGCATACAGTCAGGTTTATGATAAAAACTGTAGACATCTTTTAATTAAAGTATATTGGTGATAGATTTCTTTTTCATTAAAGAAAGTAAAAATGGGATTTTATATTTTTGCCTTTACATGCCCTTTAAAGGATAAGTAAATCTTTAAAATAAGTGAACGTCAAATTGACGAGAGTGCTATTCTAAACTCTTTTGTCATTTACATTCATTATTTATTTTCTGTTTATTCTTTAATTTTTTCTTTTATAAGATATTAAGGGATACATGTAGGGGCAAATTTTCTTAAGGTCGAATATCGAGGGTTAATTAATCCTCAATATTCGACTGTTGAAGTTAAATCCTTCAAATTCGAATATCAAAGTCGAAGGATTTAGCGCTATTTGTTCGATCGAACGATTAAATCCTTTGAATCGTTCGATTCGAAGGATTTTAATCCATCGATCGAACGATTTTTGTTCGACCAAAAAAGCTAGCAAAGCCTATGGGGACCTTCCCCATAGGCTAACATTGACTTTAGTAGCTTTTAGGTGGCGAACTAGGGGGTCGAAGTTTTTTCTTAAAGAGACAGTACTATCGAATGGTCGAATGGTCGAACGATTTTTAGTTCAAATCGTTCGATTTGAAGTCGTAGTCGAAGGTCGAAGTAGCCCATTCAATGGTCGAAGTAGCCAAAAAAAAATTCCAAATTCTAAGTTTTTTTTTCTTCTATTCCTTCACTCGAGCTAAGTAAATGGGCCCCGTACTGTTAATATAAATGCATTTTGTTACAATAGTGCCACCTGCTGGTCATTGTCCCACCAGTCTGACCACCAAGTAGTCAAGGAAGTCAGATATTCAAATGTAGGTGTGGATACAATCAAGCGCAGGCGAATCTGCTGCAAAAGGTGCCTTTATTCATGTCTGATTTCTGTTTTCTCTGTTATAATAAAACTCAACTTATCTTGTACTAACTCCCAACTCAGATATAATTAATCCCTATTGAAGTCAAAACATTCTTTTTGGTTTTATTTTAAATTTTTTTTTTTTGGTTTTAGTTTAAATCATTTTTAGTGGATTTAAAGAATAGAGATCAAAATTATGGAAAGATCTCTTATCCGGAAAACCCAGCATTCTGGATAAAAGGTCCCATACAGTACACTAAATGATATCCATTGCTATCTAGAAATCATTGTTTCTGTGGCATCATCTCTGTTAAGTTTCAATTTAACGATATTGTTAAAAAAAAGACAAAGTCACATGACTTTAAGGGCTTAGTATGGTATAGTGGTACATTGTTTGATTTACTGAACATATCCATGTAAATAGAATATAAATGCACAATATTGCATGCAGTTTTATGATTTACACTTGTGCTTGTGTCTATAAATGATCCATAACTTTTCCCAGGAATATATTTGTCGCACTCAAAAGCAGTGTTGGAAAGCCTACAATTGTCCATTCTTTATATCAGTTGGGGCTCAAGGGAAATATTTGTGTGAATAATTTGCATGTGATTCTTGTCTAAAAATACATATAATTATGTTCATTCTTTAGCAATGTACTCAATATCTTGAGATGTGGCTTCATTGCCATCACCGGAGGTGTTTTGATGTTTTTTTTGATGTGGTGGTGTTTGGATGAAGTGACCAAAATGCCCAAAATAACTATATGTGCTAGAGCAAGATAGGCTGTTGCTTCATGCCAGAAAGGAAAAAAGAAATACAATCACTAAGAATAACACTTGCAGACTCAAACAATAACCTGTAACTTTTTTAGTATTAGGTTAATGGATGCAGCACCCTGCAGGCAGATTGTATATTCTTCTCATATCTATGGGTTTCCTGTGGGTATTGTATATTCCTCCCACACTTAAAGGAAAACTATACCCCCAAAATGAATACTTGGAGCAACAGATAGTTTATATCAAATTAAGTGGCATATTAAAGAATCTTATCAAACTGGAATGTAGTTAAGCAAATATTGTCCTTTTACATCTCTTGCCTTGAACCACCATTTCGTGATAGTCTCTGTTCTGCATCAGAGATCACCTGACCGGGTCAACGGGAGACCAGCACCACCAGTGCAGTGAAGAGGAATACTGATGTGCGGTAGAACTATTAGATTGATCAGAGATCACCTGACCAGAAATACTACAACTCTAACTGTAACAGGAAGAAGCGTGGAAGCAAAAGACACAACTCTGTCTGTTAATTGGCTCATGCGACCTAACATGTATGGTTTGTTTGGTTTGTTTGTGTGCACAGTGAATCATACGATCCCAGGGGACGGCCCTTATTTTTTAAAATGGCAATTGTCTAGGGATGGGCGAATTTGACCTGTTTCGTTTCTCCAAAAATTTGCCAGCAAAATGTCGCCGACGGCCATTAAAGTCTATGGGCGTCAAAACATTTTTGTTTTGCAGCGAAATTTTTTTGATGCGCGTCTTTTTTTTTATGCATGATGCCATACAAGTCTATGGGCGTCATTTTTGCAGCGAAACAAGGCGAAAAAATTTGCCCATCCCTACAATTGTCTATTTATTATTAACATGTATTTATATATATATATATATATGTATTTATATAGCTCCAACATATTGCGTAGCACTATTTTATTTATGATTACCTAATCACACATACTACTACAAAAGTATATTATTATGAAAATTGTTTATTTACATGAAGCAGGGTTTTACATATGAGCTGTTTTATGCAATATATTTTTATAGAGACCTACATTGGTTAATGGGTATAGTTTTCCTTTTACCCCCAATACAGGCAGGTTTATGATAATGACCACATTATGTGTGTATCTGATAAACACATGCCCTCAAATAAGGGCACTAAATTTGTCCAGGGGTAGTAACTAATAGTAACCAATAAGATCTTTGCTTTTAAACAGATGACCAGTAATTGCTTTCATCTGATTGGTTGCATTGGGTTACTGCTCCTGGGCAAACTTAGGGGCATTTATTAAGGTTCGAGTTGTGTTTTCCACAAAACTTCAAGTTTTTGAGTTTATTTTTTTGGTCAAATTCACATTTTATTACAAAAGCTCGAAGTTTTCAAGTTTTTTAAAGAAAACTCAAGTATAAGTCAACGGCAGAGGTCCTTTAAACCATTTGAAGATGTTAATGGACTACATGATGTTCGAGTTCTTTTCAGAGGGTTTTGCCCGAATAATCATTCAATTCGAGTTTTTTCCTGCCAAAAACGTGCTCAATTCGTGTTTTTGGGTTGTCAACCCTGAACTCACTGATTCAAGTTTTTTTTTTAAAATTAGAAACAGTTACCCATAGCAGGCACTTAGCATGTAGTATTTACTGGTCACATGTTTAAAAATAAACATCTAATTGGTTGCTATGGGTTACTTCTCCTGGGCAAACTTAGTGCCTACCCCCTAAGAGTTCTATATACCTCAAATGAACTTGAATGAACTCACAACTCAATGGTTTCTAATTTTAAAAAAAACTTGAATCAGTGAGTTTGGGGTTGACAACCCAAAAACACAAATTGTGCCTTTTATTACATTTGGGGGTAACAGAACTTTAGTGTCTATTATTACATAACCCCTTTAGCTTGTAAGCTCTAGAGATGTCGCGAACTGTTCGCCGGCGAACTTCGCGCGAACATCGGGTGTTCGCGCTCGCCGGAAGTTCGCGAACGTCGCGCGACGTTCGCCATTTTGGGTTCGCCATTGTTGGCGCTTTTTTTTGCCCTCTCACCCCAGACCAGCAGGTACATGGCAGCCAATCAGGAAGCTCTCCCCTGGACCACTCCCCTTCCCTATAAAAACCGAAGCCCTGCAGCTTTTTTTCACTCTGCCTGTGTGTGCTGAAGAGATAGTGTAGGGAGAGAGCTGCTGCCTGTTAGTGATTTCAGGGACAGTTGAAAGTTTGCTGGCTAGTAAACGTTTTGATACTGCTCTGTTATTGGAGGGACAGAAGTCTGCAGGGGTTTGAGGGACATTTAAGCTTAGGTAGCTTTGCTGGCTAGTAATCTACCTTCTACTGCAGTGCTCTGTATGTAGCTGCAGTGGGCAGCTGTCCTGCTTCTGATCTCATCTGCTGACTGCTGCAATAGCAATAGTCCTTGTAAGGACTGCTTTTATTTATTTTTTTGTTGTTTTACTACTACTACTACTACTACTATAAGAGCCCAGTGCTATTAGTCTAGCAGTGTTGGGGAGTGGGACTGGTGTGCTAATCTGCTGCTCCTAGTAGTTCAGCAGCACCAACTTTAATTTTTTTTTTTTTAATATTCATTCTTTTTTTATTTAACTTTTTTTTATTTTACTACCGCTGTAGTAGTGTATAAGTTGACCTTTTAGGCATTATTTGCCCTGTAGGCATTTTTTGCCCAGTGTGTTATTCAACCAACTGCTATCTAGCTGTGTGACCGTGTTCACATTCTGTCTAAATATCCATAATATTACCGTCTCCAGAAAAAACACCGGAGTGACTTTTTTCAAGCAGCCATAATAAATTTTACGTAATCCGTATCCATCGCTGTAGTAGTGTATAAGTTGACCTTTTAGGCATTATTTGCCCTGTAGGCATTTTTTGCCCAGTGTGTTATTCAACCAACTGCTATCTAGCTGTGTGCCCGTGTTCACATTCTGTCTAAATATCCATAATATTACCGTCTCCAGAAAAAACACCGGAGTGACTTTTTTCAAGCAGCCATAATAAATTTTACGTAATCCGTATCCATCGCTGTAGTAGTGTATAAGTTGACCTTTTAGGCATTATTTGCCCTGTAGGCATTTTTTGCCCAGTGTGTTATTCAACCAACTGCTATCTAGCTGTGTGCCCGTGTTCACATTCTGTCTAAATATCCATAATATTACCGTCTCCAGAAAAAACACCGGAGTGACTTTTTTCAAGCAGCCATAATAAATTTTACGTAATCCGTATCCATCGCTGTAGTAGTGTATAAGTTGACCTTTTAGGCATTATTTGCCCTGTAGGCATTTTTTGCCCAGTGTGTTATTCAACCAACTGCTATCTAGCTGTGTGACCGTGTTCACATTCTGTCTAAATATCCATAATATTACCGTCTCCAGAAAAAACACCGGAGTGACTTTTTTTCAAGCAGCATTCTTATATTTTACGTAATCCGTATCCACCGCTGTGTATACGTTGACCTTGTAGGCATTATTTGCCCTGTAGGCATTTTTTGCCCAGTGTGTTATTCAACCAACTGCTATCTAGCTGTGTGACCGTGTTCTCATTCTGTCTAAATATCCATAATATTACCGTCTCCAGAAAAAACACCGGAGTGACTTTTTTTCAAGCAGCATTCTTATATTTTACGTAATCCGTATCCACCGCTGTGTATACGTTGACCTTGTAGGCATTATTTGCACAGTGTTTTCTTCAAACCGCCATCTAGCTGTGTGAGCTTGTTCACATTTTGTCTAAATATTGATAATATTATCGTCTCTAGAAAAACCACTTGAGTTACTTTTTTTCAAGCAGCATTCATATATTTTACGTAATCCGTATCCACCGCTGTAGTAGTGTATACGTTGATCTTGTAGGCATTATTTGCACACTGTTTTCTTCAAACTGCCATCTAGCTGTGTGTATTATCGTTTCCAGAAAAACCAACTGAGTTTTTGTTGTTGTTGTTTTTTTAAAAATAATGCCAGGCAAAGGCAGGCCGCCACGCAGAGGCCGTGCTAGGGGCCGTGCTGCTATGCAATCCTGTGGCCCTAGCAAATTGCCCAGTTTTAAAAAGCCAATGACCCTGAACTCCCAAAATGCTGAAGAGGTAGTTGACTGGCTTACACAGCACACCCCATCCTCTACCGTTTCTAACTTTACCACAACATCCTCCTCATCCTCCACTGCTATGGCCACCCCACGTAACACTTCCTCCACCACCGGTGCCCCTTCTTCACTGGAGTCAGAGGAGTTATTTTCCCATGAGTTTCTTGAACTGAGTAATGCGCAACCATTATTGGCAGAAGAAGATGAAGGAGATGAGGACGTTACACCAGATTTAATTCTGGCAGAGAACACGACAGAGATGGACATAATGATGAGTGATGAGGAGGAGGAGGAGGTCCCCGCTGCTGCTTCCTTCTGTGATGTGTCAGAAGAAATTGATGCATCTGAGGAGAATGATGATGAGGAGATTGATGTTTTGTGGGTGCCTAGTAGAAGAGAGCAAGAGGAGGGTAGTTCAGATGGAGAGACGGAGAGTCAGAGAGGCAGTAGGAGAATAAGACTTAGAAGAAGCAGGGAGGCCAGCCCGCAGGGATCAGTAGGGCAACAACATGTATCGGCACCTGTGTTCAGCCGGCCAACGCACCCGCCATTGCCGCCAATGCCGCCAACTTCTACTGTTACCGCCAGATCGCACACTTCCAAAAAGTCAGCAGTGTGGGATTTTTTTAATGTGTGTGCCTCTGACAAAAGCATTGTAATTTGCAATGAGTGCAGTCAGAAACTGAGCCTTGGTAAGCCCAACAGCCACATAGGTACAACTTCTATGCGAAGGCACATGAGCGGCAAGCACAAAGCACTTTGGGAGCAACACCTCAAAGGCAACAGGCAAACTAAAAGCCACACTCCTTCTGGTCCAGCATCTTACTGCTCTACCTCTGCTCTCCTTGACCCATCTGAACCACCCTCCACTCCGCCTTCCACCTTGACCACCTGTTCCCATTCCCAGTCATCTGCCACCAGCCAAGTTTCTGTGAAGGCCATGTTTGAGCGTAAGAAGCCAATGTCTGACTGTCACCCCCTTGCCCGGCGTCTGACAGCTGGCTTGTCTGCACTCTTAGCCCGCCAGCTTTTACCATACCAGCTGGTGGACTCTGAGGCCTTCCGCAAATTTGTAGCAATTGGGACACCGCAGTGGAAGGTACCCAGCCGCAATTTTTTTTCTAAAAAGGGAATACCACACCTGTACCAACATGTGCAGAGCCAAGTTACCGCATCTCTGTCACTTAGTGTTGGGCCAAAGGTCCATATGACTACTGACGCATGGTCCTCCAAGCATGGTCAGGGCAGGTATGTCACCTACACTGCCCACTGGGTGAACTTGGTAATGGCTGGGAATGGGAAGCAGGGAATGGGTAGCTCAACAACAACAACAACAGTGGAGTTGGTGTCACCGCCACGGATTGCACGCGGTTCTGCCACCACCTCTACTCCTCCATCGCTCTCTACCTCGTCTTCTTCCTCTTCTTCTTCTTACTCTGCTGCTGGGTCCTCCTTCTCCTCCTCCACACCTGTGCACCCCCAGCTCCCCCTAGGCTATTCGACGTGCCAGGTACGCCGTTGTCACGCTGTCTTGGGGATGACGTGCCTGGAAAGCAAAAACCATACCGGATCTGTACTCCTGTCATCTCTGCAGTCACAGGCCGATCGGTGGCTGACCCCACACCAACTGCAGATCGGAAAAGTGGTGTGTGACAATGGAAGCAATCTGTTGGCAGCGTTGAGACTGGGAAATTTAACACATGTGCCCTGCATGGCACATGTGTTAAATTTAATAGTCCAACGTTTTGTCTCCAAGTACCCAGGATTCCAGGACGTTCTCACCCAGTCCAGAAAGGTGTCGGCCCATTTCAGACGTTCCTACACAGCCATGGCACGCCTTGCTGACATTCAGCAGCGCTACAACATGCCAGTCAGGCGTTTGATTTCTGACAGCCAGACTCGCTGGAATTCAACGCTCCTTATGTTGGAACGTCTGCTGCAACAACAAAGGGCCGTCAACGAGTACCTTTTTGAACTGGGTGGTAGGACTGGATCTGCAGAGCTGGGGATTTTTTTCCCCCGTTACTGGGTGCTTATGCGCGATGCCTGCAGGCTCATGCGACCTTTTGAAGAGGTGACAAATATGGTCAGTCGCACCGAAGGCACCATCAGCGACCTAATACCCTTCGCTTTCTTCCTGGAGCGTGCCGTGCGACGAGTGACAGATGAGGCTGTAGACCAGCGTGACGAGGAGCTGGAAGCGCACGATTTATGGTCGGAATCACCAGAACGAACCCAGGCACCTGCTGCAACGCAGGGAGAGGTGCCAGAAGTGGAGTCAGAGGAGGAAGGTGGCTTTGTGGAGGAGGAGGAGGAGGACCAACAGGAGCAGGCTTCCCAGGGGGCTAGTGGTGACCTTTTGGGGACCCCTGGTCTTGTACGTGGCTGGGGGGAGGAGACCGTGGATGATGCAGTCCTTGATAATGAGGAAGCGGAGATGGATAGCTCTGCATCCAACCTTGTGAGAATGGGGTCTTTCATGCTGTCATGCCTGTTGAAGGACCCCCGTATCAAGAGGCTTAAGGAGAAGGACCTGTACTGGGTCGCAACGCTACTAGACCCTCGGTACAAGCATAAAGTGGCAGAAATGTTACCAACATACCACAAGTCCGAAAAGATGCGGCATTTACAAACCAGCCTGCAAAACATGTTGTACAATGCTTTTAAGGGTGATGTCACTTCAGGAACTCATCAACATTCCAGGGGCAGAGGTGCCAGTAATCCTGCCACGAGCACACCTGCAAGGACAAAGCCCTTTGGCCGGTCTGTAACATCAGACATGCAAATGTTTTTCTGTCCAAGGCAGCGCCACAACCCTTCTGGATCCACCCTCAAAGAACGCCTCGACCGGCAGGTAGCGGACTACCTGGCATTAACTGCAGATATCGACACTCTGAGGAGCGATGAACCCCTGGACTACTGGGTGCGCAGGCTTGATCTGTGGCCAGAGCTGTCACAATTTGCCATGAACCTCTTGTCTTGCCCAGCCTCAAGTGTGCTCTCAGAAAGGACCTTCAGTGCAGCAGGAGGGATTGTAACTGAGAAGAGAACTCGCCTAGGTCACAAAAGTGTCGATTACCTGACCTTTATTAAAATGAATGAGGGGTGGATCTCGGAGGGTTACTGCACGCCGGAAGACTTGTTCTGACTTCTATGCAGCTGTCCTTCTCTTCAAGCCTCATGACTCCACACACAGCTGTCCTTTAGCGTCCTCCTCCCTCCGCCACCGTTACAAACTAGGGTGCAAACCCTACTGGTTTAATTTTTTCTGGCCTCTGTGCTTCAGTGGCTACAACCAAAAAAACTGGGCAAACAATGTCTACAAGGTCAACGTATGGCGAAAAATTACTATTTTCAGCATTTATATGGCATATATTTTCTGGCAACTGTGCTTCAGTGGCTGCGTCCAAAAAAATGCATATTTTCTGCATTTATATGGCATAATTTTTCTGGCCTCTGTGCTTCAGTGGCTGCAACCAAAAAAATTTATATTTTCTGCATTTATATGGCATAATTTTTCTGTCAGCTGTGCTTCAGTGGCTGCGACCAAAAAAATGCATATTTTCTGCATTTATATGGCATAATTTTTCTGGCCTCTGTGCTTCAGTGGCTGCAACCAAAAAAATGTATATTTTCAGCATTTATATGGCATAATTTTTCTGTCAACTGTGCTTCAGTGGCTGCGACCAAAAAAATGCATATTTTCTGCATTTATATGGCATAATTTTTCTGGCCTCTGTGCTTCAGTGGCTGCAACCAAAAAAATTTATATTTTCAGCATTTATATGGCATAATTTTTCTGGCAACTGTGCTTCAGTGGCTGCGACCGAAAAAATGACTATTTTCAGCATTTATATGGCATATTTTTTCTGGCCTCTGTGCTTCAGTGGCTGCGGCCAAAAAAACTGGGCAAACAATGCCTACAAGGTCAACGTCGTTGACCTTGTAGGCATTGTTTGCCCAGTTTTTTTGGCCGCAGCCACTGAAGCACAGAGGCCAGAAAAAATATGCCATATAAATGCTGAAAATAGTCATTTTTTGCCATACGTTGACTCAACGTATATGGCAAAAAATGACTATTTTCAGCATTTATATGGCATATTTTTTCTGGCAACTGTGCTTCAGTGGCTGCGTCCAAAAAAACTGGGCAAACAATGCCTACAAGGTCAACGTATGGCGAAAAATTACTATTTTCAGCATTTATATGGCATATTTTTTCTGGCAACTGTGCTTCAGTGGCTGCGTCCAAAAAAAACTGGGCAAACAATGTCTACAAGGTCAACGTATGGCGAAAAATGACTATTTTCAGCATTTATATGGCATATTTTTTCTGGCAACTGTGCTTCAGTGGCTGCGTCCAAAAAAAAAAACTGGGCAAACAATGCCTACAAGGTCAACGTATGGCAGTTGTTTAAAGAGAACAGTAGATTACTAGCCAGCAAAGCTACCTAAGCTAAAATGTCCCTCAAATCCCTGCAGACTTCTGTCCCTCCAATACAGAGCAGTATCAAGCAGATTACTAGCCAGCAAACTTACTATCATCTGTCCCTGAAATCACTAACAGCTCTCCCCCTACACTATCTCTTCCAAGCACACACAGGCAGATTTTTCAGATACATTTTTGCCCTTGATCCCCCTCTGGCATGCCACTGTCCAGGTCGTTGCACCCTTTAAACAACTTTAAAATCATTTTTCTGGCCAGAAATGTCTTTTTTAGATGTTAAAGTTCGCCTTCCCATTGAAGTCTATGGGGTTCGCGAACCGTTCGCGAACCGCTCGCATTTTTGCGCAAGTTCGCGAATATGTTCGCGAACTTTTTTTCCGACGTTCGCTACATCCCTAGTAAGCTCCATTTGGACAGGAACTGGTGTAAATAGTGTATAATCTTTGCTGTCAAGAAATCAATAGTATTGATGCAGCTCCCTGTCTATAATAATTAAAAGAATGGGATCCACCTGTCACTGAGCACCTGTCACATGGAAAGTATAAATTGTTGTTAGTTCTTTACCTATACAATTTGTATTCTGGGGATTTCTCTAAACAGGATTATTTTCTGTATTCATTTTATATTGTAATAATTGAACTGGGCATAGAAGCATTTACTGATCCATCTTAATTATCTATTAACAGCAGATTATTAAAAAATATTCAGTTCCATATCTGAGATGCATGATGAAAGATTTATTTAGGCGTTAACCCTCTGTATCTGAATCAGTAACTGGATTTCTTCCTCGGTTTGTTTACTAACATTTAATAAGAAATCATTTCAAATTAGGCTTTTAATTGGTTCTGGCATCTGGCTAATTTCCCTACTGTGTGTAAGAGAACTGGAAATAATGACATGCCTGATATAAAAGAAAAGTTTAAACTGCAACCCTGTTAATAACCAACCATAACCCTACAAAAGAGACCAATGTAGAGGTACAGTGGCCCAATAGGCATCTGGCCTTGGCCTCTCTGGTAACACCAGTTTGGGGTCATCATGGTTTGAAGGCACAAAGTACATGCTGTAATGTCTAAATCTAACGGCTTGTGGAGCTTATTTAACCTTTTAAAGGAGAACTCAATCCACCAATTAAGAAAAGCCCCTACCTACTAAGCTAGCTAGCCCCCCGCAGCGGAACTTGCGGGACCCATCTTCTGAATCGCTGGTCTGCATCTGTAATAAAGTGCTGAAATACTACTGTTTCCATAAGGCATGTTATATATTAAAAGGAAGTTGCTACTTTGAAAGCTCAGCCAATGATAAACAAAACGCAAAAGAAAGAGGGGGTTCCCAAACTTTTTCATAGGGTTACTTGGAAACATATAAGTGTACCTTTTTTTAAGCTAACCTCCAACAGGTTTATGGGACCTGTTATCCAAAATGCTTGGGACCTGGGGTTTTCCATACAAGGGGTCTTTCAATTAGGGATGCACCGAATCCACTTTTTTGGATTCGGCCGAATACCGAATCGAATCCGAAACCTAATTTGCATATGCAAATTAGGGGTGGGAAGGGAAAACATTTTTTACTTCCTTGTTTTCTGACAAACAGTCATGCAATTTCCCTCCTGCCCCTAATTTGCATATGCAAATTAGGATTCGGATTCGGTTCGACTGGGCAGAAGGATTCGGCCGAATCCGAATCCTGCTGAAAAAGGCAGAATCCTGGCCGAATCCTGAACCGAATCCTGGATTCGGTGCATCCCTACTTTCAATAATTTGGATCTCCATACCTAGGATTATTTTGCCTCCAATATGGATCAATGTTATCTTAGTTGGGATCAAGTACAAGGTACTATGTTATTACTACAGAGAAAAAGGAAATCATTTTTAAAAATCTGAATTATTTGAGTGTATGGGAGATGGCCTTCCCGTAATTTGGATCTTGCTGGATAGCAGGTTTTCAGATAACAGATCTCATACCTATATATGGCACACAGCACATGGCACATGGTACACAAAGCAAACCAGGGTTATAATAGGGTCATAATATGCTGGGTATGAACATTTTTATGGGTTTTTCCTGAGACATCTTAAAACAAGAGACATTTTACTACTGGGCTGCAACAGGCAGTAACTGTCTTTAGAGAGTAATATCACTGCAAATCTGTAGTAGTGCTTTTCCCATTATTGCCATCACATAGCACCCCAAGTAACTCTTTGCTATTAATATCCACTATTTCCTTTTTAGATATAGCGGTTTTCCTTTGAACTGCATCTAGAGTATTTCCATGCTGTCTATTTGTACTCTGGAGAGATAAATAGTGCTATACAGGCCTGGACTGGGAGTCAAAATAGGCCCTGCCATTCCAAGTACACAGAGGCCCAAACAGCCCCCCACCAGACCAAACAGCCCCCTACCAGCCCACTATATGGTAACTTTCTATTGAACCATACAGCAGCCCCTCTGGCATTTGCCAGAACCCACAGATTGCCAGTCCGGGCCTGGTGCTATATACTGTAGATGGTTCCTTTCTAATGTCTTATGAGAAGAATTACACTCTAATTTCAGTGGTCTATAATGATTTTGTGCTACTTTTTGTAAAATATTTAATGCGCTTCTGGCTTCTCTTGATACCACATAGTCTGTTATCTCCTGGATTCTCTATTATTAGCCCCTTGTTATTTAAGTTGTATATTGTTTTGTATGTTGCATAAGTAGCCAATACATATTTAAACCCAAATATAGAGAACACCATTTTTTTTTAGATCACCTTCGATGAATGATGCATCCTAAATGGATTAAAGCATTCTACATATTTTTTTGACACTAGCAAACAAATATATTGCTCTCAGTACTTAATTTATTGGTAATAGATAATCAGAGTCAATGCAGGATGCTGTGGTACTGCAGAACCCTAGTCTATTAGGACACACAACTGACACCATCTTTCTAGGGATGCACTGAATCCACTATTTTGGATTCGGCCGAACCCCCGAATCCTTCTCGAAAGATTCGGCTGAATACCGAACCGAATCCGAATCCTAATTTGCATAAGGCGTGGGAAGGGGAAAACATTTTTTACTTCCTTCTTTTGTGACAAAAAGTCATGTGACTTCCCTCCCTGCCCCCAATTTGCATATGCAAATTAGGATTCGGATTTGGTTTGGCCGGGCAGAAGGATTTGGCTGAATCCGAATCCTGCTGAAAAAGGCAGAATCCCGAACCGAATCCTGGATTCGATGCATCCCTACATCTTTCTATCCATAGTTAAATAGTACAGGTATGGGACCTGCAATCCAAAATGCTTGGGACCTGGGGGTTTTGCGGATAACGGATCTTTCCATAATTTGGATCTTCATACCTTAAGTATACTAGGAAATCGTTTAAACATTAAGGGACAAATTTACTTAAGGTCGAATATCGAGGGTTAATTAACCCTCGATTTTCGACTGTCGAAGTTAAATCCTTCAACTTCGAATATCGAAGTCGAAGGATTTAGCACTATTCGTTCGATCGACCAAAAAATAGTTTGATCGAACGATTAAATCCTTCGAATTGTTCGATTCGAAGGATTTTAATTCATCGATCGAATGTTTTTTCTTCGACCAAAAAATACTTCGAAAGCCTATGGGGACCTTCCCCATAGGCTAACATTGACTTCGGTAGCTTTTAGGTGGCGAACTAGGGGGTTGAAGTTTTTTTTCTAAACGATTTTTAGTTCGATTCAAAGTCGAAGTAGCCCATTTGATGGTCGAAGTAGCCAAAAAAAACATTTGAAATTTGAAGTTTTTTTCCTCTATTCCTTCACTCGAGCTAAGTAAATGGGCCCCTTAATAAACCCAATAAGATGGGTTTGTCTCCAATAAGGATTAATTATATATTACTTTGGATCAAGTGTAACATACTGTTTTATCATTACACAGAAAAAGGAAATCATTTTTAAAAATCTGGATTATTTGGATAAAATGGAGTCTATGGGAGATGGCCTTTCCGTAATTCAGAGTTTTCTGGATAAAGGATTTACAGATAACTGATCCCATAAATATA
Source organism: Xenopus petersii (assembly GCA_038501925.1). Classification (NCBI taxonomy): domain Eukaryota; kingdom Metazoa; phylum Chordata; class Amphibia; order Anura; family Pipidae; genus Xenopus; species Xenopus petersii. The sequence goes on from CM076682.1 coordinate 61,709,189, forward strand.
GAAGCAAAAGAAATGGAAGAAAATATGTTTATCCTGGTTATTGTCATATTTTTTCTTAGGTTGCTGAAATACATGTGTATTCAGCTGTAGGAAAGGGGACTGACGTCTGACTGGAAGGGAGTGGGAAAGTTCTTCAGTTCTAAGCTGAAGGGCTAATGTTGCAGCAGCAGCTAGAACAGACTAGATTGTGATCAACATGGTGTTGAAATGATGCCTTGTCTTTTACAAAGTCTGGTTTTGTCTGGAGTTCTACTTATTTAGGCAGAGCTCAGATTTATTTTGTATTTGTTTTCTTTTGTGCTACATTGTGTTACCTGTGAAACTGTTTTGATGTTTATGGAAAACATGGATTCTCACATCCAAGACCAAACAGGTTTTAGCTTAAACAACAAATGTTTATATGGCACTATAGCATGTCTTGGCAAGATCTACCAAGACCACATCTGCTGCAACACCACTGCCCAACTTGCTGCTCATTATGTTATAAAAATGCAAGTAAATTTGGACGACGTGATCTGTCTTTCATAGAACTGATTCTTTACTCCAAAACATATGCTTGAATGCTGCAGCTAGCAAAAACTCTAGTAGATTTCCCACCACAGACTTCAAACTTACATATATATGTCTATGATTGTGAGGCTACAAAATGATTTTACATTTTAACATTTCATAAAGCCTCCTCTGATTCATTAGTATTATATCAGACACGAGAGAGGCTGAGAAGATTAGATATTGGAGGTTATTTATTAAACCTCAATTTTTTCTGGTCAGGTTTTTTGGTGCAAAATTACATTTTTTCAAGATTTTTTATCTCAGTCCAGTTGAGGTCCTGTATAAGTCAATGGGAGAGACACCTATCCCAAATTGAAGTTATTGAGGTCTTCAGTAGGTTTAATCAGTTTTTTTCAGGGTTCGATTGGAAATCGAAAAAATTGAGCTTCACAAAATAAGTACAGGACCAAACTGGGGGCTCTAGGACTCATGGGCCCCAACCTTAACAGCCCACTTCTCCTACCCCCATGCAAACTTCCCGCTACATGTCCACCCACCACTACCCAATGGACCTTTGTACAGTGTTTCTCTTTGTATGATAGACCATAGTCTGCTTTTTTTCCCCTATGTTTAAAGTTTTATTTAACAATGTGATTGTGACATTCCAAATCCTTGTCTCAGGACACCCTAAAACATATTTATTGGGTTGAAGAGTAAATTCTCCATCCCCCAAAAAATAATCCAGATCCAGTTCATTTATATACAGTAGACGTTTGGAATATTTGTTACACTAAGGGGCTAATGTAATAAATGGTCATACGTTTGTCATGGCAACCAATCAACAGAATTTAATGGTCAACTGTTTGAAAACAAACATCTGATTAGTTGATGTGGGTTACTAGATATGTGCAAATAAAAGATTTTTAATTACTTCACCCAGTATGTTCTATTTACCCTTTTATAGATATGGTCAATTAGAATTTAGAATATCACAATCTTTCTGGGAGGAAAGCAGTGGCACAAGTATGTGTATCCATGGATGCCATTCATTATAGTTAATGAATAATCAAGATTAGCAGCATGTGGGAAGGAATATCACTTCAAATACTGGCACATTTTAGGATGATAATTGCTACCAGACCAGGTCTGACAACAGCACTTAAAAACCAGTTTGTAGTTGTAAAATGTTGCTTATTTGATTAGTGAAGAAACTGGGGTTTATTTACCAATCTCTCATAAAGGGCAGAGTCACATAAAAGAAAGACATACACATTCATTTGATATTTTGCACGGCAACTCAAAAAGATATTTTAAATTAGTACATAGATGGGATAGCTATCAATGTAATTGATATTGGAACTTTTTCCCTACAATTCAGAGAAGCATTACATGTAATACTGCAAGAATAGTCTATTGAGCTGGTAAAAGGTGGCTTATAGAAATTCTAGCACTAAATCAACAGTGTGGTATTACCGTTATAATAGGAAAAAGGGAATACGTTGATTCTGAGCTCAGGGAATTTTCTTGAGTCAGAACATATACAATGTGGGTGCTCACCATTATAATTGTGTTCTATATTTTTTTAAGGAAGCTACCAATAGAAGGTTTTCCACTGAAAAACTGATAATTGTATATTAATAAATAGTACAGGTGTAGGCTCTATTACCTATCGGAACCTGGGAGTTTGTGCACTTCAGCACTTTTCCCTATAGGTTTACAATGGCTGCCTGTCTGTCTCTCTTGTGGCAATGTTGTATTAGCAGAAGTGCAAACAGCGACCTTGAAAAGTTCTCATATCATTGTATAACTATAGGGGTTAAAATGATAGACTGCATAAAACATTTACTCTTTGACACTGTAGCTGAGTAGTGCATCATTACTGGGATTTTGTAGGATAAAAACAGGACAGAGTGTTGGAACAACACAGAAGAAGAGAAGCCTATGATGAACTGCTCATTTCAGTCTAGATACATAGATTAAAGGACCCTAACACCCTAAGAAATATTTCCTAATGCTCTTCTGTCATATACGTCGAGCAAAATAAACTTTAAACACTATGGGACATGAACTTGCACCCCTTAGTGCTCCTGCACTCACTTCCTTCTTACCTGGTTCTTTGTAAATTATATTTATGCTGATTTGGCATTTCATACTGGAACCACTTGGCAGCTACTTGCCGTTTCCAGTGATAGTGCCTAAAGCTTGCTCTTGTGGTCATAGTCTGAAGATTTCAGTTCTCTCACATATATTGTGGCAGGGTTGCAGGCTAAAAGATTTTTAAACTGCACAATGCCGGATTCTTGCTGTTATAATTAATTGGCCAGTGCCCCTAGGAAAAATAAATACTTTTGAAATTTTGCCTTAGGCCATATTTTACGTGGTGTCAAAAATCTGTTGCCACTGGTAACTTTTAGTGCAGATAGTATAACTATGTCCCAAGTCCCAAGAACAGCAGGGATAAGCAGGAGGGGACTGATGTCTTTGACAGAAAATGTAACAGAATAAGTCCTGTACCTATTTCTCTTAGATAACCATCTGTAACAATATTTATCCTCCTATCACAAAAGCACCAGTCATGAGGGAGCTCCCAGTGTAGCTGGCCATATATGAGCAGCACTATTAACTAATGTGTTTTGTAAAAAAAAAAAATTTTTTCTCATGACAGTATGCCTTTAATGTTAAAAAAAGTCTGCAGTTCTTAAAATGATTAAGAACATGTGAATCTCTCTGTCAATGGTCCTTCTGTAGTTTTGGAGGGAGGGTATCCAAGCTGATATACACACTTTGTTACTGTCCTCAATAACTTTGCTGCCAGTGATTCTTTTTTTTTTAAAAAAAAACATGCCTGGGATTTAATTTCTGATCATATTCTTCTAAGTTATTTATAACACATACACAGGCTCCTTAATGGATACAGTCGCGGATCAGTAATAGCAGTCATTTCACGTGTAGTGGACAAAGACCAGGAATCCAATTTCCGCATACTGTTTGTTAGAGTGATGTCTCAAAGGAAATTTCCACATTACCTACACCTTACCCCAACTCTTAGGGGCTCATTTTTTAAACCTCGATTTTTTCTGGTCAATGGCAGATGTCCCATAAGTTGTTTCTTGACATCGTGATCTGCACTGGACAATCCAATGAAGTTGGAGTTTTCATCCAATAAATTTTGAGTTTTCGCAGTTGAATTCAGAAAAATAAATTTTTGGGAGCGTCAATCGTACAATATGAATTGACGCTCGATTTTGTCGCATTGTTTTTTTGCTCCGACTTCTTTGGAGCAAAATAAAAAAGAGTTTGATTCCTGGAAGGGAGTTTGTCGAATTTGTTTTCAGAAAAAAATTAGATTAATTGTGTTTTAGTAAATAGGTCTCATAAAGTTTGCTTTTCACCAACCAAGGGTCCATTTCACCAACTTTTACTGAGGTGTTCTCCTACCTCAGGGAAATTCATCTTTAAGAAGTCCTTATTTTTCAGGCTCTCCGCTACCACAGACGCAGGGGTTTCTCCCTTGACCAGTAGGAATCTCCTATATCGAAATAAGAGAAGATTTTTGTTACTATAGTGCATATGTCAAACCAAAACAACAGGAACATAAAGCAAAAAAGACTATAATAGTGGAATGTCATTATTTTCATGCACGTGGAATGGGTTAGTTGTCTCAGTAGTATTTTTCTCAGTAGTAAATTGTGGTGTATACATTTCTTTCTTTTATAGAAAGCAGATAATCTACTTTTTAAAACCATAAAATCATTGGTAAGATTCAACTTTGTAAATTTCAAGGATTTTATAGAGATGTTTCAACCACATTTGGCTATTAGGGGGCAGCATTATGGGCCTACTGTATATTGCCAGTGACCAGTTCAAGTGTAATGCCTTTTTTTGCTGATAATATGATTCTAGTATTACCTGCTTTATTCTGATCCATCACAAGCAACATTCATACACTGAAGACAAAGAAATTGCACAAACACTTTTCAGACATTCAAAAGTAAAAATAACTACAAATTGCTGCAAGTACCAAAAACCAAATCTTTACTCTATACTCTGAAGCTACGTGGAACCTGATCCTTGCATTTTCATCCAACAATAACAGCTTTTATATGGTTATTTATTATATTCCAGTGAGCCCTCATTTGTTCTGTATTTTATACATTTTTACTCTAAGGCTGAAGCGTTGTGGTAGTGATCACCACATTTTGCTTTTCTTTCCCATTGATCCCATGTACAAACCCAATTCAGCACTTTCCTGTGCAACCCAGCCATTTCTGCCTCTGGATGCTGCTATATGCTCACACATTGCTACAGTAACAGAGAGATGGTTAACATAAAACACATGGATCAGGAAACTGCACATTATTAAAACGAATTCTTCCTCCTACCTAATCTACTGTAGGGGATTAGACAAGCCTTCACCCTATTCTGCCTGTGATATCACTGAGCACGGTTACAGACAGGGAAGTAACTGATTGACTGAAAGCCCCAGAGGACCTCTGGGAAAATGAAGAGGATCCAGGAAGAAATTGGGTTTGGAGCCAAATGCATGGAGAGCCCCTGCTTCAGCACCCTGTTAGAGCCACCCTGTGTGTGAGCCTGTCCAGGAGTTCAGACAGGATGCTCATTTGTGCTGTGTGGTGCTCTAAGATTGAAGAAACAGACAATCCTGTTCCCTGCCAAGCTGCTAGAGATGCAGAAGGTGAAAGGTGCCACTGTTTCGACTGACCATGCTGCAGAGCTGCCTCCATTGTGACTGCCTCTGAGAGCTTCCTGTTGAGTGAGCCACCCAAGGGAGGATATTGGCAAGGCTACAAGTATGGGGCCTGTGTGTGAGGACAGGTCTTGTTCGTGTACCTGCTACGTGGGTGCAGCTAATGTACCTCTCCAAAGGGAGAGGTACATTGGGAAAAGTAGTGCTACCTGGAGAAATAAGAGCTCTTGGGAAGGGACATTCCATTTGAACTGAACTGAACTGTGCCTTGTTTAACCCCTTCCAGAGTTGATTTAGACTGTGTTATCAAAAGGACTATGTAATTAGACAGTCAGTGGCATACCTAATAGTGAGATAGGTAGGTCCCCATGTCCCCAGTGCGGGTGTGTTCTATGTATTCGACTGCCTGTTTCTTTCCTTTCCTTTTTCTATATAAAGTTATAGTTGGTTTACTGCATACTGTGTGGTTTATTTGTCCTAGTGGAATTCCCCTGAGGTGTAATTCCTGGCACTGCACTAAAATCCAGTTCCCAATATCTTCCCAGTACAGTGGTTCAGGTCTGCCTGATTTGCCATAAACTGAGCTATAGTAAAAGAGTGTACCAAGAAAGGGTAACAGTACTATTCTGTATCCATAAGGGCCACTGAATAATGAATTGCCTGCCATGACCTGTTTGTCTTTTAAACATTAGTCTTTATTCAAAAGCGTATTTACAAGCCATAGGGCACATTCCCAATGTCTCATGCAGTGTGCAAATTGCAAAATAAAGACAGCAACTGAGCATTTTAGGCACTTTGCACACTGTGTGGGGCAATGTGCAAATAGCCACAGGCCTGTGGACTGTGGCTAAAAACACAAACATTAGGTCCTACTCAGTTCTAAAGGGGCAGGCAGGGGGAGAGGCACTTAGGTGTCCTCCTCTCCTGCCCCCTACCCACCCCTAACATTAGCTCCAAAGTTAGGGAGCTGAAGGAGGCACAACCCCCATCAGGGCTCTGATGCACATAGGCAGGCAGTAAGGACAATGCCAGGCTAAGACTCCAGATTCCGCTTTCTGCCACTATTTTATTGCAGCACTCCGTGCAAAAAGCAACAACCCTGAAGGCACAAGTGCGATGTAGTGTGATGTAGAGAGCAATGAGTCAATTTTCAATTGGTTTTCATTTTTTATTACTTGTGGTTTTTGAGTTTAGCAGCTCTCCAGTTACCCTAGCAACCATGTATCAATTTGAATTTGAAGAGACTGATATATGAGCAGAGGGCCTGAATAGAAAGATGAGTAATAAAAAGTAGCAATAAAAAGAAATGTGTAGCCTTACAAAGCATTTGTCTTTTAGATTGGGTCAGTGACCCCCATTTGAAAGCTGGAAAGAGTCATAAGAAGAAGGCAAATAATTAAAAAAAAACTAGTAAAGATAAATAATGTAAACCAATTGAAAGGTTGCTTAGAATTAACCATTCTATAACTATAACTACTTAACGCTCTCTTGAAACCTTTATTGCTCTTGAACTTGTGCCTCCCTGTGGTTGTAAATGACTCCTCATATCTGTAGCAACCCAGACCCAGGACAAGGCATTTACAATTGATAAATTCTTGCTTATTATTATTATGATGATTATTATTATTATTATTATGAATACGCCTTGTAATATTATTCAAATGATATGATGCAAGAAGGATTGCATTCTCCATCAGCTCAGAACTCATTTGGCATTAAACCACTTTTGTTAGAGTTATATATTATTTATTTAATCTAATTAAATACACTGAAATTCTTTTTTTTAGTTGGGCAGTTCACTACCTACTGCAGAGATTGCTGAGTAGGTGATGAGCCTTTATCTCTTCTTTATACCACCTGTTAGTCTGAGAGTTTGTTAAAAAAAATTGCCATTATGTTTTTTGTTCGTGAAGCTTAATTTGCAGAGTCTGGCACTGCTTTATACCTTCATTTAACAGACTATACAGATTTTCTGCAAAAGCCATTATAGCTAATTCATTTGATTATTGCCTCCATTGCCATGGTTGGATCTTTACTTTTTGTCACAGCTGAATACAATATTCTTTTAACAAACAAAAGGAGTAAGTTAGTACCAGACAGTAGCTTAGACTACATCTGTGAACTCTAGAAGTTCCAAATTGCAGCAGGGTCAATTAAAATCAATAACCTCCCCCCCCCCACACACACAAAATTAAAATTATTTGCATTTTCAGTACATCTTTCATTTGCGTGTGATAATAAATGCCATTAAAAAGCTAACAATCAAAGAATGAATGTAGGTAGTTAACATTATAATGATTATCATTTATTTGATAGAAAGATATTTGAAAACTAGAATTATATTAACATAGTTATAATTAGCGTTACAGTTTAAATGTGGCGAGTGAAGCTCTGGCAGTATTACAACTCAGGGTACACTGTAAAATTTGTGGGGAAATGTTTGCAACACCGATCAGTAATGTTGATTCCAACAGTTAATAAATTACAAACTTTTTCCAAATCCGGTAGTTGAAAACCCTCCTTGAAATCAGATTGAGTGCTTGAATGAATGTAATTATTTTGTAATATTATCTCTGTAATAAAACAAATAAGCTCATTTACACTGGCACTGAAACCGTAAACAGGTAAAAGAGTAAGGAACTGTTTAATGAGAAAACAATTCAATGCAATCATGTTTTTAGCAGTTGGTATAAGGTAACGTCTCTGCTGAGTTTCCAAAGCTTTCGCAATGGTAGAATCTGAAATCAGATTTGCTCCAAATTGTTAATTGTGTACCAGTAAAGTGAAGCTGAAAGTTTTGGAATTGTTGGGAATAAGCCCAGTCTGCCAGTGTCTTGTGCCTTCTTTTCTAAATTTGCTTTGAGAACTAATTTTGTAATAGGTGGTCCTTTATGCAATATAGTTAGGCTTTTCTTTCTCTGAGCATACAGTGCTAGGAAATGAAGACTATACACCCTTATTCACTCTGTGGTTTTACATATCAACCCACATCTATTCATCACTAATCCTATAATTAGATCTTAATCTAATCTCATATGACAAGTAACACTAGCTGATTTTAAATTTGTCATTTTTTATTCAAATGAAATACAGCTAGCAGCAGTCAGTTTATCAGTTTATCAGTGAGTTTTTTTCTGAGTTTATCAGACTTTGACATTGTAGTTAAGGAATTTTGTCCCAACAATCCTTATTAGTGATGAGCAAATTTGTCCCATTTCGAAACGGTGAAAAATTAACGAAACGCAACCACATTTTTTTTTACGCATGACAATTTTTTACACATGCAACAATTTTTCTCGTTCCAGATGCATTAAAGTCAAAGGGCATTTTTTCTTGTGAAAATTTTTCATCTCATCGACTTTTTTGTCCAATTGCATTTAAGTCAGTTGGCGTTTTTGTTGTGGTGATTTTTTCCGCGGCAAATTCTTGCAGCAGTTTCGCAAAAACTTTTGCAAATGGCGAAATGCGGAATTCTGCAGCGAATCCATGGCTAGCGAAAAAATCGGTCATCACTAATCCTTATTTATAGATGCATGTTTTTTCAGCTGCTTGAAATTTCCATGGGAAAATATGGCATTCATCCAATTCAGGTTTTTGCACTTTTTTCCAAAGCAACTTCCACTGGAACTGCTTAAATTTTAAAGGAGAAGGAAAGTCGTTATTTACCTGAAACCCTGGGCCGGTGCTCCTATCAGCAGAAAACTCCTATCAGCAAAAAACTGCAGAATCTGGGGTTATTTCAGCAAGCACCATGGATCACTCCTCTTCTGGCTTCTTATTTCTTCAAATTTGCTGGGGCAGACGCATTTGCAGTAGAAAAAGCTGACTTTTTAGTTAAAGTTCGACTATTCACTCTAATGCGCATACGCAGCCACAAGAAGAAAGAAGAAGCTGCAAGAGGAGCGTTCCGTGGTGCTCGCTGAAATAACCCCGGGCCGGTGCAGTTTTCTGGTGATAGGAGCACCGGCCCGGGGTTTCAGGTAAGTAAATACATTCACTTGGGGCTGCCTAACATTTGGCACCCCCAAGTGTGAAACGACTTTTCTTCTCCTTTAATGCATTTCGCGTGGTCTGAACTGGTGTAATATAATGGTGTCAGATGCGCCGTTCGGGTGTCGTAAAATAAAACACACACCTTGATAAATTCTCTAGGCTCCTAGGCGTTTTGCTGTCTCCTAACTTGTCAGTATCACCTTAAAACATATTAAATGATGTCTTGTATTTCTGAGGCACTGGAAATCAGACAAATTGGTCTTTGGAGCATTCAAGTGGAAATGAGATTTAATTTAAAAGGTGTCTTAGTTTGATAAACTATGGAAATTGGAACTAACTTTATATGTAGATGTTTGCTATTGTGACTGCTTGGAAATAGCTCATCCCACCCATCTTCAGATAGCAGTGCATTGATTTGAATAAGAGACTGGAATATGAACAGGAGAGGACCTGAATAGAAAGAGAAGTAATAAAAGTAGCAATAATAATGCTTTACAGAACATTTGTTCATAGATTGCGGTCAATGACCCTTCATTTGAAAGCTGTAAAGAGTAAGAAAAAACATCAAATAATTACAAAACTATAAAAAATAAATACTGAAGAGCAATTGAAGTTGCTTAACAATTCTATAACATACTAAACATTTTACTTAAATGTGAACCACCCCTTTAAACCGTGCTCCATCTGTAGGTGTTTTGTGAGTCAATGTATGGCATATATATATATATATATATATGGCATAAATACAAATTAAGCAATAAACATTGTGTAGCCATTGATAATCCACTGTTAGATTTGGAAATGTATCCAAATTCTATCAACGACCTATAACAGTATTATTTATGGAATCAGGCCTTGGATGTTGTGCATTGTTATCCCATGAGATCCAAAAGGATTAATACACTCAAGCAAAGCTGTAATTATTGTTTGCAATTATTAAAAACTGTTTCTAATCAAAAGGCTCATTATGGCCTTTAAGTTACTATATAAAGCACTTGCATTTCTTGAGCAGAATAACATTCCTAATCAACAACAGTTACATTCTCAGTGTTTCATACGCTGGCAAAACTGTCTTTTCTCATTACCTTCTATCTTTTAATGCTACAGAAATATTAGAATTACTTCTAAACTACCCATCGCAGTTACTGAGCAGAATCTTTTTAAATGAAAGGACACAACTTTTGCCAAAAAATATACTGAATCAAAATAGGAGGTTTCAATATGAAACAGAAATGGAAAAAAAAAAACATGCAGATCCTCTAAAATGTTATGGGACTGTGTTTCTTCCAAAACAGGAAGTCAGATGAACAAATATAATATGGTCAAACAAAGAGTGATAGTGATGAGGAAGTTGCTAATGAGTTTGTTGTTCCCATACACATATCATTGAGAAAAAGTAAATATTTAATAGACTATCAAATATTTTCTTTACAGTTATTGCTGAAGGTATGGAATTGAAGTAGCTTGCAAACTTCCCAAGTTCTAGCAACCAGGCAGCTGCTGAAATACCAAACTGTAAAACCACAAAAAAAAAAATGAAGACCAGTTGCAAGTTGTCTCCGAATATCAATGTCCTCATCATACTAAAAGTTAATTTAAAGGTGAAAATCCCCTTAAAAATATGGGCTAGTTTGTAAAAAATAGCAAAACAGTTAACTTGGGCCCCTCGGCCTTCACTTACAATAGCAGTGCTATATGCCTAAGTATAGTATTCTGCTTTCTTTATGCATCTTTGCCTTAGGTCTCTGATCAGAAACTGTCTGTAAGGTTAATGACTTTATGCTGTCATAATAGAGGATTAAGGAATAGGAGAAAGCTCAAAAAATCGCCAGAGTATATATTTAATTTTATTCAATGGAGTGTAAAATTTGGCATAAAATTTAATATATAGAGGGGCGGCGTTTAAACTAACACCAAGCTTGTCCTCTGGCATTAATTCCCATGTTAAGATTTGAATGGGTTGTTTATGCAAGAGTGTAGCTAATGATTTTGAGCAGACTTCTCCATCATCTAGCGATGTATAAATCATAAGAAAACTATGTCTGATTAGAGCTGCCATTGAGCTCACATAAGCCAAAACACACATACCAGCCTTGCAGTCTGTGTTTCATCAGCAGTAATCTTTATTTTATTTTTACCATGTTCATAATTATTGTAAGTTTAAACCATAAATAAAAGTAAAGCATAGAGTTAGAAATACACTCAACGAAAAGAAAAATGATACGTGGGGAGCACCAACATGTTCTAAAAAAAACCTCCCATTTATTTTCATTGTATTGTATCATGTATTCAAACAGTCCAAGACACCCCCTAGGACTGTAATGGAAGATAAGTCAAGAAAAATAGGGTTAGGGTAATTTTTGCTTCTTTCTACTTCCATTATAGACCTACGTACGGAGATGTTTTGGAGAACATGTGCTTAAAGGGATACTGTCATGGGAATACATTTTTCTTTCAAAATGAATCAGTTAATAGTGCTGCTCCAGCAGAATTCTGCACTGGAATCCATTTCTCAAAAGAGCAAACAGATTTTTTTATATTCAATTTTGAAATCTGACATGGGGCTAGACATTTTGTCAATTTCCCAGCTGCCCCTGGTCCTGTGACTTGTGCCTGCACTTCAGGAGAGAAATAATTTCTGGCAGGCTGCTGTTTTTCCTTCTCAATGTAACTGAATGTGTCTCAGTGAGACATGGGTTTTTACTATTGAGTGTTGTTCTTAGATCTACCAGGCAGCTGTTATCTTGTGTTAGGGAGCTGCTATCTAGTTACCTTCCCATTGTTCTTTTATTTGGCTGCTGGGGGGGAAAGGGAGGGGGCAGATATCACTCCAACTTGCAGTACAGCAGTAAAGAGTGATTGAAGTTTATCAGAGACCATGGGGTCTATAGGAGATGGTATTCCATAATTCAAAACATTCTGGATAAAGGGTTTTGAGATAACGGATCCAATATCTGTTTTGTAAATGCATACCACTGTTACCACGTTTACCACAGATTGTATGGAATTGTGTTCTAAAAACCTAAAAATTGTTGAACAATTAATAACAGATAAAAAAACAAACAAATACAAAAAGTATTGTAGAAGTGATACCTGTATTGGCTAACAATAAAATGACATTGCAAGCTTTCGGAGCACCAAGGCCTCTTCGTCAGGCAAAATACAAATGAAAGCTAGAAAGGCACAGCATATATATATATATATATATATATATATATATATATATATATATATATATATATATATATATATATATTGTTACATCAGTGAAAGGTTCATGGGCAAAAAATTAGGAAGTTACAGATAGATAGAGATCAAACATAGAGATAATACAATGAATTAGGGCGGGTTGTAAATAGTCCAGAAGTCTGGATTCAGTCAGGTCACATAGTGTGACATGATTCTGACCTAAATTAAGGCCCTGTCTTGATGTGTTTAATAACTCCATACAGTTGAATTCTAAAACCTCACATTTTTAAAGAGATTTATTAGGTTAGAACTACATGAACGACTTTGGTGCGTTTCTGGCGGATCCGACACGCTGCTCCAAAACGCAGGCGTCAAATCCACCGGAAACGCACTGAAGTTGCCCATGTAGTTCTACCCTTATAAACCGAAGCTCAAATCCAAAAATTCGCCATCTCAGACCTTTGGAAGTCCTGTTTAAGTCAATGGGAGAGGCACCTATTTCAGTTTGAAGTTTTCATAATCTGCACTGGGTTTTGCCTGAAAATTAAACTTTTCTGGGGCTTTTGGAAAAAAACATGAAACACTTGAGCAATTCAGGAAAAAACATGAAAAATTTGAGCATTATATAAAAACCTGTTATCTATAAAGTCCTATTTTTAATGTCTAAATACGTCTTTTTAATTAGACGTAGGGGCCCATTTACTAACAATTGAATTACCTTTTTTTTCCACAAATCTCTAAAAATGTGTGATTTTCCTACTAATACAAAACTGTGCCAGGTAAAAGTTGTCAAGGTCCTATAAAAGTCAATGTGGGACATTCACTAAGATTCATTATTGCACCAGCGTCCGCTTCGCCGCGCTTCGCCAGGCGTATTTTCACCAGCGCTACGCAAATTCACTAAAATTTGAAGTTGTGCTCAGGGTTGCTAAGTTGCGCTAGCGTTAATTCACCAAGCAAAGCAAAGTTACGCTAGTGATGGTTAATTTGCATACGGCGCCAAATTCAAGTTACAATGGGAGTATATGTAGCAGCACTACACAAGCCTGGGAAACCTTCAAAACAGAAAATAAAATTTTTATTTTGACCTACACATGTGCCTACTGTATAGTTAAATTGCCATGAGTTAGGAAATGTAGGGGGGAAGGAGGGTGGCCCCCAAAAAAATGTCGATCTTTTTTAGCCTATCACCGATTAAAAAATGAAAAAACGCCAGCGTTTTTTGGGACTTAGAAAAATTTTAAACTTTTTTTTGAAGCAATCCCTATCTACTCTATTGCACTTCCCCTGGTCTGAGGTGGCGAAGGAAGTCTGGCGTAAAAGGTAGCGTTCTGAAAAATGTGCACGTGAATGTGTGAATTTCAGTAGTTACGTCCGATGCGCAAATTCGCCAGGCGCAAGGGTGCGAAGTAACACTAGCGAATTTACACCAGCGTCCGTTGTGCTTCCGCTAAACATCTTACAAAGCAAATTGTGTATTGTCTTTCTATACAAAACAGATGTGGATCTCTTTAAATCATAAGACATTTTATAGATTTGCTCGTTGTCAACTTCTGTGTGTTTCGTTTTCTGTAGCACTGCGTAAAAACTTGGCACCACATGTATAAATACTTTAGAAGACAGATAATTATGTACTTCTTTATGTTCAGAACAATTATACGTGTTTTCACAGTTACTGGATAGCTGGTATTAAAAAAATGCAGTGTTCTGTATTTATTTCCTTTTCTTTTTCTGTCTTTCTTTTTTTGTTGGTTTTGTTTCCATGACGTTTATCATGTCAGATAAAAGAGTAACTTTGCCAGAAGGTAATATAATCTTGTTTTATCTGGAAATGTGAAAGCTCGCTGACTCTTGCTGATTGCATGGGCCAGATTTTTATAATAAACAAACCATGAAACTAATATATATCCTATTAATCTATAAAGAGAAACCAGACTATAACCCAACACTACACAAAGTCCCAAGATTAGGATAAATGTAAAGGCATGATGGGTAATATTTCAAATACTTTCCATTGCTGAGGATTGTAATGGCTGCTGAAAAAAGTCTGGGTATTAGCGATGAAAGAATTTTAGCAATAAACTTATTTTTAGCCAAGATAATATGCGGTAATGCCTCTCTAGTCAAAGCTAACTCTTCAGTTTATATGTTCTTCTTTATATGATCTTGGCAGCCTGAAACATTCATTTTTATATAATTACTAAGAAATTGTTTGTGGAGCCCTCTTCTAATAATGAGAATACAATGGGTAGTGAGGCATTCCAGCAAGAATGATGCATAAATCTGCACCCCATATAGAGCAAAATATAAATTAAGCAAAGGCAGATTTAGCATCAGCAATAAGCCAGAATACCCTGTATGGGCAGCACAATGAAAAATAACTTACTTTTTAGATGAATACCTTTTTATGGGTTGTTAGTTTACTCAGTTTAAGAATTTAAGGTTACAGCAGATCCCCCTCTATGGACAGGGGATGCTTTTTTGGGGTGTTATTAGAGCCCTATGAAATATCAGATGCACTTGTAATAGAAAGTGATGGGGGAATTTATTTGTGGCGAATTTCCAAATTTCGCTGTCAGCAAAATTGCAGTGAAAATTCATAGGCGAACGTTTTTTTGGTGACAATTTCCATGCTGACGCCAATATGGACGCTGGCGACAATTAAACGCACGCCCATTGACTTTAATGCAATTGAACAAAATAGCCGTGCGTCAAATTGACGCAGTCGTTAATTTTGATGCCTGCAAATTGACGCCGGTGTTAAAATACGCATTTTCTGAATTTTTCGCAATATATTCGCAAATTTTTCATGGAAGTGAAACTGGACAAATTTGCCCAGTAAGACTAAACGCTTTGTAACATGCATTCTACATTAACAGCCAGTGAAGAAAATAATAGTGGGATGAAATACAGAGGTTTTAATGTTGTGTTTGCTTTAAACAGATGCTGAAGTTGATTTTCCCACACAGTTATGGTGATTGCGTTACAAATGAATATGTGGCTTTGTGATATTTTGGCAGGGATGTGCCATGCTTAAAGCACCTGCCTTGAATTTTACATATGAAGAGCAAGACCACATACTGTAGGAATGGCCTCAGTATGAAAAAGGAGCACTGTAACAACCCAAAAATGTTCTGCACTAACGAGTCTTTGGCAAATCAATCAAAAATATTTATTTAATCACATGCAAAGTCCAACGATTTGGTCACTTCAGTGTGACCTTTCTCAAGGACCTATGTATCCACAAACAAACAGTGAGAAACCACCTCCCCCACTGCAATGAACACAAAATGAGACAAAAAACGTGTTAAATAAAGTTCAACAAGTAATAAAAGTAAAAAAAAACAAGTACGTAGAAAGAAAGAATGAAGAATTATGCTGCTGTCGAGCAAGAGACATTCTAAATAAAACAAACAACAATGAAATGAAGAAATTTAGTAGCACTCTGTTGCCATGGCAACCTGTGTGTGCAGAGATAATACTGCATTTCTTAGACATCTCCATAAGCCCAAACTTGTGTTAAGTACACATACTTGTATTTATGACTGCTATACTGCCCAAACCCCTGCTAACAACACATTTGTGCACGGAGTCAAATTTGTGTGCCAAAGTAGATCCACAAGGAGATTTACCACATCATATTTCAGAGATATAAGGGAACGAAGCTAAATATCAGCACAAAACCGAGCAGGTGGATGGGAAAACATGTACATAAGGGGAATAGCAGACCAAGGGCAATCAGACACACTCCACCAGACTGCTTTATTTAGGTTTGTGTGTGTCAAAAGGCTCCCACTGGTGGTTACAATCTGGCTTAAGCAGGGACAATCCTAAACCCCTCTGCCATCCCCCCTTCCCCTCGTGATCATCTTTTCAGCGTTGTAGGGGGTCCAGGGAGGGTCCTGTTGCTAGTGTAGAGAGCATGTGTGAACCCAGAGTAAGCCATTGTATGTACACCAAACTGATTGGTCATTACTGGCAGGGTATAAGACTTTATGGAAGTGGAGTTGTATATTCACCTTGTGTGTCACAGAGCTCTTTTCCAGTGTAGTTTGTGATAATCCAGTGCAGGGTGTTGCAGAACTGGACTTCCCTTTCCTGTGTCCATAACTGCTCTCATTACTCCACCCGGTGCTAGGCTGCTAATGCATATTAAAATGAACATTTAGCATCACAGGAATGGATGGAATATTACAAAGCCCTAGATGGAAGCCACCAGTCTATTGGTCAATGGTGCAAGATATTTAAACCATAATGGGACACCTTCACCGAATAACTCGATCTACCAATATAACTTATCCTTCATATGCTATTGCCCCTGTACTTCATCTCATATATATACTGTACTATATATGCACAGGGCAGAAAAATAAAGATTAAAATTATAGAGATACAGAGAAAATTTGAATAATGGACAGAGGTAAGACCCAGATTGCAAGGCATATATATATACTACCCGGGTCTGCCAAACTAGTAGCCAGCCTAATTTTCTGACTGGTGTTGAAATGGTAGTCATAATGGCAATTGCAGTTACAAATGGAGGGTGTTAGCCTCAATTGCTTAGATTTACTGAGGAATATATTACAAAATTACAAAGTCAGCCAGCATGAGTGCCATGATATAGGTGTTATACCTCTTATTCATACAGAAAAGGGAAAATATGGTCAATAGGTCAATATGGGCATCTTAGGTATGACGCCTAGACCATGGTACTGGTTGATTTTGTAATTCTTCAATATCTTTCTCTCATGGACCAGCTTTGGTGCCTTTCAGGAAACTGGTACAAGGAATCGCATGTACATTTTAATGGTGCTTTTTTGAGTGCGGTTCCCCGAAAAAGTTGCGGTCCAAACAAACACAATTTTTGTCATTATACCCCAAAGCTGTTCCAAGTCCAAATCTGAAAATTCGCAATATAAAAACTGCCAAATTCATGTAAGACTCTTTTTGTTTTAGATATCAAAATACCAGGATAACAAGCTGAGCTTTGGAAATTGATTTCAATGCATACTAACATATCCAACTACAATTAAAACAGGTGTTCCAAATACTTTATAGGTTTTTAGGGTATCATTTTAAGTTCTTAGGCACTATCAAGACTAGTAATCCTGGCTTAGTTCTTACTCCTTCAGAGTAAAACTTGGATGGTTTTATAACTCAAAAATACACGTATGAAAGCTGACTATTTGTATTTTGCCCTTCTGACAACCCAGGTCCTCTTCACAGACTTCCTTCCCTAACCACACTATTAGGGGATTGCCCAACAGAATATTCTGTTATTCCTAACTGAAAATGCAGAGTAGCACAGTGGGTTGGTCAGTGCCATTTGGACACACTTAGAACACGTGCAGTTCACTATGCCTCCTGCCAACCCACTGCGCTGTGTGTCATTATCTTTAACCTCTGGCCATCCTATCCTGTGTGTGTTAGGGTATCAATCAGCCTAAACTTATCACTAGGTCTTGATACCCACCATGAAGGTCATATCCATGGGAAATGAATGTAAAAAGAGGGAATAATGTAAATGTCCTCTGGGATAAATAAAAAGAATCTGCTGATCACCCATGCCTTAGCCTCAAGTTAACAGTCTTGTAGATGTCACCATACAGTCTACTATTGTGTTGCCAGTTGACATACAACTCCTTCAAACGTATTTATTCAGATTTACTTTTAGACACAGAGTAACCCTAAGAATGTTAAAAAATAATTGTTTAGTGTGGCAGATAATTTGGCTCTTAAATGGTTTAAAGAAATTTCTGGAAATGTATTTATTTATGTCAAAAAGCCAAACATTAGGTACACTAAAGTCTATTGGAAGCAGATGTACAAGCTACTATCTGATCAAACTGAATCATAATTGTAGGGCAAAAAGAACCTGCTGAATGGATTTATGGTTTGAGATTTGGTGGCCCAAATTTATCTCATCATTATCTGAAAAAAACTCTGACCAAATCCATTTGGGGTTTTTTCTCCATATTTATCAATACACTTTCCTGAAAATTTTATTTGCAGGAAAAATATGAATTTTGCTAATTTTTCGAGAATTTCCACCCTAAAACTTGTATTTTTTCATATTTTTGACCGAAAACCCTGAAAACTTTGGATTATTGCACAAAACCCAGCACAGATCAAAACATTTTTGGACTTCTCCCATTGACTTATATGCAACCTCGGCAGGTCTGAGATGCCGGAATTTTGAATTCAGACTTTTTCCACCCTCGGGGTATAATAAATTCTGAAAAATTTGTGTTTTTTTTTAAATATCTGATTTTATAATAAAAAAACACAAAATTTTCAGATCTTCTGCATTCAGAGTTAAGTAAATAACCCCCTTGATTTCTTCTAATAACAATTGGCTGTGAGCATGATCGAAATTAGCTGGACTCCTACAGGTAAAACTTGAAGCACAGCCCACAGTGTGCTTGAGAGCTAATCACAGTTGTGGAATAATTCACAAAACTGTGCTTGTGTTCAGTATTAGTCAAGTCAAGTCAAGTGGATTTTATTGTCATTTCAGCTATATACAGTAAATACAGTACATAGTAAAAACGAAATGGCGTTCCTCCAGAACCCCCCGGTGCTATACAACAACTCTAGTACACAGTCATGCTGGGCAAAGTGGACATTTCAGTTCCTTATGAATATATTCAGTTCAGTTCTTGGGAGTTGAGATACCTGATGGCTTGTGGAAATAGACTGTTTCGCATTCTGGAAATCAGCGCTCGAATACTGCGGTATCTTTTACAGGATGGCAGGAGGGTAAAGAGATTATGTGCAGGGTGGGTGCTCTCCCTGACAATGCTGGTAGCCTTCTGGAGGCAGCGGGTGTGGTAAATATCTATAATGGCAGGAAGCGAGACCCCATTGATCTTTTCCGCTGTCCTCACCACCCGCTGCAGGATCTTGCGATCTGATACAGAGCAGTTTCCATACCAGGTAGTGATGCAGCTGCATAAAATGCTTTCAAAAGACCCCTCTGTAGAAGATAGTGAGAATGGGTAGTGGAAGGTGGGCTTTTTTCAGCTTTTGCAGAAAGTTGAGATGCTGCTGTGCTTTCTTCACTATAGAGCTGGTGAGGGACCAGGAGAGGTTCTCCGCCAGATGTACCCCAAGCAATTTGGTGCTCTTGACAATTTCAACCAGAGAAACGTCAATGTACAGTGGAGAATGATCCCCACGTGTTCTCCTGAAGTAAAAAACTTTATTAGTCTCTCATCTAAGATTTAATGAACGATGAGTGGAGATGATGGGATTTAACAGGAAAGACATCATACAACTAGGGGTCTATTTCATCCATGTTGTCATGACCGGCTCCCTAAATTCAGAACAGGTGCTAGGCTCCCTGGTCTCGGCTCTGCTTCTGCCTGTAGCATCCGCCTTTCACTTCGGGACGAGCAAAGGGGCACAGTCGTTAAAAAGTCTTTGGCCAGAAGGCACAGTACTGGGAATAGACAAAGCATAGTCAGACAGGCTGGGATCAGGGTGGGCAGAGTTCAGACAAAGTCAGACAGGCTGGAATCGGTGCAGACAGAGCTCAGACAAAGTCAGACAGTGCAGGCAGCGTTCAAGTATAGTCAGGCAGGCAAGGGTCACAACCAGAAGAATCAGAATAGTCAGGCTGGCAAGGGTCAAAACCAGAAGAATCAGAATAGTCAGGCAGGCAAGGGTCAGGATAATCAGAGTTCAGGATATTCAAACAGGCAGGCTCAAAACCGAATCAAACAGATATATTAAGCACACCCAGATACTAACACACGTTTAGACATAACAACGGGCAATGAGCTAGAACCCCTTTAAGTACCTTTACATTTCACAACACGGCGTGATGATGGCAGCGACGTAGTGTGACTAAATGCGGGAAGTAAGCGATGCGCGTGCCCTAACACACACTGACACTGGCGCCTGAGGAGGAATCACCATGTGGCAGGCATTCCTGCCGAAGGTGCGTCAGGCGTCCCCACCGGCCTCCTAGAACACCAGGGTCTTACACATGTCCTCTGCCCAATCATTTATAGGGTAAGAATGTGTTGAATACGTAGTTACTGTAGGGGAGTTGATATTGACTTCTACACTTGCATGAAATTAAGACTGTTATATCAAGGGAATGTATATAAATATAAAAAGACTCACAAGTATGGGACCTATTATCCAGAATGCTCAGGACATAGGGTTTTCCAGAAAAGGGATCTTTCCATAATTTGGATCTCCATACCTTAAATCTACTAAAGTACTGTCAAGAAAGAGGACATACTGGTATGCAGGTCATGTCAAGTAGATCATAGTTTTGTGCAGGATATCTTGTAATACACGGCACTGTGTAATAGAAAGAAAACATTACATAAAGTAAATGTTCATGGCCCCATAAGACCTAAAGTACAACATATTTTTATCTTCATTTTAAAAGGCAGGTAAGGCAAAAAAAAAAAAATACTGCACAGAGGGAATAAAAATTTGTAAAAGATTCAATAGTTTATAACTGTTATTAGGATTAGTTTGTGTTTGAGTACAGGTATTCATAACACTACTAAAGAACTGAAACTGGACTTTAGAATAGCTCCATTTGTTTATAAAATAACATTAAAACCCCTCTCTTTAAGATTTAAAAAGCTCTAGGAAATGGACTTGCTTAGAAAGTAGACTGTAACACCACATTTCGCTGTTTCTTGCCTGCATTCTCTTTCCATAGACTCTGTAAGTCGATAGAGTAACTGTGCTCCAAGGCATTGCCGTTTACCTTGAGGTGAATGAGAAAGAAGCTGTTCGTGCTCATTTCAATGATTCATTTTTCAGGGCTTTTTGTCTGCTAAATACGCTAATTGCTCACTAGTGGCATAATGTACAATCAATTCATAAATATTAATATTTATCCAGATGTAGAAAAAAATGGAAAGAATGAATCATAAGCCATATTACTATCTCAGATGGCCATTAAGTCAGCACTCACTGATCATTCCTATTTACATGATATTTAATTTTTCCTTTAACGATTGTCTCAAGAAAGCCCAGTAATATATATTTGTATATACTGTAATGCTTTTCTTGATGTTGTCTTAGGAGAAACTAGTAGTAATACAGTATGGGGTAGATTCTATGCATTTGCTGTGCCTTATTAAATTGTAATTTCTGTAACCAACTTTATTTATCAAATAATTTAAAAAGGACTAATTTTCCAAAAATGAGGCAAAGAACAAAGTGCAGAAAGCAGGCACAAGGTTCCAAACCCTAAATGTGTTTGAATGGTTGATGGTCCCTGATGGATCCTCTCAGCTCTGCCTTCATTCAACAGCTTTCATTTTCAGCAAAATCATATTTATAATTAATATCATAATTAAATGTACAGGTATTTAATCTGTTATCCGGAAATATAAAAATGGATTTCCCTTTTCTCTGTATTGTAAAACAAAACCTTGTACTTTATTTAAATTAAGAAATAATTAATCCTTATTGGAGGCAAAGCAACCCTATTGAGTTGAGGTTTTTTTTCGGTCGTTTTTTTTAAGGCATGGAGACCCAAATTACGGAAAGACCCATTATCTGAAAAAACCCCAGGTCCAAAGAATTCTGAATAGCAGGTGCCATAACTGTTTAATTTAGAATCGGGGCTTTCTGTAGAGGTCTTTATAGTTATATGTCTACCATATATACCAAAACAACTATATGTCTATAGTTGTTTTGTCTACCACCTATATTTAATCAAAACAGCTTCAATAAAATCCCAAAGTTCTACCAAGAGAAATTATATACGCATAGCCTCTGCTAGACTTGATCCTTTCATTTAATCATAGGTCCAGACGACACTAGTGAGCTCACATGTATTTTTTCACCCTCTAAGTAAAAAAAGCAAAATATGAATAATACTCATATATTTTATTTTTATTCATTAAATTGTAATCCCCTCCCCTATAAAATATAGATTACAAACGTATGTCTGCACTTTTTTTTTTTTTTACACAGCTCTTAGTTCTGCAGGAGCAGTTCCTGTACTGAGCAACATTGATTATGATTAATTATAGTCTAGCTTTTAAACAGAGTTTTATGCCAGTATTATTCATGATTACCGATTTTTATCCAGAGAAGAAAAATTAACCTTCTTTCCTTATCTCTGTAGGTACTCAACCACCTGCATAAAAAGTTAAGAAACATGTCAAAGAAATCAGAGGCTTCAAAGAAAAAGGTAATTATATATTTTTGATTTACCTGCAGAAAACAACATTTCATTATTATTTAAAGGAAATATTATACCTTTCATGCTTGACAGGCTATGGAGGAAAATGTAAAAAACTGTAGACCCTTCAACTGCGTTTTTTTCTCTACCTCTCCCAGTGTTCTGTATGTACAGTCTGACCATTCATGTCTTTACGTTGGTCTTTTAATGCATAACATACTACATTTACATCTGAGCCTTATCATATTGTAATTAACTAGAACATTTGCAAGCACATTTCACTGTCCTACTGTTTTTTAAATAGTAGCTTCTGAGGGATTGTAATGTGATGGCCTGTGCCCTCCTGGGATACTTGGCTGAATAGACCACCACTGTCACAATACAAGGGAATGTGTGATACCATTTTAAGTTGTGATTAACCTGGAGGTTTCATTGAGCTCAAGATCATTTTATTGTCAATCACCATCACAGTTCCACAGTTGATTCTTGCCACCTGTACTCTCTCACAACACACTCACAATGCAATTATTTTTCCCAGCCTCCTTCCATGCTAGACTAGTCTATCTTCCTCTGGGTCCCTAATTGGGCGAGATGCCGCTGGAACACTGCTCCCTCTCTACTTCCTCATTGGAGCTTCAGCTGCTTGACTGTCTATTCTACCACTAACTCTCACCACCTTCAACGAGCTCCCATAACTATATCCTACTTGTACTGTCTAACTTAACTAATCCTATCAACTACATCTCTGAAGTGGTCTACCACAGGCTTCCTTGCATCATGTAATACCCCCTTTCATATCAGCCAAAGAGGAAGTGGTACAGGTTTAAACAGAAAACGTGGCTTGATAAGAGGAAGAATTAAAAAAAACACAATTTTCCAGTTTTCTTCTAATTCTTCTAATACTTGAAGACATGAATATATATATATATATATATATATATATATTATATATATATATATATATATATATATATATATATATATATATATATATATATATAATATGTGTTTATGGCAAAATACCGGAATTTCAATAACTCTGCATAAAAAACGGGAAAAAAACTTGAATGCAGTAAAATCACATTCTACTTATCATTTTCAGTCTGCCTGACAGATTTTGAATTAACCTCAAAAACGCAAAAAATAGCTTCGATTTTGTTAATATACCCCTTCTAGATAAAATGGCCAGCTTTTAGGTGCAGAATTGTTGCATTCACTTTTTTTTTTAACTTGGCTGCAAAAAACCCCAGAATATTGCTAAATTACTGTTTTGGTATGTTGCAGTTGTAGTTACAGAGGTATTTTATCAAACCTTACTCCATCACATCAACAAACACACTAGTGTTTAAAGCGTTTAAGGTAAATAACCTATACTATACTGTTAGCATGCACTGGTAAAACTGGTGTGTTTTCTTCAGAAATACTACTATAGTTTATATAAACAAGCTGCTGTGTAGTAATGGGGGAAGCCCTTCAAGCTGGAATAATTAGAAAAGGTACAGGTTACATAGCAGAAAACAAAGTCTTGTCCGACACAATGGTGTTTTATCTGTTATCTGCTATGTAACCTGTGTCTTTTCTCCATTTTTGAATGGCTGCCCTCATGGCTACATAGCAGCTTATTTATATAAACTATAGTAGTGTTTTGAAGCAAACACACCAGTAAATTATATTTTCATTATTTTGATACAATTTTAGTTTTCAGTGTTACTGTTCCTTTAAGTGCTACTACAGTGTGAACAACTCCAACTTGACCATTCTTTCTTCATAACTGAAACGTTTCATACCATTGCCCTCGAAACCGCTATAAGGAACGCACTTGCGCCCCTTAGGTTAGGTAAAGTAAATGATGGCTAGAGGCTCATTCTTCTGTTGTTGTCCTGGTGCAGAATCACAGTTGGGTATCAGCCTGCATATTCACTGATATTATATCAATGCTAAGGAAATGAACACTATACTTAATATCCACCATTAAACACATGTTTTATTACTCTTTTGGGTTGGTGATCTAATTAATATAGGTCATGTTTTATGCTCGTTGTTACACTACATTTCCTGTATACTTTTTGGTGTTGGGATAGTACAGTATATTTGTATCTTTTTTCCTCTGAGTGTCTTTAGGGTTTTTAACATGGATGGTGCTGTAAAAGACAAGTTGGATTGTAAGTGCTAAATATTCCTGCTATGTTCAATATAAAGCTTATTTATGACGGATTGGAAAACAAACGGCATTGAAACGATCCCACCATTACAACGCCAATAACGAGCATTCATAAAGCTATGCAGTGGTTTTATGTGAATGATAAACTGAGTGTAAAATTCTGACATAAAAAGACATGATAACTAGAAAAGAGCTGTGGAAAAACACCCGTTAAATGATGTTGCTCTGTACATACTCTACCAATTTTTACAAAACAAAATCTTTGACAAGCCTTGGATGCGGTGCTGTGAAATGGAGTAGTTTTAGGTAATATTCTGGCATAAAAAAGACATGCCTTTTTAAATAGGCCAATTAGCAGATTTTGCATTTAAGGACATCACCATTTGCTACAAAATATTCTCTAGGTCTCTGCATATGCAGGTGCCCCAGCATGGCCCCCCACATCGGAAGCTCCCTTCAAATGTCAAAGGCGCAACACTCAATAGGGTGCAATTCTTTGTTGTTTCCCCCATTCTGGTGTGGCCTCTGTTAGCTTGCACCTCTGCTGGGAGAAACATATTTTATATGATAAATTCCCTTTAAAGGACATGTAAACCCTCCCCACAAAAATGTAATCAGTGAATGGCCTCTTTGAAATCTTTAGATAACTGTCACTCTGGTTGTTAAAAGGTTAACAGTAAGGCTGCAGTATCCAATTAATCACGTAAAAAATCCTACTACTACTCTAACCCACTTGGCCCCCTCCCTCAGGAATTTTCTTTGACTGTTGGCTTATGAGCATGCTCAGTTCTTCTCAGCTCAGATTACTAAACACAGCCAGTTAAGAGATAGCATTGCTGGTTCCCATAGAAACTCTGCTCTAACTGTCTGATCCTATTTTTTCTCCTAACCATTTCTCCTGAGCTCAGCTTAACCATTAAAGTGCTGAACCCCCAGCAGAACTTTTTATCATAGTATGTTGTGCCTGTGTAACCTGCATTCTGCATTGCATGAACTTTACAGCATACATGTCTTGTTTGCACATGTCAATGTTACTGATGATGTGTCAGAGGGAAAATGGCTGCCGGATGAAAGCTGCTATTTGTTTTATTGCTGTACCGGTATAGAATTTGTTATCCGGAAGCCTGTTATCCAGAAAGCTCTGAATTATGGGAAGGCCATCTCCCATATACTTAATTGTATCCAATAAATCCACATTTTTAAAAATAATTTGCTTTTTTTCTGCAAAAATAAAACAGTACCTTGTACTTGATCCGAACTAAGACACAATATATCCTCATCAGAAGCAAAACCAGCCTATTGGGTTTATTTAATGTTTACATGATTTTGTACTAAACTTAAGGTATGAAGATCCAAATTATAGAAAGATCAATTATCCGGAAACCTCCAGGTCCTGAGCATTCTGGATAAGGTCCCATACTTGTACAAATGAAGTGGCTTGGGTGGAGAAGATATGCCCAACTTATATACATGGTAGAAAAATGTAGGCTTTACGGGGCACATTTACTAAGGGTCCAAGTAAATTTTCGAATGAAAAAACTTTGAATTTTGAAGTATTATTTGGGTACTTCGACCATCGAATAGGCCAAATTCAACTGCGACTTCGATTTGAATGCAAAATACTTTGAATATTCGACTATTTGAAAATCTAAGTACTGTCTCTTTAAAAAACTTTTACTTTGACACTTTGCCACCTTAAACCTGCGGAATTGCTATGTTAGCCTATGGGGACCTCCTAGAACCTATAGCCAAAATTTGGCTAAGTTTTAAAAAGTCGAAGGATTTTTTTTGAAAGTTTTTTAACTTCGAAATTCGACCCTTGATAAATCTGCCCCTACATGTCCTTTAACTTGGAAGATTAAACTACGGTAATGCAAATCAGTCACAACGAAACATAGCAGGGCAAGGAACAGACTATTGGCAGTTTCAGGAAGTAGCAGGATAGTCTCCCCCCCAACCATTCAAAATATTTGGAAGTCAGACAACTGGAACCTTGATACAGTAAGTATGAATAAATGTGTCATAGAACCAACATGTGTTGTATGACAGAAACATATTCAAATGGATCACATCAAGGAAATATTTTTTTCAGGAGCTATTTTAAAAACTTAAGACTAACACTTTTTTTTGGTCAATACAATAAAGAGTAAATACAGTACCCCCTACCCACATATGCTGTAAATATAAACTTTTCACCAATTTACTTGCTTTAAAAAAATAAAACCTGCTTCAGAAATGAAGGCTATGTTCTGTTTTCCCCTGTGACCTGCCGGCTGTTCGTAATGATGTTCTGATGGCTGCTGGCAGTGCTGCTTAGAGGGAATTTTAAGATCCTGCTTCACTGCCTGAAAGTATGAAAACTGCAGCTGTCTGTTTCTCATCAAAGCTTCTGTCTGTAGCAAAGCCAAACAAAAGCAGTTTTTGTACTTTTGGGCAGAGGAGCAGGAGACAAAACTTCCTTCCAAGTAGCACGGCCAGTGGTTGTCAGAACATTGTGAATGTCTGTAAGGTCAGAGGGGGAATCAGGACAAAGTTTAGCCTTTGCTTTTGAAACTTTTTGAAATTTTTAAAGCAAGAAGTTTTGTGAAGAACCTGCAAATCAATTTGTGTTTTTGACTTTACAAGTCCTTTAACCCTTTTTTTCATAAATCGAAAGGAGTGACACCTAAGTACTGGTGTGCCAGTACCTTAAAGAGATACTGATACTGATACTGAAAAAAACTACTCTTCAAAATGCTAACTCAAAAGTAATAATAATAATATCTCATATTTTTATTAAACCAAGCTCAACCAATCTCCCATTTTATCTTATTTATCAATAAAATGATTCGAAAAAGTCGGGCCGGGAAAAGACTTGATAAAATCAAGCGAGAACTAAAATCATACGAATCTTGTGGATTTGACAACCAAATCACACATTTCTTTTTGGTTTATTGCCCCGGAAACCCGAACTTTTTGTATTATCGGACGAAACTCATCACAGATCACGATAATTTCAAATTGTAAAAGGGAAATTAATTTCGAAAACTTCTTCTAAAAAAAATGTTTGTCTAAAACCTTGATTTTTTCTTGCTTTACTACTGATCAATAAACTTCAACAGTGACTCATAGCAGTAAAAAGGTTATCTTGCTGTATCAACTTTGACTGACAAATTTAAGTTCAGAATTACAGTATGTTTCACCATTTCCTTTTTGTGCATCATTGAGCAAGGTGATAGCTGTAATTAATCTTCTGGTTATTTGTTTTTTATTATCAGTAGTAAGCTAGCAATCTGTCTTAATAGCAGTCATGCTAACAGTTTGCAGGCATCCTGCCAAACAAAATTACAAGTAAGAAATGTTTTTCATTGGGATTAGCCCTTCTAGCAGGTTGGTCTTGATCCCTTAAAGAGAAACTATACCCCTGAACATTGCAGCGCTGTATACAGAAACATTTGACAGCTCATGTGTAAAACATTGCAACAGTTCTAGAATGTATCTACTTTGTTTCTACCACCCCACCGATGTGCCCATATTTAGGTTGTTATTTATCAAAGGTCGGGTTTGTGAGGCTTTATACCTCGAATAAACTCACAACTCAAACGTTTTATAATTTATGAAAATCTCGAATGGAAAAAGCTCAAATCAGGGCAATTGGACTGAAAAAATTTGATTACTCTGATTGATTGAGTTTTCGGCTAAAAAAACTCAATTGATCGAGATTTCAAGTGAAAAAACACAGAAAAAACCCAAACATCATAAAGGCTACAATCATCTTGAAATGGTTCAAGGGAGCGCTGCCATTGACTTTTACATGACCTTGACAGGTTTTAGCTGGAGTATTTTCAGATTCTAGCTATTTCCAGGGGTATGTTAAATCTCAAAAAAAAAAACCTGAAAAACAATAAAAACCTGTTTTTACTGAAAACTACCCTTGAAAACTCAAATTTCTTTGGTAAAAAATCTTACTCTACCTTTAATAAATAACCAAAATAGAAGATGGCAGGCACTCACAGATCTCACAAACAGGCTTGTAAAAGAACTGAGAACATTATTTTTGGCCACAAAGTAAATTAATACATAAAAACAACTCAACCTTTAATAAACAACCAAAATAGAAGATGGCAGGCACTCACAGATCTCACAAACAGGCTTGTAAAATAACTGAGAACTTTATTTTAGGCCACAAAGTCAATTAATACATAGCCTTACACATTTCATGCCTTTACACACTTAGGGGCAGATTTACTAAGCTCGAGTGAATAGTTAGAATCTAAAAATATTCGAATTTCAAAGTAATTTTTTGTGTACTTCAACCATCGAATTGGTCAAATTCTATCAAATCGAAAGATTCGAATGATTCGAAGTAAAAATCGTTCGACCACTCTCTTTAAAAATCCTTTGACTCAATACTTCGCCAAAATAAAAGCTACCGAATGTTAGCCTATGGGGACATTGGAAGAGGTTTTGGGCACTTTTTATGATCGAATAAAAATCATTTGATCGATCGTTTAAAATCGTTCGAATCATTTGATTGGAATGTTTTCATCACGATTTTTTATTTGATCGTTCGATCGAACATTTTGCACTAAATTCAAGGGTCGAATTCGAGGGGTTTTTAACCTTCGAAATTCGACCCTTGATAAATCTGCCCCTTAGTCATAGCCTATGACTAAAGGCAGGGAATGCGTAAGGCTATGTATTAATTTACCTTGTGGCCTAAAATAAAGTTCTCAGTTCTTTTAAAAGCCTGTTTGTCGGATCTGTGAGTGCCTGACATCTTCTGTTTTGGTTGAATACCTCCACTTCGAGCTGTAGGTCTGGGGCATGTGCCACTGGTGAGACACAAAAAAACGTATTGGCCTTACATTTCGATTTTTCCTTTTTAAATACTTTAATTAATAACCCCCTTATTGCTGAGTATGACAGTACATTGTACACATGGACCCATACCCAACCCTTACTATAACCCTACTCATCCCAGCACGGTCACTCTGTTTATAGATCTGTGCCTGACTCAGAGACTGCTGGAGGCTGAAGCCAGCACAGTAAGGTCACGGGCTAAAATCAGGCATGAGAGTTTTATAGTGTTTTTTTTTAAATAATGATAATAGTGATAAATTTGAATTTTATTAAATAACCCCCAAGACACAGAGGGGAAAATTCAGGATACCTTTAATGGTCCCCACTCAATCACACCTGTGTCACAGTCTCAAAGGAAAAATAATTTAAAACAATGTAAATTCAATGAAAGGAAGATTCATGGAAATCCTAAAAACGCAGTAGTAATATTAACCAATATTAGGTCATATTTGTTGGTCATGCTTTCAATCAGGACCTATAAAAACCTACATTTTGTGCCACCGTTTTATTGGCCTAAGGGAAAATGCTATACCTGAGCAACAAAGCACTCTTATTTAGACCCCACATTAATATCTACTACAAAGTATATTATATATTATTAAAAAAATATATTCAATCAATTAATTAAATCGTAGGGGCTACAATTAATTTTTTAAATACCTGGTAAAAAGATGTGTGAAGGCGACACAATTTTGTAATACATTTTATTATAAAGTTGGGTTGCCTTCAAATACCTCCCTGAGGATTTCAAAAAATAAATTCAGTTGTAGCACCTTTACAATTTCCTTCATGAAAGTTCTCATTTAAAGGGTAAAGAAAAGACATCCACATCTATTTTTCTCTTGTATAGTAACAAATGTGAAAATATTATATATCAAATAAGGTGTAAAGGGGAGGTGACCATAAAATTAATAAAGACTTTTTGTGCAAAATGTGAAATGAAAACATTCCCTCTGTTTAAACTTTAAGGGGCACATTTACTTAGCTCGAGTGAAGGAATAGAATAAAAAATACTTTGAATTTCGAAGTATTTTTTTGGCTACTTCAACCATCGAATTGGCTACTTCGACCTTCGACTATGACTTTGAATCGAACGATTCGAACTAAAAATCGTTCGACTATTAGACCATTCGATAGTCGAAGTACTGTCTCTTTAAAAAAAACTTCGACCACCTACTTCACCACCTAAAACCTACCGAGCATCAATGTTAGCCTATGGGGAAGGTCCCCATAGGCGTTCTAGCCAATTTCTGATCGAAGGAAAATCGTTCGATCAATGGATTAAAATCCTTCGAATCGTTCGATTTGAAGGATTTAATCGTTCGATTAATCCTTCGACCATTCGATCGAACAAATATCGCTAAATATCGAAGCCGAATATCGAAGTCGAAGGATTTAACTTCAGTGGTCGAATATCGAGGGTTAATTAACCCTCAATATTCGACCCTATGTAAATGTGCCCCTACATGTTGCAAATTGCAATGTATATAATTTGCCAACTATATCAGTCATTTCTGGTCTGGCGAGTCCTACACACACTTATATTTGATTCATTTATAATTATAACATTTCACTGTGAATTTATTTAGGGGCTGCACTTTTCTTTTCCAAGGTTAAAACTTGCAGTTGGTTTTACTTGACTCCACAGAATAGAATATCTGGCGTAAGAGGATACCAAAGAGAATAGTTGCCATGAGTTGGGTATATCTCTGCTGTATAATAGGACAGAATATAATAAGTTTTATACAATATGATCAGCCTCCTCAGTATGTAGAATGTAAACAGTACTTAGCTAAAGGGAATATAAGAACTCTTGTCCCACTGCCTAATTTTTGGTGGTGTATGGAAGATACGCCGTTACAATTTGCCAGACTTTCTTGGAAATCTTTGATACCATTCTTCTATTAACTGTATTTCCCAGATATGTGAGTATCTACCTTTATACAGTGCTGACTGCAACAAAAAAAAAATCATCATTTTAAATTTCCTTTGGGTTACCATTGTAATATAATTTGCATCTGCCCACAAGGTAGAAGGTTCGCTCCAAATGTTTTTACCCACGAGGACATTTCAATGGCGTTTCTAGAATTACAAAAAAATAATTCTATTCTATACTTTCTCTTTGTGGTAGCTGAGCGATATCCCCTTTTCTTTCACAATATTGACAGTTATTGTACTTTATAAAACCTTATAATCCACATAGGGTTTTCATATTCGAGTCATGTCTGGTTTCTAGGAAACTTGTAAGATCTGTTTGTCCTTGGTATCCATTATGCTACAGGAGGTTATTCAACAAGAACATACGGTAATTTCTCGTTCATGTTTAGAATATGGAAGCACTTGTTGATTGTTGTAGAAATCAGTTCTTATTGTATGTAGTAATGAATAAAATGGTCTCAGTGTTTCAGAATTAACCAGTTAATGGGTTATACCCATTCTTTAATTTATATAATCTTTCTAATGCCATGCTAATAAAAATGGGTTCTTTTTCATATATTTCCTATTGGGAACACTTTCTTTTAATGTTAGGACATTATCTAACCACATCTTAATAATGTCCACTCAAATATGGAATACAGCCTAGTCTATTAGTTTGTCTGTTTTTCTACGAATATGTATAAGTCCTTTTTACTTCCAATATTTATGCATAAATCTGAGCTTGTAGGGGTTCTGGCTAATAATAGCTCAATTCTCCCAGCTCAGCAACTGATTCTCCCCATACAATGATATAAGTATAATTGCCATGCTTAGTCATGTTCCTGATAATAATGGCATTAACGCAGTGCAACTGGAAACAAACCTACTTCCCAAGCAACTGAAGTTAAAACTCTCCTTCCATTAGTTGAATCATGATCATCATCACCATCTATTTATACAGTGCAAGCAAGTTACACAGCACTTTACATAACAAACAGTGGTCTTACAATAATTTAAAATAACCCTGTTCACAGTATAAACATAGGATCAGAGGGACCTGCTCACAAGAGTTTACAATCTAAAGCATACAACAAGCTTTGTTCCAGTTACTGTATACTGTATATGGATTATAAATTTAAAGAGGTTATTTAACTTAAATTAACTTTAAGGGGCCGATTCATTAAGCTCGAGTGAAGGATTCGAATTAAAAAAACTTCGAATTTCGAAGTGTTTTTTGGGCTACTTCGACCATCGAATGGGCTACTTCGACCTTCGACTACTACTTCGACTTCGAATCGAACGATTCGAACTAAAAATCGTTCGACTATTCGACCATTCGATAGTCGAAGTACTGTCTCTTTAAGAAAAACTTCGACCCCCTACTTCGGCAGCTAAAAGCTACCGAAGTCAATGTTAGCCTATGGGGAAGGTCCCCATAGGCTTGCCTGAGATTTTTTGATCGAAGGATATTCCTTCGATCGTTGGATTAAAATCCTTTGAATCGTTCGATTCGAAGGATTTAATCGTTCGATCGGACGAATAATCCTTCGATCGAAGGAATAATCCTTCGATCGTTCGATCACAGGATTTGCGCTAAATCATTCGACTTCGATATTCGAAGTCGAACGATTTTAGTTCCTAGTCGAATATCGAGGGTTAATTAACCCTCGATATTCGACCCATAGTGAATCGGCCCCTTAGTATGGTATAGAGTGTGATATTCTGGTTTTAATTCTTTTTTATTTGTGGTTTTTGAGTATTTAGCTTTTTATCTGGTAGCTCTCCAGTTTGCAGTTTCAGCAATTTGGTTAGGGTCACTTCCAGAACTTGGACTGTAACACTGATTGGTTAGTGCTCTGAGAGTGACATGAAACTCAAATATGAAATATTTGATTTTATTTCATATACATTTATTTGTTAAATATTTCATATTTGTTTGTGTGAGAATTGCTTCAGTGCACATGTCATTTAGAAATATTGTCTGATCCTCTCCAATCTTTTAGGCAGAAGAAATCTGTTTAGGATTAAATTACCAAAAACGGATCTCTATATTAGGCATGTTGAGACCTCTCCCTCCCTCTCCATCTCCTTTTATCATGAACTTGCCGGTAAAGCCTCCTAACCCTACCTTCTTGATATATTTTTCTGTATAGTGAATGTGGCCCTGTTCCTAATTTTTAACTTTCTTATTAGATTTAAGCTTGTTCCTCTTTCTGGCGATAGTGTTTTTTTTATATTCTCTCTATACTCTGTCCAGTGGCAATTTTTTTCTATTTTTCCAAATCTCCTAATATTAAATGATATTGCCTTTCAGATTGTTTAAGATGCCATATTATCAATCTTATACTTGTGGTCTAAAATGATGAAACATAATTTCAGATGAAGTCTGTTTCATAATCTGATTCCATACTTAAAGGAAAACTATACCCCCAAAATGAATACTTAAGCAACAGATAGTTTATATCAAATTGAATGACATATTAAAGAATCTTACCAAACTGGAATATATATTTACATAAATATTGCCCTTTTACATCTCTTGCCTTGAACCACCATTTCGTGACTCTATCTGTGCTGCCTCAGAGATCACCTGACCAGAAATACTACAACACTAACTGTAACAGGAAGAAGTGAGGAAGCAAAAGGCAGAACTCTGTCTGTTAATTGGCTCATGTGACCTTACATGTGGTTTGTATGTGTGCACAGTGAATCCTACGATCCCAGGGGCGGCCCTTATTGTTTAAAATGGCAATTTTCTATTTATGATTACCCAATGGCACATACTACTAAAAAAGTATATTATTATGATAATGGTTCATTTACATGAAGCAGGGTTTTACACATGAGCTGTTTTACTCAGTATCTTTTAATAGAGACCTACATTGTTTGGGGGGTATAGTTTTCCTTTAAGGAAATATATTTTATACTCTAAAACCTTCAGTGTGTATGGAAGCATCTCTACACATTAACGTTAACAGTATTGATAAATAAATTCTCATTGGAAAGACAGAAATGACGTGAACATTCTGTTTATTTCTAGATACTATAAGTACCCTTATCTGATTTCTATGATCCTTAAATAGCACTGGCATAACTTAATGCACGTACATCCACATGTGATTTATTGGAAACCAAGGACACTTAAAGAGATCTTACTACCTAGTTTCCTAGAAACCAAATGTGAATTGGATCTAAATGCTCTAGGAGGAGTAAAAGGTTTTATTAAGTGTAATAAGTGTGAAGTGGCAAAAACAAGGAGAAAAGGCTAAAAGAATCCATGTCACTTGCTCTCAAAAAAGTATACAAGTACATTAAGAAATATTGTAAGGTGTTGTATATACATGGTAGCAACATGTGGATAGGACAACACAAGATCAATTTCAGACATGGGTTGTTCATTGAGGGTGGCAGTGGCACCTTTGTTATTTTAAAAGAAGAAACAAGATGGATTCACAATTAGATGGATTAAAGTTTTGTGTAATTATTTATTTACAGTATTTTATGATTATGACCATATCCTGACATTTACCATTCAGAGTGGCTTTGTCTATGTGGGAGCTGTATATTCTGGATCAGGCCTATGAATCATTAAGAAGTACAGATGATGACCTTTATGACTTATTATACCGTATATGGCATAGGCTTAACTAAATTTAATTATGTATTGTAAAAATGTAATTACCAGTCTATCATTTGGAGCTCATTGTCATTACTGGGAAAACTTACACTCGTTATTTATTCATTATTTATTCATTTCATTTGTCATTCACATTTCACCTATTTCCACGACCTTGTCTTATTGTTACAGTATATTTCTTTTTTTTAATTATATAGGCTATTTATTTTATTAATTTTGGAAGCACGCTGTAATTTTACATTATACTGCCTCGGCATGGAGGTGTAGCACAATAATAGTGTACAGTCCCTATTTATCTTCGGTATATGGGTGAAAACCATAAAGGGAACTAACACAGCATGATTTGTTTATTGATATCAATAAATTAGGTCCAAAATCTTTAGCCATAATGTAGGATAGAACTGCAGATAATGAGAGTGAATGATAGGAGATCTCATCATTTTAATATACACCCCTATGTAGGCACAAAAGTGACTTTATAAGGGTTATTTATCAAAGTCCGAATTTATTTCAATATTTTCTGGAAAAAAATTCCGACCAAATCTGCACAGGTTTTTTGGGCATATTTATTAATATACCTTCACCAAAATTTTGTTTGCGTGAAAAAAAAATGAAAAATTGTGAAAAATCAGATTTTCAAGTTTTTTTCATTCGATTTTCAAGTTTTTTGGGGATTTTTCACCTGAAAACTCAGAATTTTGCCTGCAAACTCCTAAAACTTCGGGGTATTGCCAAAAACCCAGCGCACATCAAAAACTCATTGGGACTTCTCAGACAGGTCTGAGATACCGGATTTTCTGATTCTGACTTTTCCATCCTCGGGGTTTAATAAATTCCGAAAAATTTGTGATTTTTTTAAAAGTCCGATTTTATATTAAAAAAATCAAAATTTATCGTGCTTTTTGCATTCAGAGTTTAGTAAATAACCCCCTAAGTGTAAGTAGCCACTGGCCTTTATACTCCTTTGCTGATGCCCCTTGAATCGAGCACTGCCTGTGCTAGGCGGTGCTTGATCCAAGACAGATGGGCAGGGGAAGACATGAAAGTGTCTCCCACCCCCTAACTTGAGCGTCATTCAGATGCGCAAGTTTGGGAGTATGAGATGGTGCACCCTGCGTTGGGGCCCTGTCCTAACCTCATGCTTAAAGGCAGTTCTGCTCCTTGAAATTAAGAGAGGGTGCAAAGTGGGAAGCAGAGCACAGCTTACTCCAGGGTGCAAGTTCTTCCAAAGTGAGTACTAAGGGTTGGTCACTAGCGATATTGTATTTTTAGAACTATTTTCCGCTATATGTGTATCAAAGGTGTGAGCTCTATCTTTGTAATGGTAGTTCACCAGTCTGAACATGGAGAGATTTCTCTTGGCAAAAATTTGTTCCTGTGCTCTTAATAAAATGCAGAATATTCAATGGAAGATTTTTACCTGGAGAAGAAATGTGACTGTTCACCATTATGAAGTTAATTCTCAGACACTTGAGGGGCAGATTTATCAAGGGTCGAATTTAATGTTCGAACTCCCATAACTTCGAAATTCGAATAAAAAAAGACCAACCGTAATTTTTAAAAAAATCAACGTTTTTTTTTGCGGGTGAATAGGCTGTATTCAATCGTTCGAATCGAATTAAGATTAAATTTGAATTTGATTCAATGTATTTTCAAAAAAAACCTGTAATTTCTCAAAGTCCACCAATTGACTCCATATGGGTTCTATGAGGTCCCCCATAGGCTAAAACAACAATTCGGCAGGTTTTAGATGGCGAATGGTTGAAGTTTTAAAGAGACAGTACATGATAAATTTTAATTTTAGAATTTTCAAATTTTTTTCAAATTCGAATCGAATTTGGAATATTCCCTAGTCGAAGTAAACAAAAATAGCTCAAATTTCGAATAGAAATCTGCCCCTTGGTGTATTCTCCTTTTAGTAAATTGATGGTGTTAAGGGGAATCTTGATTTTTAGTGAAATATGCCCCCAAATGAGTTGACAACAACGGACAATTACAGAAATGTGTGCAACGTCTGTGAGGCACAAATAAATGACTTTTTATTTTTAGAGCAACATTTTACAGAGCACTTTACAGAGATTGTTCGTCTCATCTGTCCATGTCCAAACGAAGCTTATAATCTAATTGCATGTTTAATATGCAATGCACATGCATTTGTTTGTGACTCGTTAGGTGGGGACCCCATGGCCTGATTAGGGGCAACAGGGTCTTGACGGGGCCTTAGGAGACAGCTATCCCCGCCCCTCCCCCTTTTTTCCTGTTACAGGTGCTGATTGGCTGGGAGACCCGGGCGAATGAGAAGAGGAAAGGAACAGCGGTAATACTTACCATTCAGCGCCGGGACGTGGAGGAGGAAGGTCGCAGCATCCCACCCTCCCTCCCTATTTTATGTGTGTTAGTCGCAGTTGCCGGGGGTATCTTTGCAAGGACCCCCAGGGGAATTTAAAAGGGGGGTCTGTCATAGTCAGTGGAAATAGCCTGGTAGGCCTGGGTCCTCATAGTGTGGTATGCAGCCCGGTTTAGGTTTGGGAGAAAGGAACAGGAACCTACCTTGGCAGTTTGGGTACAGATACCCCACCCCCATTCCCTCCTCCTCGGGTGGGGGAATAATATGTTAAAGGTTTAAAAGTTTGTTATACAAACGGTTGTTAAAAGGTTAAAAAATGTTATACATGATTATAATTGTATTATTGGTTAAATAAACAACTGCGGCCATCTCTTTCCAAACCAGCGGTGTGTATGTCTTATTTGGGGTAGGAGATTTGTGGTGTGTGGGGGGAGGTAGAGGGATAGGTGTGGAATCGACGCTGCACCCGTCAGGCACTTACTTAACATACTATTAAATTGTGAATAAAGCAACTGCTTAAAACTCATTTCATTTGCGGCTCTAGATAAATTATTTAAAAAAAAATAACTCTAGTCTAATAAACTCCTGGAACATTGCCCATGGTTTCATTAGACTAGAACATTTCTAATTAAGCTTTACAATAGATATGCTATCATCTTCAAATGGAGAGCCTCAGGATCAATGGAGTATGTGTGGCCTCACTAGTAAGCCAATTTTTTATATTTTTTGTGGCCACTAGAGAATACTGTAGGTTGCAAAACTGTAGTGCTTTTGGTGGCCCCAAAGAAAAGCAGTGGATGGCAGGAAACAAGCCCGAAGACCATTAGTTATTAGTTTGTAATTAGAGATTAATGCATTTTTTAAACCAGTTACCCTTTATTAAAAAAATAAGCTGTGTGGTATAGTCACATTAAATATTAGTCAATGTCATGTAACATTTGATAGTAGATTAGTAGATCATTAGTTATTAGTTTGTAATTAGAGGTTAATGCATTTTTTAAACCAGTTACCCTTTATTAAAAAAATAAGCTGTGTGGTATAGTCACATTAAATATTAGTCAATGTCATGTAACATTTGATAGTAGATGGCACTGAACATAATCAGTAGAGATACATTTGTGTTTTAGCACACGAAGGTACAGGTAGTACTCAAGCTAAGGTGTAAATATTTTTTGGAAACTGTTTGGTATATTGTAAATTTTCTAGACTGTTTAACCTCCTCCCCTCTTGTGTTGTAGGAGGTTTATGTTTTGCTGTTTTTGTATATGATTTTTTGTATGATTATACCAAGTAGAAAATGCTTCAGGTTTTGTAATGCATTTTAATAAATCTGTATAAGACACGTGGGGGCAGATTTACATAGGGTCGAATATCGAGGGTTAATTAACCCTCGATATTCGACTGCCGAAGTTAAATCCTTCGACTTCGAATATCGAAGTCGAAGGATTTACCGCAATTCGTTTGATTCGAAGGATTTTAATCCATCGATTGAAAAAAAAAAAAAAAAGCTTACAAAGCCTATGGGGACCTTCCCCATAGGCTAACATTGAGGTTCGGTAGGTTTTAGATGGCGAAGTAGGGGGTCGAAGTTTTTTTTAAAAAGACTTTGACTATCGAATGGTCGAATAGTTGAACGATTTTTAGTTCGAATCATTCTATTCAAAGTCGTAGTCGAAGGTCGAAATAGCCAATTCGATGGTCGAAGTAGCCAAAAAAACCATTCGAAATTCTATTCATTTACTTAAACTAAGTAAATGTGCCCCAAGTAGTGGTTTTCAGTGTAATACTTAAGCACACTGATATCATGTTCAAAGTGTGCCCCTCTCTGTCTTTTTTCTATTCCAGACAGAGGTATGATAAGATGCAATACACCCCATATATATATGAGCTGGTTTACAGCCTTTAGCATAGAGGTCTCTGTAAGTGCAATCAATGTTTTCTCATTATATTGTTGTGACTTGGCACTTGGGGGGTTATTTATCAAAGTCCGAATTTATCTCAATATTTTCTGCTACATACTCCGATCAAATCCACTCGGGTTTTTTACACTTATTTATTATTATATTTTCTTGAAAATTTGCTTGGCGGGGAAAAAGTCTGATTTTCACATTTTTTTTCTGGGTTTTTCATCCGATTTTCACGATTTTCATTATTTTTATGAATTTTCATGCCGAAAACTCTGAAAACTTTGGAGTATTGCACGAAACCCAGCGCACATGAAAAAATCATTGGGACTTCTCCCATTGACCTATATGCAAACTCGACAGGTCTGAGATGCTGGATTTTCAGATTCGGACTTTTCCATCCTCGGGGTTTAATAAATTTCGGGTTTAATAAATTTCCGAAAAAACTGTGATTTTTCTTAAAAGTCTGATTTTATAAAAAGAAATCACACATTTTTCGTAATTTTTACATTTGAAGTTTAGTAAATAACCCCCTTGGTGTAATTTTTTGTAATTTATACTGTAGGTCAGATCTTTCAGTTATAGCCTTTTTCAGATTCATGTATTGAAGCCACTAGCCAGGTTGGAAGTTAAATTTACTGCCCTAGCTACTGTATATTGTTGTGCATTTATTTTAAGTTATTTACATAACTGAAATTTAAAAATATCAATTACCATAGCAACCAAGGAACAGTTTTGAAATGAAATCAAAAGATTAGATAGCCTGAAAAAAATTGTACACTTGTTTTTGTTACCAAGGTCAACTGGGTCTGCTGGGTTTTTATTTGGAGGGGTTGAACCTGATTAAACTATGTAACCCTTAACAACCAGAAAGCATTTTCAGTTACTTGCTTAAAGGAGCAGAATAGGAAGGCAAAAAAATTTAGAAAACCAGACATAAATAAGGAAGATCATATCAAAAATTGCTTAGAATTGGTCCATCTATAGCAGGGGTCCCCAACCTTTTTTGGACTGGGGACCAGTGCGGGGTCGGTGTGGGGTCTGGGTTGGCGGGGGCGGGGTTGTTGGGGGTCAGCAGCAAGTTTGGATTTGGGATGTGCCTCGTTTTTGTGCACTGGGCTTGGCGGCCCAGTGCAGGAGTGTCCGCGGCCCGCTTCCGGGCCGTGGTCCAGCGTTTGGGGACCCTTATCTATAGCCCCATAATGTAGCATCTATACCTTAATGCAGCATATTTACCATAAAGTCTACTGGTTCTTTAACTCTGTCTGTATAGTATAAAATGGAGTGGGGTTCATATACCCAGGTCAGAATCGCAAAAGCTGTGCCTCTTAGAGCTGTTGCAGAGAAGCAGTTCTACCGCATGTCTGGCTGCATTCTGTACTTCACATGAGATAAAAATTCTCCCAAGAGGTGCAGAGTGCAGTGTTTGTAGGCTCAGGCAAGCTCTAGCTGAATGACATGCCAGTTAGTGAACGAGAAGTGAACTTGTGGAGCTAGTACCTTTAAATAATTAGCAGCAAACTTTGACACATACCTTTAACGAATGGGGTTTTAGGCTCAACTAATTGCAGAGAAATTAACAGGACCACAACTGTGATATGAAATGTAAATGACCCCCAATGTGTTTTTCTTTTTTTCTTGAATTACTTTGTACTGTTAAAAACATAATTCATGTTGATTAGTCTACTACAACTAGATAATGAAACCAGAAATTTGATTGATATTTATTGACTATGTTAGTCTCAATATTCTTCATATAGATATATATATCTACATGTAGACATGTACCTCCAGTGCAATTTACTCTTAAATAAGATTTGGCCAGCAAGGTCATTGCATCCCACTGGACATATCCACTGATACTTTAAACAGACTCATTGTGGTAAAGCAGTCTTTACATCCTATGTCCATCTATGGGGATATGTACCTCAATCATTTGTAATGGCTTTGTTTTGCCATTTTGAATTATCCCCTATCTGACCCCAGCATTATAGTATAATTCACTTTCTTTGGTTATATCAGAAGTAATGCCATCAGGTTATATAAGCCATAAAGGAATAATGGATAAAAAAAAGTCTAACAAATTAAATGTGCTAAGATACTTG
This sequence comes from Xenopus petersii, assembly GCA_038501925.1. Lineage (NCBI taxonomy): Eukaryota > Metazoa > Chordata > Amphibia > Anura > Pipidae > Xenopus > Xenopus petersii. The sequence continues at coordinate 61,750,649 of CM076682.1, forward strand.
CAAACATTCATAAACTGTGCAAACTTTCAGAAATCTCAGAGAGACTAAACAACGGTCAAGGAGTTTCTAAGGACACACTTGAGAATTATAGCCGATATATGTTTTCTTTTAGTCTGGAGAACTTAGCAGCCTTCTTACAAGTCACAGTACAGTGTGTAAGCCATAAATAAAAGGTTACAATAACAATCATGATAATCATGTGTTTTTCTTAGCATCTAATACTCTTCTAAGACAGTTTGATAGAATGAGGTTGCTTGTACAGAATTGTTTTACCTCTATAGTACATATAGTTGATAAAGTATGTTACTTTTGCATTTGTACACTCCTGTTTAATTTTTTAACCAAAAAACACTGCTTTGTAGATCAGCTTTTGATGCCTTTTCTATGATTTTTTCATGCATTTTCATGGAGTTCTGTATGGCTTTGGTATGATAGTATATATACATATTTTGTCATTTTAGTGTAGCTAATCAATAAACATGACAGCTACTCCTCTTATTGTGTGTCACAGTGGACCCTCTTTCAAAGGTCATGCTCTTCTAGACATTTTTTCTTTTATTTTAGCATTATAAATAGCATTTCTAAACTTTCTATACCACAAGGCACAGATGGTCACAACTTAAATGAATCAATATTTGCCTACAAAAAAGTCAATTTGCCTTTTTATTCTCTTCTTTTATTTAGAACACCTGCTAGTGGCATGCCTTCTGTTCTTATCTAATAGGAGAACCTCAAGCGTCACTGATCTCTGGCTTCACTCCTAACCTAAGGGCAGAGATAGAGGAGAAGATTCGGGAAGATTTAGTTGCCCGGCGACAAATCGCCTCTCGGGTGACTAATTTCCCGAACTGTCTCCCCGCCGGGTTGAATCTAAATCGCCGGCAGATGGGACTTGGAGAGCTTCCTTTTCTGAAGTTGCCCAAAGTTGCCTCATGAGGAAACTTCGGGCGACTTCGGAAAACAAATTGATCCGAATGCCATCCCGCCGGCGATTTCAATTCTAGCCAGCTGGGAGGCAGTTTGGGGATATTAGTTGCCAGAAGAAGAGGCGATTTGTCGCCTCCCCCGAATCTCCATGTGTGTCTCTGCCCTAAAACTGTTTTCTGGGCTTTTAAATACCAAGTATGCCCATTATCCATCTAAACTCACATCATCCTTTTTGAACATTTTTCACTATCCTATTTTCATGATCTTTTAAACAAATTGAAACCAACAACACATTTATTCAAAATTTCTCAAGTTTGTTGATTCATTTTTGTCTATTTCTTTTTTTTTCAAGATATTAAGGAATTATCAGATTCCTATCTTTCCAACTTGAAACATCAATACATGATTCTTGCGTACACAAGAGTATCTTAAGGGATTGATACATTTTGATTGACCATTTTTGTCTTCATAGCTCAACTCCACCAGCTAAGGAAAAAGCTTATTTGTTCTGCTGAATTCTATAGTGTCTGTGCAGCTAATGCCATTTCTATGTTAGCTTTGCACCTAGCTACCTGGCATGAATTGGGGGTAGTTATATAATAGAGAAACCTTTGTTTGGCCCTTTAGAAGCAATATCATTGTCCATTAAGCTATATGACTGGCAACATAATATGACCATACACCATACATGTTTACATGCCTTTTTAAAAAAAGTGTGATAATTTCTTACTTGTATTATTTGTATTATTTGCCTTCCTCTTCTCCCTCTCACCATCTTTTATACAGGGGTCACTAACCTCGCAGGCAAATACAATTCAAAGCTACAATTCTATTGTTATTCTTACTTGTTATTACTTATCTTTCTTTGCAGACCCTCTCCTATGCATATACTAGTCTCACATTCAAACCACTGGTTTGCTTGTTAGGGTAAATGGGACCCTAGCTACAGATAGCTTCTGAAATTCCCAACTTGAGGGCTGCTAAAAATTACCAAAAATACGCTTCTTAGTCAGTCATAAACAAACGTGCCTTTTACTTAATCTTCTGCAAAAGCCGCATTCATAAAACCACTCAGGGCTAAGATTTGCATCATTATTTTAAAATATACACATGAGGCAGATTTCTTTTATACAAACAGAAATTATTATTCCCTTTTAAGTCTGTTGCTGTCATTTAAAATAAATCTAAAGGCACAGTGTGCTTTAGGGAGTACACTTCTAATAACAACTACTTTTAACCTAAATGTTTTGTTGTCTACTGATGAAAGACTTCTCTTTTTAATCATTGGAAACATTAAATTTGAAGATTTACAACACAATAGAAATGACACTGCAGTACTGCTTAGTGTATTTTCTTTGGATAAAAAAAAGATTTACAAACCTTCTGAACAAATGTATAAATGACTGATCCCTTTGAAATATTTTTTCCCTCTGATCTGATTATGAAATCTCTGTTTACTTACAACTATATGAAAGCATTTTCAGCGATTCCATCAACAAACAAAAATAGTCTCCTTGTGTTTCCTTGGTTACAAATGATACAGATAATGTACTAAGAGGTGGACTCTGGAATTAGCCATAGAAATAAAATGGAATGAAACAGATGTTACAAGAATGTGCAGTCAGAACCGACTATTATGTTCAATTAAGGTAGGCTACATCAGGAGTATAAGATAGTTACAAAGAGAACATCTTACCAAACAAAAAAACAAATTCAGTTTTCCAGTCAACCGTAGTTAAAAAACTGTAGGTGTGCAGTATATTACATTAAACTCAGCTATGTTGTTCGCATTTCAAATTATGTAAATAAAAATGGAAAAAAAATCAATGACTCTATGGGGTAAATTTACTAAGCGGCGAAAACACTTCGCCAGGTGAACATTCGCTCAGACAACATTAATTTACTAAAATGCAAAGTTGCGTCCTGGGAGCCGAACACTGGCGAATTTTCACTAGCGTTACTTTGGCAATGGTGAACAAATCAAAGCGAAGATGCGCTAGCATTCAATTCTGCCTAGTGCAACTTCGTTAGGGGTCTTGCGCTCAGGCATACGGTGTGAACTTTTAAGTTGAATGAACGTATATGTTGCAGCAAATATATTACATTACACAAATCCAGGGAACCGTAGTAGAGAAAATAGATTGTTTTTTGGACTTAAAAACTTTTTTCACTAATAAATATGATGTAAGTAACAGAAGATTGAGGAAGATCTATGCACTCCAATGCACTTCTCCTGGTCTGGCGAAAGAGGTAACGTTCATTAAAATCCGCATAGTGAATTTGCGGAGTTATGTCTATTCGCCAAAGCGGAAATTTGGCTGGTATAGAGTGCGGATCACCACTATCGCCTATCTCCTTCACTAGCGAAGTTAGGCCTGCGCCCATTAGTAAATTGGCAAAGTCCCTGAAAGCATTATTTACTTAGTCACAGATTTATCAAGGGTAAAGTTTCAAGTTTATAATTAGAAATGTATTAAAAGATTAAACATTTTTAAATTCGTGTGAATAGGATCGACCTGCAAACTCAAATCGAATTTAATTCGAGTTTTTCACCCAAAATTTTCTTTTTCATTTAAAAAAAACAAACAAAAATAAAATTTTTGTTTTGTTTTCAAAGTCTATCAAACGACTCCAAATTTATTGTAGGAGATCCCTCATAGGCTAAGACACCAATTTGGCAGGTTTTAGATGTTGAATAGTCTAATTTAAATTCTTAAAGAGAATTTCAAATTTTTTTTAAACTTGAATCAAATTTGGACTATTCCCTAGTCTATTTACACTAAAATAAAGACGAAATTCGAATTTAAAAATTTAAATTTTCAATTCGACCCTTGATAAATCTGCCTCTTAGTCAATCATTCTGCTGTGAACCAGGAAGGGGAAAACATTTACCTGACATTCATTATCTTTATATTTACATAGGTTAGTTTTTTAGATATTACCTCTTCTCATGCCATATATGTACAATGTTGTTTAAAGGTGTCTATTATTGTCTAATGGTTGATGTATCTGAAATATCAGCCTATGATCCACGTTGAGACATACTGTATGTATGATTTGGTCATTCAGATGATTGGTCAAGTAGCATTGTAGCACTGATTCATTCATTCACCTCATGACCCAAAAGCAGTCTTCATAACAAATAGTTTTAGAGTAAGAGATATAAAAGATCTAGCTAGAGATAACAAATCTTGCGGCTAATCTGCTTTGTGATAACAGAGCTCAGGTTTAATCCTTCTGTTGGCCTTTTACTTCACCTTAATATTATCGTTCATAGTTATTGATTTATGATAGCTGTCTAGGGGAAATAGTGATACAATATAGGGCTCTCATTTTTCATTCCAACTGAATTGAAATAAGTGGGAGGTTTGTTATTTAGGAGCCTGGTTGCTGGATTAACTAAACCTGGTTAATTATGACTGTTGTTTGTTGTCAGCTTGATGGCTACTTTATGGCAAAGCTTTTTTAACATTTAAAAAACATTAAGGGGCCGATTCACTAAGGGTCGAATATCGAGGGTTAATTAACCCTCGATATTCGACTAGGAATTAAAATCCTTCGACTTCGAATATGGAAGTCGAAGGATTTAGCGCAGATAGTTTGATCGAACGATAATTCCTTCGATCGAACGATAAAATCCTTTGAATCGAACAATTCGAAGGATTTTAATCCAAGGATCGAAGGAATATCCTTCGATCAAAAAAAGTTAGCCAAGCCTATGGGGACCTTCCCCATAGGTTAACATTTACTTCGGTAGCTTTTAGATGGCGAACTAGGGGGTCAAAGTTTTTTTTAAAGAGACAGTACTTCGACGATCGAATGGTCGAATAGTCGAACGACTACAGAATACTTGTGGCAAACGGATGTCAGGGCAGCCTGAATACTGCGTTCATGGCATAGTACTGTGGGCGCAATGCAGCTTTGTACGTAATACCTGCCAAAGACAGGCTTGCATTCATTGTTTTCCTATTGTGCGTGTCTAAATGACATACAAGCTAGGGGTCACCTATGTACTATCCCTAGTCTTCTTTTCAGGAATACAGGAATGACACACTCCATTATAAAGTACAAATACCCAACCTATGGGCACTAACTGCAGGACAGACTGCAAAATGTGAAAATCATGCCAATTTGCACATGTTCTCTATACTTTGTAACCTGCTTAGCACTACATTTAGGGGCCAGTTTAAGACTGCTCAAGCCAAAACCCTACGCAGGTTCAGGAAGACAATTACGATTTCGGTGGGAAAACACTTTAGGGGCAATTTATAAACACCAGGCAAATTTGCACCGGGGCAGTATCCCATAGCAACCAATCAGTGATTAGCTTTTTTCAGCTAGCTGCAAGCTAAACACTGAAAGATACAATTTGATTTGGTTACTGCCTAGGTGCAAATTTTCCCAGGGTTTATAAATGACCTGGAGTTGAGGGGGCTGATTCACTAAGGGTCGAATATGGAAGGTTAATTAACCCTCGATATTCGACTGGGAATTGAAATCCTTCGACTTCGAATATCGAAGTCGAAGGATTTAGCGCAGATAGTACGATCGAACGATCAAAGGATTATTCCTTCGATCGAACGATAAAATCCTTCGAATGGAACGATAAAATCCTTTGAATCGAACGATTCGAAGGATTTAAATCCAACGATCGAAGGAATATCCTTCGATCAAAAAAAGTTGACTTCGGTAGCTTTTAGATGGCGAACTAGGGGGTCGAAGTTTTTTTTAAAGAGACAGTACTTCGACTATCGAATAGTCAAAACGATTTTTGCTTCGAATCCTTCGATAGTCGTAGTCAATGGTCGAAGTAGCCCATTCGATGGTCGAAGTAGCCCAAAAAAACGTTGAAATTCTAAGTTTTTTTACTTCGAATCCTTCACTCGAAGTTAGTGAATCGGCCCGAGGTGTATTTCCTGTGTGACTTCTTGAACGCATGCGACTCAAGCTGTCTTATATCGGCCCCAAAGTGTCAGTCATCGCTTGCCTTGTTAAAGTAAGAAATAAGAAACTAGCTCAGTTATATCGTTTTTTCTTAGGTAAGCAAAAATGCAACCCCAGGAAATGCATTCATAGTGAAAGAGCAGAAAATGTACTAAAATGGGCTTGGCAACGAATGCGGCAAATGATATAAACTGCCAGTTAAAGAGGGGAAATTTGTTTTGTTTATTATTCATTGATTTTCTGCCAGATATACACAATAGGTTAATGATGCTGATAGAAATGTGTTTTTTTTATAGTGGAGTTTGTGGTGTGGCTAAATTCATCCAAACTGAGTTGTGTATCGGAATATGTTAACTCTTTTCATTTTTATCTAAAAAAAGGAAGTAACTATAGCTACTCTTCTGGCTTTCTTTTCTTTCGGTAATTCTTCTGGATTTGTAGGGGATGAAAGACCTACATTTATGAATAATATGTGTCTTGGTTGGCCAGTTTTGACAGGTACCAGATTTGTTTTGTAAGATCGTGGGCCAAAATAAATTATCCTTTGCCTGGTATTCTATTGTTTGTAGCAACCTCACAATAGTGAGAGAATTAAATAGCAGAATGGAAGAGATAAGCCATCTGATATGAGTGAGTTTGCAAAAGGTTCTTCAGATCAGATTCTGGTTGCTGAGATTTCATAAGGCTTGTTCTGTGCAGAACAGGAGGCAACCATAAAAAGATCAGCATCATGACAAGTAAATAAACTCATTTGCAGTCATATTTAAATATAAGGTTAATATTTGATGAAAAAATCGACAGTGGCCCCGTTAATTAAGTATAATCATCATGTATAGTCCTAATTTGTGTATTATGACCTGTATAATTGTATTATATCTTATCTTGGCTGTGTATTAAGCGCCTGGCTTTCAAGTAGATGCTGTAGTGGGGTTTGTAATATACTATACAATCTGAATAAAAACATTACATCGGAAAAAGTTTGGTTGCTGCTTAATGGAACGTTAACCCAAAAAATTAATTTTGCCTCATAAAAGAAAACACAGTAAGCAATGTTACAGAATACATTCAGAATTTTTCTGTGGTTTTTAAGTTATTTGTATATGTATTGCTATTGAAAGCAGTGTTCTCTTTCCCTTTCTATTCTCAGTCCTGGTGACTCAAGACAGGCAGCTGATTAATAGACCTATCTTTGCTGGGGAACTAAGACTTTTGAAACATTGTTTAAAAAGTAACAACCAGGAGTTAACGGTAAAAGCACTGAACATTTTTAATAGCTGTATATTGGAAAGTTGCAAACGCCAAAGGGCATATTTATTATGCTGTGTAAAACAAATTTGCAAAAAGAAAAAAAAAACATTATAAAAAGCTGTGTAAAAAAATGATCATGGTATGTGTTATTTTATGCAATGCGAACACCAGATTTGACGATGTTATTTTAAATTGCTTCAGGGGAAGTCACTCTAAGGGGCATATTTATTATGCTGTGTAAAACGAAATTTACTGAAAAAACGGTGTAAAAACTGTGTAAAATAAATTAATATATCAAGGTGTGTGTAATTTTATGCTGTCGGATGCCAGATTTGCCACCATTATTTTACATTGCTTCCAGTGGAAGTCAATCTAAGAAAAAAACATGTAAAAACTTTATGCCATTTTTTTACACAGTGAAGCCAGGTGATGTGTGGTATTATTATTTACATAGCATAATAATATGCGCCTAAATTTAAAAAAAATATTAGTTTTGGGTATCTACTGGTATAACTAGACTTGATATCAGTGTTTTACAAATAATGGCAATGCAAACAACATTGTTTAAGCTTTCATTTACCTTGTTTAACCCTAGGACCACATAATTACAGACACCCAGTGCATTGTTACCTGGGTGAATGGTGTTTCAGTTTGAATACATTTACTGAGTCCACAGCACCATCCACTCTTCAACTTTTGTTAATCTTTAACGTAGTGCTACTACTTCAGAAGCATTGTCCCCAAAATTCACTTTCAAATTGGCAGCTGTGTTCTCTTTCCAAAGATTTTGTTTACAGCCTCTTTTCCAAAATGTCTGACCTTCCATTCATCCCATGGGCCATAGCTGGTTTAAGGGCATGTGCTAAACTAAGGGGGCTTACACAGAATCAGTATAAATTAAGTAAATGGTGACAATAATATACGTACAAGCCAACATTCTTTGCTAGGAAATCTAGTAATTCTAGCTTGGGTAGCGATTAGAACAGAGAGACCATTGGAATATTTTTAGTTTTAAAAGTTTATAAATAATTCATTAAAATACATAGACATATTGAAAAAGTAGTGTATTTTTGACAAATACAATATTGATATATAAAGGGTTTAGTGGACAGCCTTAATTTTGCCTTTATAGGAAATGAAAACTTAACCAACAGTGTATATGTATAAAGTGGCCTATTAAAAAATCTTACCAATTTGCAATCCTGGAAGCTACTTGGCATCCGTAATGTAGCATCAATTGTGAGTAAGGGCTATATTCAATCGTTTCCCAACCTAGTATTGCGGTATGGGCTACCCAATGCAGACCACTACAAGTACCTGCAAGTACGCCACTACCTCACTACGCAAACAACCTTCCCTCTGGGTCAGAAAACCTGGTTGGAAACTGTTTGCCTCCAAGACAAACCACTGAAGGGCATGATATCCTCCTTATATAGGCTGTTACTTTCACCTTATTCTGAGTTAAAGAGTACTCATATGGTCAGATGGGAAACTAAACTTCACTTACAGTTAGAAGTGGCCAATTGGGAAAGAGTTATACAACGAGTTAAAGGGGCCACCAGGTGTGGCAACCACTTAGAACAATATACTAAGCTTTTGCTTAACTGGTACCTGACACCACATCAATTAGCTCGTATTTATCCTAACACTTCCGATCTCTGTTGGAGACATTGTGGAAATGTTGGATCCCTGCTGCATGTCTTCTGGGACTGCCCCAAGATACAGGCTTTGTGGCTAGAAGTTGAGAGTCTTCTTAACACTCAGCTGAATATCGCAATTAAACTTACCCCAGCAATAGCATTGTTACATATTTTTCCGTCAACTCTAGAAAGTGGGGAGGAGTATATTTTACATCACATGCTGTTTGCAGTGAGGGCCACCATAGCTAGAATGTGGAAAGCACTTGCTGCGCCAACTCTACATCAAGTACTTAGGGATGCCCACTATAATATGTCTATGGAACTATCCTTAGACTCTGCTATCCAGAGAGCAACCCATACCACCGCTATTTGGAAAGTCTGGAGACGTACACAATTATTGGATCTCTGTCGGCGAGTCGGCTCAATTTCAGGACCATCGGTCCCACTGGCCTGATCTACTGTCTCGGGGTATTTTTGTGTGAGATGTTCACCTGTCTAGAGCTATGTGCTTTTGGGTTAAATTTAGAATGTGCCTTTCTCTTCCTTCTTTTGCTATTTCTTTCTTGCCTTCACTCTTACTAACAACCTTCTCCTTTTCTCAACGGTATACCTGGTATTAGTAATGGAATTTGTATGATGTATAAGACTTTGCTGTATACCTATTCTGTGTTTGTTTTTCTCTCTTTGAAAATAATAAAGAATATTTGGAAATAAAAAATCTTACCAAACAGGAATATTGATATCAGTAAATATTGCCCTTTTACATCTTTTAATTACAGCCACCATTTTATATTCTCCATACTACTTCAGAGATCACCTGACCAGAAATTTGCAGCTCTAACTGTAAGGGGCCGATTCACTAAATTCGAGTGAAGGATTCGAAGTAAAAAAACTTCGAATTTCGAAGTGTTTTTTGGGCTACTTCGACCATCGAATGGGCTACTTCGACCTTCGACTACGACTATCGAAGGATTCGAACTAAAAATCGTTCGACCATTTGATAGTCGAAGTACTGTCTCTTTAAAAAAAACTTCGACCCCCTAGTTCGGCAGATAAAAGATACCGAAGTCAATGTTAGCCTATGGGGATGGTCCCCATAGGCTTGCCTACGTTTTTTTCATCGAAGGATATTCCTTCGATCGTTGGATTAAAATCCTTCGAATCGTTCGATTCGAAGGATTTAATCGTTCGATCGAATGAATAATCCTTCGATGGTTCGATCGAATTTTCTGCGCTAAATCCTTCGACTTCGATATTCGAAGTCGAAGGATTTCAATTCCTAGTCGAATATCGAGGGTTAATTAACCCTCGATATTCGACCCTTGGTAAATCTGCCCCTAATTGTAACAAGAAGTGTGGGAGGGAAAGACAAAATGTCTGTTAATTGGCTTGTGTGACCTAACATGTATTTGTGCCCTTGGTTTGTTTGTGTTTTACATAAGAGCAGTTTGATATATCTTTTTATAGAGACCTACATTGTTCAGGGATATATTTTTCCTTTAAGGGGCAGTGTGACTGAAAATTTCCACAACCAAGTACGTTCATTTACAAAGTAAAGTAAATTCATTTTTAATAGTTTGCGAAATATCAGTATTGGCAGCACAGCATGGTATATTCTCCTATGCAGAAAAAAAATCAGTAACCATTATAATGCAGACTTCCACATATGAATACTCAATTGAAGGGCCTAATTGATTTTTGCCTTGAACATTAAATGGCTGAATAAAAAAACCAAACCAAGTTTTAGTTTTGTAATAAAAACTAAAAGACTAAGTATGTATACTGAATTAAAATCCTCTTTCTAGCTGCAAATGACTGCCACCTGGGGTTTCTAGTTCAATTATTATATCTATTAGCTGCTGCAGTACAAGAAGCTATCAGGGGAATGTAATAAAAGTCGCAAAGAGCAAAACAATTCGCACCAATAAGACTAAAAATCCACATCTCGCAATGTAATATTGTTCCTTAAACTGTTATTGCATTGCGAATTTTAATTGCGCACTCATAAGAAGTGCTTGAAGGTGTCGTAATCTTTTGGAGCAAACATAACGACTTTTTCATGAAGTTTTATTACATTGACTGCGCATTGGCGCAAACTATAAAATTTGCAAACGGTCTTTCACTGTTGGAAGTGGTCGCTAAACAGTTTCCGGGCTCGCAAAAGCTGTATTAAATTCGCACAAAGCAAAATTTGTTTGCGCAAAGGCATAACTTTTCACATTGCGAATAGTTTTTCTGTTAGCGATTTTTATTACATTCCCCCGTATATGTACTCTGATTCAGTAAAAGCTGTAGTTTAATAACTATAAAATAAATATTTTTCTCATTACATGTAGATATGGAAATCCTTATTATTATAGTGCTTCTTGCTATGTACTTTCTAATGCTATAATGTACTTTTAATAGTACAGGTATGGGATCTGTTATCCGGAAACCTGTTATCCAGAAAGCTCCGTATTATGGAAAGGTCATCTCCCATAGACTCCATTTTATCCAAATAATCCAAATATTTAAAATGATTTCCTTTTTCTCTGTAATAATCAAACATTACCTTGTACTTGATCCAAACTAAGATATAATCAATCCTTATTGGGAGTAGGGATGTAGCGAACGTCGGAAAAAAAGTTCGCGAACATATTCGCGAACTTGCGCAAAAATGCGAGCGGTTCGCGAACGGTTCGCGAACCCCATAGACTTCAATGGGAAGGCGAACTTTAACATCTAAAAAAGACATTTCTGGCCAGAAAAATGATTTTAAAGTTGTTTAAAGGGTGCAACGACCTGGACAGTGGCATGCCAGAGGGGGATCAAGGGCAAAAATGTATCTGAAAAATCTGCCTGTGTGTGCTTGGAAGAGATAGTGTAGGGGGAGAGCTGTTAGTGATTTCAGGGACAGATGATAGTAAGTTTGCTGGCTAGTAATCTGCTTGATACTGCTCTGTATTGGAACAAAAAATAAATAAAAGCAGTCCTTACAAGGACTACTGTTATTGCAGCAGTCAGCAGATGAGATCAGAAGCAGGACAGCTGCCCACTGCAGCTACATACAGAGCACTGCAGTAGAAGGTAGATTACTAGCCAGCAAAGCTACCTAAGCTTAAATGTCCCTCAAACCCCTGCAGACTTCTGTCCCTCCAATAACAGAGCAGTATCAAAACGATTACTAGCCAGCAAACTTTCAACTGTCCCTGAAATCACTAACAGGCAGCAGCTCTCTCCCTACACTATCTCTTCAGCACACACAGGCAGAGTGAAAAAAACGCTGCAGGGCTTCGGTTTTTATAGGGAAGGGGAGTGGTCCAGGGGAGAGCTTCCTGATTGGCTGCCATGTACCTGCTGGTCTGGGGTGAGAGGGCAAAAAAAAGCGCCAACAATGGCGAACCCAAAATGGCGAACGTCGCGCGACGTTCGCGAACTTCCGGCGAGCGCGAACAAGTTCGCCGGCGAACAGTTCGCGCCATCTCTAATTGGGAGCAAACCAGTCTGTTGGGTTTATTTAAAGGGATACTGTCATGGGGAAACATTTTTTTTTCAAAATGAATCAGTTAATAGTGCTGCTCCAGCAGAATTCTGCACTGAAATCCATTTCTCAAAAGAGCAAACAGTTTTTTTCAATTTCCCAGCTGCCCCCAGTCATGTGACTTGTGCTCTGATAAACTCCAATCACTCTTTACTGCTGTACTGCAACTTAGTGTGATATCACCCCCCCCCCTTTTCCCCACAGCAGCCAAACAAAAGAACAATGGGAAGGTAACCAGATAGCAGCTCCCTAACACAAGATTACAGCTGCCTGGTAGATCTAAGAACAACACTCAATAGTAAAAACCCATGTCTCGCTTAGACACATTCAGTTACATTGAGAAGGAAAAACAGCAGCCTGCCAGAAAGCATTTCGCTCCTAAAGTGAAGCACAAGTTGTGATGGCTGATTCAGTTAATGCCTTTAAGAATGGCTTGGATGATTTTTTGGACAGACATAATATCAATGGCTATTGTGATACTAAGCTCTATAGTTAGTATGGGTATGGGTATATAGAATTTAATTAAAAGTAGAGAGGGGTGTATGTATGGATGCTGGGTTTTCATTTGGAAGGGTTGAACTTGATGGACTTTGTCTTTTTTCAACCCAATTTAACTATGTAACTATGTAACTATGTAAGTCACATGACTGGGGCAGCTGGGAAAAAAATGTTTGCTCTTTTGAGAAATGGATTTCAGTGCAGAATTCTGCTGGAGTAGCACTATTAACTGGTGCGTTTTTAAAAAAACATGTTTTCTTTAATGTTTACATGATTTTTTCGTAGTCTTAAGGTATGAATATCCAAATTATGGAAAGAGCAGTTATCCGGAAAACCCCAGGTCCTGAGCATTCTGGATAACAGGTCCCATACCTGTACAGATTTTATATTTTAAAAAAATCATACTCTTTCGATCTATTCTTAATCCCCCATCCCAAAACTATTCTCTTTCCCTTACCCTACTTGCTTCATTAATACACCCATCCACTGTCTCTATAGTGCTTTGCATATAATGATTTATGCTACCCCCAATAATTATATTTATGACATACTTTTAAGGTTTGGCATGTTGATATGTATAATAATTGTTTTATCTGTTCAGTAATGCCAAGTTATCACAGTTATTATATTGTAATGTAAAGTATAAAGATGATTGGTTTATTATCAATTTCTTGCTAAAACTCGTTATTGATAGCAAAGAGCCTCACTATAAGTGTACTTCATGCTTAATATGTATCTGTATTGTATATGTATATGTGTCACAGAAAATTCTCTTAGCAATACTGTCAAAAGGGCTCCAGGTACTCAGGAAAATCCACAGGGCCACAGGCAAGTAAATGGTTTATCTTAATGTAGATGAAAAGGTAAACATCTCCAATGGCCCTACGCGTTTTGTGCCCAATAGGCACCTAGTCAAGCCCATGACCTGTGCCTGGAGCCCTTTTGATTGTATTGCTGTTGGTTTTACTGTCCCCCTGAGTTGTGTCTGGGTCTAGTGCACCTGGACCACTGTTTCAACATGGTTCATCAATACTTGTTGTATCTGTGGCACCTTTTTTTTGTAACTGAAGTTACACACGATATTCTTATCACAAATATTAGAAATGACTACAGACTGCTTGTAATGTACTGTCTTTTTATTCTTATTCTACACAGACAGCGCAGACTGTGCTTGTTGTGGTGGTCGTGTTTGGAATCTCCTGGCTTCCACATCATGTGATCCATTTGTGGGTTGAATACGGAAACTTTCCTCTCACCCAAGCCTCGTTTGTCTTCAGAATAGCTGCACACTGTCTTGCATACAGCAACTCTTCGGTGAATCCTATCATTTATGCGTTTCTCTCTGAAAATTTCAGAAAGGCCTACAAGCAGGTATTTAAGTGCCAGATTGGCTGCGACTCCAACCAGAGTGACGTGAAAGAAATAAAAAGCAAGTTGGAAACTCCACCATCAACGAACTGCACTCATGTCTGACTCTGCCAAATGAATGCCATACTAAAACCATATGCTAAAACCAAGTGCACGGTTTGGAAGCACAAATTCATCCAATAACTACAATAGTCTAATTGTAAAGTACCCCTGTAGGTGGTGATTAGATTTTTTCAGTCATTTTCTACATCCTCTCAAAGCTATAGCTTTCAATATGTGGGAAACCAAAGACTGGCACTCTTGATAAATATGTGTAAAGTAGACAAATGTCTATTGCTTTTGAACTGTATCATACATTATTTTAAGTCATGCAGCGTGCAATGTGTGCATGTTTATAATGTGTTTTCCATGCTGGAATGCGATCACAGAATTTTGAAATATGGTAATTATATGTATATAAAAACACACTTTTAAAAGATGCTGCAAAATAAAACATGTGTAAACAGTAATGTAGCCCTATTGTAATAATGTAAGGAAATTAGAAATTCCATGGCCATATAAAGACATGAAGTGGCTTTATATGGTTTTTATACAGGTTGAGGAACTTAAAGTGGACTTCTAATATTGTCATAATTTACGACACAGGGATACATTTTTTAATATAATGCAAAGTTATAACACTCAGCACTGTTTTTAGGAAAGTAGTTTACAGGTTATCTGTGGCTCTTGTGTATTGTAAGCATTTAAGAAAATAAATACTTTTCTGATGTTGAAAGAAATTGTGGCAAAAATGTGAACACAAACAAATTCATCAGTATACCCCAATAAAGGTGACAGGAGGGGGTTTTGGATTATGGTATACAAAAGTGTTGCACATATCTATGCTACGAGATACGATTTGATTACATTTACAAGATTATGGGGCAGATTTATCAAGGGTCGAAGTGAGTTTGAGGGAATTTTCGAAGTAAAAAAATTTGAAATTCGAAGTAATTTTTTGGATACTTCGACCATCGAATAGGATACTACGACTTTGACTTCGAATTTGATTCTAAGTAAAATTGTTCGAATATTCGACCATTCGATAATCGAAGTACTGTCTATTTAAAAAAGACTTTAATACAGTACTTCACCAAAATTAAACCTGCCGAATTAATTAAGTAAAATCGTTTGATTGATGGATGAAATCCTTCAATTGTTCGATTCAACCGATTTTACTTCGACCGCAAAACGGTCAAATTCTGTGAAAAAAACGTCAACTTTGATATACTTCGAAGTAAAGCCATTCGAATTTCGAAGTATTTATCACTTCGAAATTCAACCCTTGATAAATCTGCCTCTCAATGTTTTTCATCTTACAGGCTTGTATGTATCATCATGTATGCCAGTTATTTTTACTTATAAAGTATCAATGGTTACTGATAACCTTAACTTTACAGCTGTACTCTTGCTTTTTCACTGTAAAAGTAGTGGCACAAGGAAATGTCATGGGGATTGGGGGCAGATAAATTACACTGTTTATACTGCAAATAATTCACTCTACCATATAAAATGTTATTCTTGGGCCAACAAGTAGAACCGGAATTAGGGGTAGGCAGAAGAGGCAGCTACCTAGGGTGCAACGATTGAGGGGTGCTGGGCAGGTACCTCTTCTATATACCCTTAGACCAGACTCTACCGCTACTCTACCTGCGCATGTGCATGTGATGGGGGAAGGGGGGGGCGACCTGGCCGGCTGGTTTGCATACGGCGTCTGGCCGGCCTGGCCTGCCTCTGCCAACAAGCGTATTTTATATTCTAGTTGTAAAATTGGTGTGTAGGCAGCCATCTCAGGTCATTTTTCCTGGTTATCTGCTTTCAGAAAGCTGTTGTTTCTCCAACTCAAAGTAACAGAATGTGTCTCAGTGGGACTTGGCTTTTTACTATTGAGTGCTGTTCTTAGATCTACCAGGGAGCTGTTATATTGTGTCAGGGAGCTGTTATTTTATTACATTCCCATTGTTATGCTGATGGGCTGCTGTGGGGAAAAGGGAAAGTGGTGACATCACTCCAACTTGCAGTGCAGCAGTAAAGAGTGACTGAAGTTTACCAGAGCATGACTGTAGGCAGCTGGGAAACTGACAACATGTCTAGCCCCATGTCAGATTTAAAAATACTTTTCAAAATCTGTTATTTTAAAAAACATATTTCAGTGCAGAAGTCTGCTGGAGCAGCACTATTAATTGATGCTTTTTGAAGAAAAGAAAAAAAACATTTTCCAGTGACAGAATTCTTTTTAAAGAAGAGAAAATCCTTTTGATGTTGAATACATTGCTATTGCCAATGTGCAAAAAAAGTGTGCACAATTTTGCAAGTAAGCAAAAAAATGCATTTGTTTGTGTTTTATCAATCCAGTATGTACAATGAACAAAAGGTAAATATTGTGGAGTTGCACTATTCTTAATAAATTTATAATGAACATGAAAAAGTCAATGGGGTCCACCAAATAATTACTGACACATGGGCTGGTCTTTGGACCACTGCTTTTATATTTTGTATGTTGTTTAGAATATTCCACAACCCATGTTAGAAAGTGTCAGTGATGCTTTTGTCTCCCTCTATACAGACAGTTCGTGGAGAAGCCAGCCAGTGGGTACCAAGTGTGATGCCACACAAGCCACTGATTGGCTAAGAGATGTGGAACTTTATCACGTCATCTTTTTGCATACTGAAACAGATTGCTAATTAATGATTGTTTACGATAATGTAATTAGTTCAGATATACTTCCTAGACAACCTGCTGCAAAGATTAATGATATTAACATTTACAGAGGAGTTTGGTGACCTGTAGAACAACATTAATTGTATAGCTTTATATAGATACAGGTCACAGGAGTAGTATTCTTGTGTTTAACATCAGGGCTTTCATAATCATATTTACCTGAAAACATTGGATAGTTTCCCTTTATAATAAATTAACATTTTGGAAGACCTGATGAGTGCGGTACTATGTCCTTTTCTACTTGATACTTTACTTGCACGCAGGCATGTTGCTTTTTGAATGAAAGGGAGTGCTCCTCCTTGTGTTGTTGTTATTATATATATTTAAAGTACAGGGTAAGTACATTTTACTGGGTGGCATCCAGGTCCAGAATGAGAATTATAATAGGCCCTGACATTTTAGGTACTAAATACTGACTTTCTATGGCACCTTATAGCAGCCCCTCTGGCATTTGCCAGAACCCACAGATTGCCAGTCCGGGCCTGGTGGCATCCTACCCAGTGAAATAAATCGCGACATTTTCTCCCCTTACTGTTCCTCATGTTTCAAAAAAACTGCACCAGCCTTTAGGAAAATTGTATAATTGCTGCACATGCATTTTACTTACCTTTCTCCCAGCATCCCAAGCTCAGATTATTATTTGTGCATGTGCAATAGATTAAACTCAGCAAGTTCTACTCTACTGCACATGCTTTTTATCTTTTGGTATGTTATAGAATGAGCAATTCTAAGCAACTGTTTAATTGGTCTTCATTATTTATTTTTATAGTTTTTGAATTATTTACCTTCTTCTTCTGACTCTTCCCAGCTTTCAAACAGGGGTCTATAAAAACAAATGCTCTGTTAAGCTACACATGTATTGTTATTGCTACTTTTTATAACTCATCTTTCTATTCAGGCCCTCTCCTATTCATATTCCAGTGTCTCATTCAAATCTCATTCAAATCAGTGCAACTGGAGAGCTACTGCATAAAAAGCTAAATAACTTAAAAACCACTTGTCTCAAAATATCACTCTCTATATCATACTTAAAGTTAAATGAAAGGTGAGCAACCCCTTTAAGGTAAAATAAATGCCAGCACAGTTTTTCCACAGGCCAGTAGAAATCGATTTCACTGGGGAGTGCCTAAAATTTACCCCTATTACCCCTTATTTCATAACCCCTAATGAAATAAGGCTTTACATGTACAAATAGCTGTTCTTTGTATGCCGTGTTCATTTCTATTCCTAACATAGAAGAGATAGAATATAATTGCCTTATCCCTCTGATACGCTATTTGTTTTATTATATAAATAAAACCAGTACAGTTATGGGATCCATTATCCAGAAAGATCCAAATTACGGAAATGCTGTCTCCCATAGAGTTCATTTTATCCAAACAAGGATTCTCTTTTTCTCTGTTATAATAAAGCAATACCTTGTAATTGATCCAAACTAATATATAATTAATCCTTATTGGAGGCGATACTAGACTATTTGGTTTATTTATTGTTCAAAGTAGACTGAAAGTACAGTATGAAGATCCAGATTACAGAATGATCCATTATCCAGAAAACCCCAGGTCCCGAGCAGTTTACAGATCCCATACCTGTATTATATTTTTGTATATTTTTGCAAATAATGTATGGAGCAGAAATGTGCTATTTTTAAGCCTAGAATACACAGAACATACATTTTTTCTATTATTCATTTCATTTTCCATGAAGATATGCATTATTCATTTTTCCTGTCTGTTCCTCTAATTAATGGTTCTTACAATTTAAATGACGAATCTCGACCTAAGTTAAGTCCTCATGCCATAACTGGAAAACAGAAGCAAGGCCATTAGATGTTTTCCTCATACATTGAGTTTACTCATTTAACCTCTCTTTCCTGCTGCTGGTGCCCCTTTTACCCCAGCACCCTTACCCTATCAGCCATAATGATTTTTCTGTTCAAACATATACTTTATGTCTCACTCTTAGCAATAAATGTAAATCAACCATTTGTTTAAATGGTCATAGAAGCATTTTTAGAAATATATTTTTGTACAAGACTGGAAAGACAACACTTATGTGAAACAACACTGCAAAGGTCTTAATGAAACAGCTCTGCTCTTTACCCACTAAGGTACAATACAGTTAGGGGCCGATTCACTAAATTCGAGTGAAGGATTCGAAGTAAAAAAACTTCAAATTTCGAAGTGTTTTTTGGGCTACTTCGACCATCGAATGGGCTACTTCGACCTTCGACTACGACTTCGAATCGAAGGATTCGAACTAAAAATCGTTCGACTATTCGACCATTCGATAGTCAAAGTACTGTCTCTTTAAAAAAAACTTCGACCCCCTAGTTCGGCAGATAAAAGCTACCGAAGTCAATGTTAGCCTATGGGGAAGGTCCCCATAGGCTTGCCTAAGTTTTTTTGATCGAAGGATATTCCTTCGATCGTTGGATTAAAATCCTTTGAATCGTTCGATTCGAAGGATTTAATCGTTCGATCGAAGGAATAATCCTTCGATCATTCGATCGATTTTTCTGCGCTAAATCCTTCGACTTCGATATTCGAAGTCGAAGGATTTCAATTCCTAGTCGAATATCGAGGGTTAATTAACCCTCGATATTCGACCCTTAATACATCTGCCCCTTAATATGCACGCAATACATAAGGTTTATAAAGAATCATTATCAAAATTGAAGAGATATTCCTGTAATGGGGATCTCCATTGTATCCTAATTTGCTTTGCCCTATACCCATTTTTTTCTTATATAGGAATTAAATCAAGGTTTTCCCCTGAGAATGGAAGCGTTTGTTATTTGCTTATTTATTAAGAGAACGTGCTTCATTTGCAGTCAACATTAAGGGGCAGATTTATCAAAGGTCAAATTAAAAAAATTCGAATTTCTAGATTCAAATTTGAAAGAAATTGTAGTGTCTCTTTAAAAATTCGACTTCGACCATTCGCCATCTTAAACCTGCCAAATTGCTGTTTTAGCCTATGGGGGACCTCCTGGAGTGAATTGGTGCACTTTGTAAAATCTAAGTTTTTTGGGGGGAAAACTTTGAATCGAATTTGATCGAATGTGTTATTCCTTTGATTCGTATTATTCGAATTCAGCCAAATACAGACCTATTCAATCGAAAATGGACCTATTCGAAGTTTTTTCAATTCGAAATTCGACCCTTGATAACTATGCCCCCAAAGGTGGAGCATGCACATTGCTCACTTTGACATTAATGCTTTGCTTAGCTGTAGAGAGTACAAGTGATGGAGAGAGAAACACATAGAAGCAGAGGGAATGCAGCACAAGAGGAAAAATCAACTCTCAAACATTTGGACGAGCAGAGCAAGAAACACAGGATGAGAGAGTGACAGAAAACAGGGAAAGGCACTTACAGTAGCATGAAAATGAGCGCAAAGCAGTGGCAGAAGGATTCATACAAAATCATTGAGTAATATACTAAAAAAGTCTTCAGTTTGCCCACATCTAATAACAATCAGATGTTTGGTTTCAGACAGCTTATCAATAAATGCGTCCTGCTGATTGGATATTATCGGTTACTGTACTAGTAACAAATGCAAGCATGTATTATATTTCCCCCCTGCCCATTTTGTGTGCCTGTTTTTTTTGCATTTTACACATTGCCCCTGGTGTAATTGAGCTCACTCTCTCTCTCTTTATTCAAAATAAGTCCTGTAAGAGTGATCTCTAACAGCATCTATATATATATATATATATATATATATATATATATATATATATATATATATATATATATATATATATATATATATATATATATATATATATATATATATATACAGCACAACCATTAGTATGCAGAAACCTGGGTGCTAGTCTGAGAAGTATGTAGACAAAATGCAGGGATTGACAGCACTCCAAGGAAATACATCAAGTCAATAATTCAAATGAAAGTGGAGATTTATTGGTGATCCAACGTTTCGGCTCCGCACAGAAGCCTTCTTTTTTTTTTCTTTCCCTGACGAAGGCTTCTGTGCGGAGCCGAAACGTTGGATCACCAATAAATCTCCACTTTCATTTGAATTATTGACTTGATGTATTTCCTTGGAGTGCTGTCAATTCCTGCATTTTATATATATTATATAGAGAGAGAGAGAGAGAGAGAGAGAGAGAGAGAGAGAGAGAGAGAGAGATTTTAATTTACCATTTAGACCTCTTTAAGGGGGAAATTTACTAAAGGGCGAAGTGGCTAAAGCTGGCGAAAATTCGCCAGCATTACTTCATTTTGCCACTTTGCCGATTTACTAACTGGCGCTGGCGTAAATTCGCTAGCGAAGGAGATAGACTCTGGTGCAACTTCCCACTCTAATGCCAGGCGAATGGACGTAACTACTCTAATCCACTATTTTTTTTCTTTTACCTGAACGTTACCTCTATCACCAGACAAAGTGCAAAAGAGTAGATAGGACTTGGTCCAAAAAAAGTGGAAAATTTTTCTAAGTCCCAAAAAGCTTGCGTTTTTTCCTATTTAAAGGGTTATAGACTGAAAAAGATCGTAAATTTTTTTTGGGGTACCCTCCTTCCCCCCTACATTTGGCACCTAAATTATACTGTGTGCACATGTGTAGGGCATTATAAAGGTGGCCATACACTGAGAGATCTGCTCTTTTGGCGACATCGCTCCCCGATATGCCCACATTGAGGTGGGCAATATCGGGCTGATCCAATCGTGGGCCCTAGGGCCCAACGATCGGATCCTAACGCATAGCAATGGGCGGTCAGTTCGCGGGACCAAATCAATGAATAGATGCAGCCGCGATCCGACAGGATTTTTCGTCCCATCCGATCGAGATTTCGGCCAGATCGATCGGTGAAGCCCGTCGGGGGGTCCCATACACGGGCCAATAAGCTGCCGACACGGTCTGTCAGCAGCTTTTATCGGCCTGTGTATGGCCACCTCTATATAAATTTATTAAGGTTCCATGGCCTTGTGTAGTGTAATGCATTTGCTGCAGCATATACGTCCATTGTACTTTAACTGCACGCCGTATGCTAATTAGGGATCGCTGGCGTAACTTCAAACTGCTTATCGTATTTTCGCTAGCGCAACTTTGCAAGCGTTCAGAACTCTGTGCGCAACTTTGGATCTTCGTGAATTAGCGTTGTCCAGGTGAATTTATGCCTGGCAAAGTGTTGCTATGTGCGCAAAGCCAACGCTGGCGAATTTTCGCCGGTTAGTGAATTTGCCCCTATGTTTCTATATGGTAAATATTGCCCTGGACAAACATAAAAAGCAGCATTAAAGGGACTCTGTTGTGATTTTTATGTTATAGTTTTTATTACTAAATTACACTGGGCATACTGCACATAATTCATTCTAGCATTTCACATTTTATTCTAAATACATATAAATACATATAAATACATATAAATACATATAAATGTATTTTTTTAATTGTAATATTGGTGTGTAGGCAGTGCACTTTGCCTGGTCATGTGTTTATAGAAAAAGCCAGTGCTGCACTATGGAACTGCTTTCAGAGAAGCGATTGTTTCTCCTAATCCAGGGATCCCCAATCTTTTGAACACATGAGCAACATTCAGAAGTAAAAGGAGTTGGGGAGCAACTTATGCATGAAAAATGTTCTTGGGCTGTCAAATAAGCGCTGTGATTGGCCATTTGGTAGCCCCTATATGGATAGTCAACCTACATTAAGGATCTGTTTGGCAGTATATCTGTTTTTTATGGAACTAAAACTTGCCTCCAAGCCTGGAATTCAAAAATAAACCCTGCTTTGAGGTCACTGGGAGCAACATCCAGTAGGTTGGTGAGCAACATGTTGCTCACGAGCTACTGGTTGGGGATCACTGTGTTCAGTTGTATATTCCATGACTTAAGTGAGGCCTAGTGGGGCAAATTCACTAAGATGCGAAGTTGCGCCAGGCGCAACTTCGCCGCACTTCGCCGCACTTCGCCAGGCGTAGTTTCGCCAGCGCTCCGCAAATTCACTAAAATCCGAAGTTGCGCACAGGGGTATCGTAAGGTTGCGAAGTTGCGCTAGCGTTGATTCTCTATGTAAAGCGAAGTTACGCTAGCGAAGGCTAATTTGCATACGGCGCGAAATTCAAATTTCAACGGAGGAACACGTATCAGCACTAAAAATGCCTAGAAAACCTTCAAATCAGCAAATAAAAATTTTATTTTGCCCTACACATGTGCCCACTGTCTAGGTAAGTTGCCATGAGTCAGGAAATGTAGGGGGGAAGGAGGGGAGCCCCAAAAAATTTTTGGCTCTTTTTCAGCCTATCACCCATCATGTAGAAAACACGCCAGCGTTTTTTGGGACTTAGAAAAATATTTGACTTTTTTGGAAACAAACCCTATCTACTCTGTTGCGCTTCGCCAGGTCTGAGGTGGCGAAGGAAGTCTAGCGTAAAAGGTAGCGTTCAGTACACTGCGCAAGTTAGTGAATTTGCGTAGTTACGTCGCTAGCGAAAATTCGCCTGGCGTAAGGGTGCGAAGTAACACTAGCGAAACTACGCCAGCGTTCGTTAGTGAATTTGCGCAGTAACGAAAATGCCAAACGCTAGCGAATTAACGCTAGCGTTCGGCGCTTCGGCGCTTAGTGAATTTGCGCCTAGTGTGCCTCCCCTGGTTACAGAATGCATATCACAGACGAAGCAGAGAGAACACAAATATTACTTCTATTGGTTTTCAGCATTTACAGTAAACACGTCCTGTTTCACACAGGTCTTCCTGTTTAGCAATTACTCTGATTAATGTCTACTGAAAATCTACAGTGTAACAAACATTTAAACCAGCAAATTATGTAACTGCATGTCATGCAAACTCAAATTTTGCTTGTAGCTATATTAAGTAAACCATGACTTTAAAATTATCTTAACAGAGAACATCATCAATTTGCAGATTTGCAAATCCAAGTAATCATCTTCAATGTAACAAGCTGTGATGTGAGACATGGCATTGCAATCTGTTCAAAAACTCCTCCCGTCTGAGACGTTAGCTTAGTGCAGCCTGGCAGCCTGTTTCAAGCTCTTCTGACAACAAACAGCTTCCTTCAAAACTGCTAGAGTTTTTTTTAAAGTAACAGTATTACTATAAAAATATTATTACTGTAAATACATATACACAAACTGTGAACTGTAAAACTGTAAGATATGTATATTAAGCACTTTTCTTGTTACTTCTATGTGTGACAATACAGGATTAGGATCCATAATTCAGAAACCTGGTAGCCAGAAACCTTTGAGTTACAAACTCCATTTTAATCAAATAATTAAAATTTTTAAAAATGATTTTTCGCTGTTATATTAAAACAGCATATTGTAATTGACCCCAACTAAGATATATTTATTCCTTAGATACAATTAATCCTTATCGGTGGCAAAATAATTCTGTTTAATTTGGTTAATGTTTAGATTTTTTTTTAGTAGATTTAGAGGCATATTTATCAAGGGTCGAATTTAGAGTTTATGGGAGTTTATAAAAACTGACATAAACTCGAAATTTAATAAAAAAAACACCAATTAAAATTTTTTAAACAAATCAATTTTTTTTAAATTCGGGTGAATGGGATTGACCTGCAAACGCAAATTAACATGGTAACATAGTGAGTTGAAAAAAGACACACGTCCATCAAGTTCAACCTTTTAACTTATTTTTTTTTTAACCTGCCTAACTGCCAGTTGATCCAGAGGAAGGCAAAAACCCCATCTGAAGCCTCTCCAATTTGCCTCCCTGACTCCAAAATGGCAATTGGACTAGTCCCTGGATCAACTTGTACTATGAGCTATCTTCCATAACCCTGTTTTCCCTCACTTGCTAAAAAGCCATCCAACCCCTTCTTAAAGCTATCTAATGTATCGGCCTGTACAACTGATTCAGGGAGAGAATTCCACATACTCTCATTGTAAAAAAAACCCTTCTGAATATTTAGGCAGAAACTCTTTTCTTCTAATCGGAATGGGTGACCTCGTGTCAGCTGGAAATACCTACTGGTAAATAAAGCATTAGAGAGATTATTATATGATCCCCTTATATATTTATACATAGTTATCACATCACCCCTTAAGCGCCTCTTCTCCAGCGTGAACATCCCCAATTTGGCCAGTCTTTCCTCATAGCTAAGATTTTTCTTTTATCAGCTTAGTTGCCCTTCTCTGAACCTTCTCTAATACAATAATGTCCTGTTTGAGAGATGGAGACCAAAACTGTATGGCATATTCTAGATGGGGCCTTACAAGTGCTCTATACAGTGGAAGAATGACCCCCTCCTCCCGTGACTCTATGCCCCTTTTAATACAGCTCAAGACCTTATTTGCCCTTGATGCTGTTGACTGGCATTGCTTGCTGCAGCCAAGTTTATCATCTACAAGGACTCCAAGGTCCTTTTCCATAATGGACTTGCCTAGTGCAGTACCATTAAGGGTATAAGTGGCTTGGATATTTTTACATCCCAGGTGCATGACTTTACATTTATCAACATTGAATCTCATTTGCCACTTAGCTGCCCAGATTGCCAGTTAGTCAAGATCATGTTGCAAGGATGCCACATCCTGGATGGAATTAATAGGGCTGGATAATTTTGTGTCATCTGCAAACACTGATACATTACTTACAACACCCTCCCCTAAGTCATTAATGAACAAGTTAAACAAAAGTGGACCCAATACCGAGCCCTGAGGGACTCCACTAAGAACCTTACTCCAAGTAGAGAATGTACCATTAACAACCACCCTCTGTCCCCGATCCTGTAGCCAGTTTCCTATCCATGTGCAAACGACTTCATTAAGCCCAACAGACCTTAGTCTAAAAAGCAGTCATTTGTGGGGCATGGTATCAAACTCTTTGGCAAAATCCAAATAGATCACATCTACTGCCCCCCACTATCCAGCATCTTATTTACCTTATCATAAAAAGCAATCAAATTAGTCTGACATGACCTATCTTTCATAAAACCATGCTGATTGCTGCTCATAATGTAATTCTATAGGACAAAATTTTGAATGTGATCCCTTAACAAGCCTTCAAAAATGTTTCCAACCACAGATGTCAAACTTACAGGCCTATAATTGCCAGGCTGAGATTGTAATCCCTTTTTAAATATTGGAATGACATCAGCTTTTCTCCAATCCATAGGCACCATACCAGATGAAAGTGAATCTGAGAAAATCAGAAATAGGGGTTGGTCTAATTCAATTGAATTTGATTCGAGTTTTTTCACCAAAAAAAAAAATAATTTGATTTTTAAAAGTCCACCAAACGACTCCAAATTGATTGTAGGAGGTCCCCCATCGGCTGAAACACCAATTTGGCAGGTTTTAGATGGCGAGTAGTCAAATCTGAATTCTTAAAGGTACAGTACATGATGAATTTCAATTTTTTTTTAACTCAAATACTCAAATACTCCAAATATGACTGGACCTGCCATCTCAGTTCTCACATAGTAATAGAGTGTTAGACATTTTGGGAGGCACTGGATAATGTTATGAACTGCTAGTAATTTGTATGTTCTTTTTGTTCTTATTGTCTTTCCTACACAGAAACCCGTATGTATGTATCTATGTATATTTGTATTTGTATAGCACTCCTTGAGCAAAGCACTGCACAGCAAAACAATATATTAGTAGTAACAAACAAGGGGTCACTGCAATAATAAGTAACAATAAGTGAATTATTAGAAATACCATTCACATTAATATAAAATATAATTACACTGCAGATTAAGTGCTCGGTGTCAAGGAGACAAAGGGGCGGAGGACACTACCCCATAGGGCTTACAGTCTAAATGGGAGGGTAACTTACAGAGGGGTAAGTTACAGTGAGTGACACTGCCATATAAGTGCTAGTTGCCAGTTCAAATGTTATCCAGGTGCTCCCAGAGGTAGTCTTTGAGTTTAGTTCTAAAGACTTTGAAGGAGGATTCTCTCAGGAGAGATTCAAATATAAGGAGCAGCAAGACAGAAACCAAGCGGTTGCTCCGGGAGTTATATAAAGGTACATAATCAGCATTTCTACTGTATGTATATGTATATAAGTATATGTGTGTGTTTGCATGTCCTCATATACAGTAAGTTTACCAAATAAAGTGTAGTGGAGTAGATGTAGTGGGCTTGCTGCCTTTTTTTACAACTGTGATTCAGTCAGGAAAAAGAAGCTAGTTCTAAAAAGACTTTAAACATTCTAGAATCCCTGAAGTAAGGTGACTACTAATAAAGCAACAAGAAGTTGATTAGATCTGCAATAACTCCAATGGGCAAGCTATGGGAGATCCATGCACAATTTTTCAGAAGAAAATCTTTCATGTGGTAACATGCAGGAATCCTGTGGTCAATGGGATACATTTACTGGAATAAAGAAATACATTCACTTATATGGATGCTGATGTTTTTTATGGCAGAATATTGGTGACACAATTTAGCTCCTGCACTTTGTCATTGTTTAGTCGATCTTAATTGTTCATATGCACTGAAGAAAATATGTTAGTGTTGGTAGAGGGGGGAAGGTGCATCATTTTCCAATGGGATAGTATGGAGTGTCTCCATATGTGATGCAGGTCGCGTTCTCAGCTTCATATGTAACGACAACTGGTTTACTCTGATCAATTGGTTTTTACGATACATTCCGTCAGACCATTGGATAATTGCTGGTTATAATTGCTTTTATAATTTTTTTTTAATATTAATGGCCTGAAAAGAAGTTAAAAATGAAAATTTCTATGCAATATTAATGGCCATTATTCGGTGTCTAGTATTAGTAGCGTACAAAGAGAACAATAACCAAACTGCAAATTGTTTCTTCTTGTGTTATTTTGTAAATATATTATGGAATGCATACCGTTAAGAAATGAGTAAATAAGAAATATATTAACTAAATGAAAATGTTCCAGAAGCATTGCAAAATATAACAGCCCAAACTTATAACAGAAGCTAAGATAAAAGTTATTATCAAGTTTATTTCTATAGCTCTACTTTAGAAGTTAAACACCACTTGCAACCTACTTAGTAATATTACTTATATAGTTTGAGTCTTGGTATAGTATTGTAGTTATAGAAAGGGCAAAACTGTCTTACTGTGAGTTAAAGTTCAAAAACTTCTAAGGGGCTTTAGGTCAGACCATCTGTCAAGGTTGTGCAGGAATCACATTCTTGGCTCCATTTTAAATTGTGAATGCATATGCCACTGGAGTCTTTTAGAGCAGGTGCTGGTCTATATTCTTGTGCATCCAGGACCTCTCCCTGCTGCTCTCTCTTCCGCCCACTATCTTAACTTCATTTGTCCTCGATTAGACAATTAAGGACGTATTTAAGCCTCTTCCTGTTTTTGACTCATTGCTTGGTCATTAAGCTTACAGCTGATGATCTAGCTCCTGCTTTCATGTTCCTGAGACTCAATTGGGTTTCAGCTTCCTGAGTCCCTTCTTTGCTTCATGACCCCAGCCTTGTTCCTGCTCTCCTGTCCCCTCCTTGTCCTGTCTCTGTGGATTTCCTAGTTTTTACCTTTTGCCTGTTCTTGGACTAGTTTGTCTGCTGCCTGACCCAACTTTGGCATGATTACTGGACTTTGCTTCTGCATACCGATTACTCCTATCACTGCCCTGTATATTTGTTTATATTAGTCACCCTGCACCAGTTCCTGTTTTGTTTTTGTCTCTGTTACATTACTTATCATGACTTTATGGCTTGCCTCTGCCATTAATGGGTATATCCCCTGGTTACCCAGTTTACAGACTTCCATGTAATTGTCTCTCTGCGGTGTCGGATCATAACACCATCCTACTTTATAGAAATAATGGGGCCATGCAAAGTCTTCATTGCCATGAGCCCTCCTTTGAATTTTTTTCTGCAGGTGCAATGGCCTGTGTTATTCATAAAGTGGAAACTTTTGGAGTAAGTGAGACAAACATGCACTTTGAAGATTTTCTTTCATCCAGGTCTATATGGTATATCTATTATAAGTAATTCTAAAACAATGGACTGGCGGAGTAATCATTGAAGACGTTTCACTACTCATCCGAGCAGCTTCTTCAGTTACTGACTGGTGTGGGAAGTCCTTGGCAGGGGTTGCTTAACTGAAAACCAGGCTTCCATACAGTTTTTGGATTATTGAACCCAGAAATACAAGGCTAGAAACTGGTGATGTGCGGGTTGGCACGAAACCTATGGTGACCCCCAGGTTAACCTCCAGTTGGGCGGGTTCAGGTTGAAATTCGGCCAACCATTGCAGATTAGGGTTGGTTGCAGGTCTGACTGGGGAAGTACACTTTCCTTTTAACCAAAAACACTCAAGTCCTGTTAATTTTCATGTTGAACAAGGGGAATACTGACCCTTTAAGGATAGTCGGATACATTTTACAATGTAGTCGCTAAGCAATAGAGATGTAAGCTAAATCATCTATACATTTATCTCATCTTTGTTAACACAGTGTTGATTTATTATTATCCAGGTGCAGTCTTGCAGAACATTTTATGTTTGCCTAAACTTCTTAACACCAATAACACCATTGTCCTTTGCATCTTGTTGAAAATTGGATATTGACAAAATCATTTTCCGCAGACAGTTATAAAGCTTTAAAAAGCTGCATTGAACCATAAAATGCTGCCAGTGTTGGAGTTTCTTGAATCAATGGCCAGTGCCTATTGTTGCGCAGTTTGTAATATGTCTGGTTTATATTCTAAAGTGAACTTTTGTGTGCCGTGCCTGTCTATTGATGAAGCCAACTTTTCTGCAAAAGTGAAATACAATTTCAATGCTTTAAACTTATTCGATGACGGCAGTGGCCAAGAGAATTAATAGCAATAAGGAGATTGAGTCCAGAATAGCTTATATCTGATATACAACTCTCACTTTCTAGAGATACAAGCTATATAGGCGCTCAAAGGTCTAAGATAATATACTCATTTGAAACTCCTTCAAATTCCCATCTCATGGGAAAGTCTGTCACACCAATTTTGCTCCTTCTCGCTTCTGCACGAGAATATACTAATGAACTCATTGCCTTGATAATTGGACCATTGCTAACTATGCTTTGGTACCTTTTCAGTGCACTGCTATGTTTATTATCTATAATGAAATTTAAAAAAAGTTGCAAAAAAAAGAATCAGTTAAATTGCTTGTTTTGCCAGTTAAACTTTCATGCATGACCTAATTGAGGTTTACAACTAAGCCATCAGAAATAGCAATATATTTTCTTTTTTCGAATTTTATTTACTAATAATTTTACTTGTAATTAAAAATATTAGTTCTAAAAAGTATTATAACTATGGATTGGATGCAGCGTATGCAGTGTATATTCTTTTTAATTTACGTGAATTTTTGTATTCTGTTAATATTTGTTTATATTTAGCCCCCTATTATTAGAAGGTGTTTTGTTTGAAACAACACTGAAACAGCTAATAATTGCAAAGTTCAGTGAATAAACATCAGTAAGACATATTCTTGAAAATGTGTTTTATAGCAATATTTGATTCCTCACAATTGCTCTCATGTTCAACTGGGAGATAATGAAATGGTGAGGAATAGTACTGTAAGATTTCAGGAAAAGGAACACAGTTTTGTCTGGATACTGGCACCATTTCATTTGTTCATGGGATGGTGGGAGGCGAATTGGGTTTTTGGTCATCAAATGTCTTGATGTACCCAACATTTGCCCTTTTGGTTTCGATATATTGATGACCTGATAATCCTGTGGACGGACAGTAGAGAGAAATTATGTGAATTTCAACAGGCACTCAATGAGAATAATCTTAATATCAGACTGACACATACCATCAGCAGTGAAAGTATTGATTTTCTTGACACCGCACTATCCATCAATGATGGTACAATTTCCACTGACATTTCTCAAAACCACAGCGACAAATTAAATTTTACATTTTTATAGTCACCTGTAAAAGAGGAATACCATTAGAAGAATTTTTACATTAACGGTGTAACTGCTCAGACCTATCAACATTCAAAAGGAGATCACAAGAGCTGACTATGGGGGTTACTCAAGAACTGTGATCCGCAGGGCATATTCAAGGGCCATTAGAACTCCTAGAGATACTTTATTTGTTGGTCATAAACATAAAACATCACAGGAAGAACAGCCTATCCGTTGTATTGGTACATACTGCAATCAATGGCAAGATATTAATGCTGTGTTAAATAGACACTGGCACATCTTAAAGACAGATACAGTTCTAGCAGCCAGTCTTGGCCCTCATCCACTTACGTGCTGCCATAGAGCACCTAAAGGACTAATTAGGGAGGAGTCACTTTGCTAAGCTGCCAGACCAATTCAACTGGGTACTTTTCCTTGTGGCAAGTGTAAAGCTTGCAAATGCATGCATAATCAAGATGTTGTGGTTTGGAAAACGATATGTAATAACCCATAGGTTTACATGCACTATGGAAGGTCTCATTTATTTGTTGATCTGTCCCTGCAATAAGAATTATATTGGTAAAACCAATCACCCTTTCAAGAAACGAGTCTTGGAACATGTCTCCAGTATTAACAATTCACCAGATCTGGTTAAAGCGAATAAAAAGTTACCACCTGTTAGTAGACACTTTTTTCAACATCATAACAAATCGAGTGCTGGTCTGAAAGCGATGGGTCTTTTCAAATGTTTACTTCACTCAAAAACAAAAGACCGCTCAAAGTTCACCCTCCCTATTGCTGTTCCTATCGGGTGCTCTGTCCGCAGCGTCCCCACTGCTGAAATCCACATCACCACCAAAGAAATGGACGGCACTCCAATCAAAAAGGAATACAGGTTTATTGCTACTCCTGCAGGGATCCTACGCCCTACGCATTTTGGGAATCCCTCCCTTAATCATAGGCATTTCAAATGTTTCACTCAATATCAGGGGAGGAGACATAGAAACTGTCCTCCTAACTATGGAAAGTGAATGGATCTTTATAATGAATGTTCTCAGTCCTCAGTGAACTTAATGAAAGCATAGTTATGAATGTATTTATATAAGGATTAATATCCATGACATTTAAAATCACTTAGGATGTGCAATAAACTCTGACAGGTATATATAATATAGCAAAGGTTCTTTGCTATTATGTGCTTCTCTTTGACACTTTGTGTCATTATATGTATTCCGGTATTGTCCTTATATTATTGTTCTTTGATATACACTTGCTATGTAAAATCTTAGCTGTTAGCACTATCTCAATCTTATTTTATCTATACTTCTGATCATTGTCTGACTGGGATACCAGGGGCCCACCAGAAAACCTTAGACCGTGGGCCCACTTTCCAAACTATTATACCTCCTCTCCTCACTTAACCTCTTTATTCTCCTAGTCTTTTATCTCTATGTACTATACTCTATTTATCCATTATTAAGCCCCATAAAGAAATAAGGAATGACCATGAAATAGGCAAAATGGTTAAAAGCAAGAGGGCCCACTGACTACAGGGCCCACTGGGGGGTTTCCTGGTATCCCGGTGGACCAGTCCAACACTGCTTCTGATGGATGGCGCTGAAAGGCAGTGAACAGGATCATCTGATTATCTCCCACAGTATATGACAGCGGGAATCGGATCCCAGCTGTATCAGCACAATAGAAAGCAATGACTATCCTGTAACTCCTCCCCTTTATGACGTTTTGTCTTGCGATTGCCTATTTTAAATTTACAATCTCTGCATCTCTTATGCGTGGCTATATATACTAATACTCTTTCAGCATGCCAGTGCCTTTGACAAAGCACATTTTAGCTTTGGTTAGGCAGTTCGTCTGAATTGGAGTTTATTCTCCGCGGGTGTCATACCCTGGGGTGGTGTGGAATGGTGTGGGATTTGGGCTATTAGTCAAAGGATCTAGTACACTCTCATACACTACCAGTGAATAACCTAGAGGGATGTAGAATGGCGAGGGATCTGAGCGATCAGTAAAAAAGACGGATAGACTCCATAAGACACTACCAATAGATGCTTAATAACTTCGGCAATATATGAAGTAAATAGGCAGGTGGTTATTTACAGTAAACAGCCTAAATGCAGTCTGTTAATTTATAACCCTTACAGCAAATGTTCCTTTCCACTCCTAACCATATGATAATTTATCTACCACAATGGTTTTATATGTAGCAACAATAAAAGTTATGTTTTAAATCATTAATTTAAAGGAATAAGGACAGGTCTGCTGGGAGGGTGCAATTCAAATGGGTCACTCTTTCTTTTTTTCTTCTTTTTTTCTTCTAAAACTATGTGTTAATTTACTTGGACATCATCATTTGTTTCTTTTTTTGATGGACGGTGCTCCCACTAAATTCAATATACTGGCACAATACACATGTACTAAACTTCATCTCTAGTCCTTAGAATGAGATATCTCACTGTCACGGTATAAATAAATAGTCGTTATCCCAACCCTTTTCTTTTAAAGATAAATACTGCATGGGCTATGCAACATATGCAGCAGTTTGTTTTCTCTGCAGAAGAGTTGCTGGCAAGGGGACATGAATACTTTTTTTGATAACACATTATAGGATATTGTAGACAGATAGTGGTGGGTCTTTTTCCCAGAGGAAAAAGGAGAAGGGGCCTTTGAAATTGTATTTAATTTTTTTTAATAGTCATTTATGTGTTTGACAATTTTTTGTAAGTTCTTTTGTGAACCTTCCATTTTTAAATCTGTAAACAATGCATTTATAGTGTGAGATGCTGAAATTTGACATGCTATAATTGGCTGTTTCAGCCAATAGAGGCAGGGAAGGCAATTACCTTCACTATCTATTCTGCACTTCCTCGATGTCACCGTGCTAATCACATTCCCCCGTCCCTCCTCACCATCTAATTGTGTAGACTGGGCATCAGGTCTCCCATTCTGGTGCATAAACCAGATTTTGGCATGATGAAAAGCTTCCTTAATAACAGTGTCTACAAAATGGCACCTGTCTGAGTTAATCGTGAATTCCAAGATTAAAAAAAAACAAGATTGAAATAATTTATATAGTGTAAGTGAAATTTATTTTGCTTGACTAACATCATAAAATAGGATTTGGAATTACTTGTTAGGGTGACAGGTTAATAAAGATGTCCGTAGTCTAGGTTGAAAACCTGTGTTCCTATTATTATTATTAACATGTATTTATATAGCGCCAACATATTGCGTAGCACTGTAAAGTAAATGTGATTATACAACTAAATCACATGAATTATATACAGTACATAGAATATATGGAGTTACATACATCACAATCAATACCGGTACAAAAGGTGAGGAAGGCCCTATGCAAAAGAGCATACATTCTAAAGGGAAGGGAGTAATACACAAGGTGTAGGACAGAACACATTTCCTAAAATGCTCTATAAAAGTGTCGGCCTTTGAAGTGAACCTTCCATTTTGGATTTTAGTAATAAAAATAAACATATTTGTTTGGAAGCATGCGCTATCTTGTGGAAAACCCAGCAGTGAATACACAGGCACATAACTCTTTGCAGTTACACTGGGTGTTTGCTGTCTCTTCATTTAAAAAAAAGATATTGCCTCTTCTGCCATTAGATTGAATCCCCGCAGTCCCACAGCTGCAGATGTCAATGGCTACTGTGGACTTGCTACGAATAGACTTGCTAGAAATGGTCTTGATGGCTTTTGTCTCTCTCTTAGTGACAGTTTATCTAGCAGGAATATATTTAGAAAGTTAATTAGACATTAAAATGTTTATTTGAGTTTGAGTCTTTTGTACACACAATGTAGTTAATAATTTAATATAATTAAAGTCTACATTTAATAGTGCATTACAGGTTTTCAAACCTCTATCATAATTAAACTGATGATTTTCCAAAGAAATCTTACAGTTATTTCTCCTTTTTGGTAAAGAAAACTTCCATTTTACCATCAAGCATTCTATCTCAGGCTGAAGTAAGGTAGGTATTATAACTGGAAGAATACATTAATAATTGGATCTGAAAAGCAATATCCACCAAGAAAATGTTTGTGCGTGAATTGCATGATTTATTTTGTTTCTCACCTTCTCTTCTTCCTTTTTTTTTGTTAGCCAAGCAAATGTTTTCTATGGTCCTATTCATTTGCTGAAGAGTTATGATGGTGTCTTCATGTTTGTCTAAATAAAACATAATTAAAACTAATTTTAAACGACATGCTGAGTCTTAGCTTTATAAAACATTTTAATAAATATTACCTCACGCCTCTTGGCTCTACTTTCAATCATCATTATTTATGACACTGTCAGTAAGAGGGAAAAAAAAGTAGGGATGCACCGAATCCACTATTTTGGATTCGGCCGAACCCCCGAATCCATCGTGAAAGATTCGGCCGAATACCGAACCGAATCCGAACCCTAATTGGCATATACAAATTAGGGGTGGGAAGGGGAAAACATTTTTTACTTCCTTGTTTTCGGACAAAAAGTCATGTGATTTCCCTCCCCACCCCTAATTTGCATATGCAAATAAGGATTCAGATTTGGTTCGGCCAGGCAGAAGGATTCGGCCGAATTCGAATCTTGCTGAAAAAGGCCGAATCCTGGCCGAATCCCGAACCGAATCCTGGATTCGGTGCATCCCTAAAAAAAAGAGAGCATTCATTTCAAATATATTATTCCCTAGCAACGGAAGCTACAAAGGCTAACTAAGTGGTGCAGAGAAGATACAAGGTAACCCATACAAAATACTTTGTTCCAATATTTATAATGGATTTTATAATAACTAAATTGTGCTTTGGATGGCTACTTTTTAAAGTGAATTATGTTTTTTTATTCTGAACCAAATAACAAAGTATTACTGTTATATATGTGGGGGTGATGGGATGACCTAGAAT
Organism: Xenopus petersii; assembly: GCA_038501925.1. Classification (NCBI taxonomy): domain Eukaryota; kingdom Metazoa; phylum Chordata; class Amphibia; order Anura; family Pipidae; genus Xenopus; species Xenopus petersii. Next base: position 61,786,326 of record CM076682.1, read on the forward strand.
CCATGAAGGTATCACTAGCTAAGAACTGTATGACATATACTTTAATCTACATAATCTATGAAAATCTTCCAGGCTGATTTAAACAAATGTAATTTAGGCAGGTGCTTTTGAATACATAAAGATGAGACGATATTGACCGTTTACTAGGCAACCACGCAGGTCTGTTTCCATGGTCATGAAATATGCTAAGTGCTGTTATATAAATGCATTAGTGAAATGACCTTTGGGATCAAATGCAATGTGTTGCTTTTTTGCAGGTGACATAAAGATCTGAAACAGCAGGAGGTGAGCCAAATAGGCAATGATTGGGGACATTTTAAATTGTTACTTTAATAAATCCAATTATCCAAAGTGTGACAATAATCCATGGAGGGTACAGAAATCCTAATCTAAAACTCAGACTAAAATACTGCTAATGACAACATTATATAACAAGCAAGAAAGCAAGCAATGTAGTATAGAGCCAGTCGATCCAGGCTAAGTAGGAATTACACTACCAGTAGAAAGTCACAGATGGAGACTGACATGTCTAGTTCTTAGTAAAATAGCAGTTAGAGGAGAGCACTCATAGAAGCAGATACTGCTAAAACATAATAATAATAAGTAGTAATAAAAAAAATCTCATTCTCGGGTTATTTTACGATAGCCTTTGGCTATTTTATGTTACATTTAGAGGTAACTTTGTATGGTCATTTCAACTGGATTGAAACACTGTTACAAAACATATTTTTATCATGTTGACCTTTATTTCTGTACACATGTATCACTTTTACAGATAAGGCGGGGAAAGAGACTGAATAAATATTGTAGCAATATTTATTAATTATTTATTTTTTCTAGCAAATGGATTGTCTTGGCTTACATATGGGCTTTTAAAAGACTTTGTTCTGTGTTGAATATAATGACAAGGACACACCTGAAGATTCTAATTATCCACTTGGTGGGAGTGTTTAAAAGTTTTCATGCTTTAAGGTGGCCATACACAGGCAGATAACGTTTAGACCGGTTTGACAACTTATCTGCCCATGTATGGGGGCTTCCGACGGGTCTTCCCGATCGATATCTGGCCACGACATCGATCGGGAAGGTTTGATTTTTACCCGAACGACCCGTCGGAGCCCCTTGGCGTATCGTAATTCGATTTACGTTCGAATTACCCCCGATATAGCCATGCCGTTAGTGGCATATCGAGGAAAGATCCGCTCGAGTGGATCTTTGAGTCTATGGCCAGCTTTACACTGGGATTACACTTGAGAAAGGGCTATGCCCGAAACATGTCGTGTGATTTATAGTCAATAATAAAATGTTTTAGCAGTATCTGCTTCTATGAGTGCTCTCCTTTAACTGCTATTTTACGAGTCTACATGGGATTGCGGTAATCCTTCACTGAGGATTGAAGCGCTGACAAATTAACCCTAGCACGGGCAGAGCAGAAGAACAATCCCCCTTTCCTTCACATGTCTAGTTCTTCATCTGTATAGTAGAACTTTTTAGCTCACGGGTATGACCTCAAATTGAATATTGCATTCCCAATAGTTTATATATACTTGCCATTTTTCCTTTATTTTTCCAGGGACTGACTGGGAGATCTTAATCATCAGGTATCCAATCTTCTAACTATAGCTTAGGGTCTTCACATTATTAGCAACTCTTCCCAGCCCCTCCCTAGATATCAGTTAGAAGGTTTATCATTTTAGTTTCTTACAAAATTCTCACGGCAGACTGCTTATTCCATTTTATCCATTTTAATACTTGACTAAATTACTAATTCCCCACTACCATGGTATTTTTCTACAGACACAGTAAAACCTCAATTTTATTTCCCCTGATTTTAAGTTTTCCCTCATTTATATATATCATATATATCATATGCATAATACATTTCCCTGATTTTACATTTTCCTGGATTTTACACCATTTTTTTCTGGTCCCCTGACAAACATAAAATGGGGGTTCTAATGCATCAGTATTTAAAAAGACTTAGCCCAATGGTATTGCAGCCATTGATTGTAAAATAAAACACTATTTTATTAATAACCATGTCATAAAATAAACCCCATCCCATAAAAACAAGACCTAGGGGGTTATTTACTAAACTCCGAATGCAAAAATCACAAAAAAACCCGGACTTTTAAAAAATCACGAATTTTTCGGAATTTATTAAACCCCAAGGATGGAAAAGTCAGAATCAGAAAATCTGGAATCTCAGACCTGTCGAGGTTGCATATAACGATTAGATTTCTCAGTCAGCACCTGTGCCTCCCAGCTTTTTAGGATCTGATGCACGTCCAACGGTTTCCACCATATATCCGTTTGCTCACAACTTGTAGATATCGACAGCACCAGCCATGGATCACTTTACTTTAAAATGCCTTTATTGAGACATGGGTTCCTGACCCCAATACACTTGGCAACGTTTCAGACCGCCATCGGTCTTTTATCAAGCTTGATGGTCGATATTTCCACTTTCTATTAAAAGGAACAGTAACACCAAAAATTAAAGTGTTTTAAAGTAATTAAATATAATGTATTGTTTCCTTGCACTAGTACAATTGGTGTGTTTGCTTTAGAAACACTACTGTAACTTATACAGTATAAACAAGCTGGAGTAGCCATGGGGACAGCCATTCAAAGCACACGTTACGTAACAAATAACAGATGCACTCTGTAGAATGCCATTGTAATCTATTACAGATCTTATCTGCTATGTAACCTGTGTCTTTTCTCCTTTTCCAGCTTGAATGGCTGATCTAATGGCTACTCAGCAGCTTATTTATATAAACTATATTAGTCTTTATAAATCAAACACATAACTTTTTCCAATGCATGCCAACAATACGTGATATTTAAATTACTTGAAACTGTTTTGGTGTTGCTGTTCCTTTAAGTTTTTAGAAACATGTTAACACATACCATGATTCTCTTTATTACCCTATACATAAAATATTATTCATTATACTGTATTTTTAAGCCACAGGCGCAGTTGCTGTAAAACCCAGGTCTGGCAGACCAAGAAAAATACAGGAGCGGCATATTCAGAGGATTGTGAGAATGGTTACAGACAACCCAAAGATCACCTCCAAAGACCTGCAAGAACATCTTGCTGCAGATGGTGTATCTGTACATTGTTCTACAATTCAGCTCAATTTGCACAAAGAACATCTGTATGGCAGGGTGATGAGAAAGAAGCCCTTTCTGCTCTCACGCCACAAACAGAGTGGCTTGTTGTATGCAAAAGTTCATTTAGACAAGCCACAGTCATTTTGGAACAAAGTGCTTTTGACACTTGAAACAAAAATTGAGTGATTTGGTCATAACAAAAATCGATTTGCATGGCGGAAGAAGAACACTGCATTCCAAAAAAACACCTGCTACCTACTGTCAAATTTGGTGGAGGTTCCATCATGCTGTGGGGCTATGTGGCTAGTTCAGGGACTGGGGCCCTTGTTAAAGTCGAGGGTCAGATGAATTCAACCCAATATCAGCAAATTTTTCAGGATAATGTTCAATCATCAGTCACAAAGTTGAAGTTACGCAGGGGTTGGCTATTCCAACAAGACAATGACCCTAAACACACTTTAAGTACAATATTCTGGAGTGGCCGTCACATTCCCCTGACTTGAATATAATCGTAAATCTATGGGATAATTTGAAGCAGGCTGTCCATGCTCGGCACCCATTACATTTAACTTAACTGGAGAGATTTTGTATTGACAAATAGTCAAAAATACTGCCATCCAAAATCCAGACACTCATCAAAGGCTATAGGAGGCATCTAGAGGCTGTTACATTTGCAAAAGGAGGCTCAACTAAGTAGTTATGTAATATCTCTGTTGGGGAGCCCAAATTTATGCACCTGCCTAATTTTGTTATGATGCATATTTTCTGTAATCCAATAAACTTTATGTCACTGCTGAAATACTACTGCTTCCATAAGGCTTGTTATATGTTGAGGGCAGAGACATGTGGAGATTCGCGGAGATTTAGTCACCCGGTAACAAATCGCCTCTCCTTTGGGCAACTTATCTCCCTAAACTGCCTTCCTGCTGGCAAGAATTGAAATCACCAGCAGGCACTCTGAGTGCTTTATTTTCCAAGTCACCTGAAGTTGCCTCATGAGGAATTCTTGCCAGCGGGAAGGCAGTTTGGGGAGATTAGTCACCCGAAGAAGAGGCAATTTGTCGCCGGGTGACTAATCTCCCCGAATCTCCACGTGTGTCTCTGCCCTAAAAGGAAGTTGCTACTTTGAAAGCTTAGCCAATGATAAACAAAATTCCAAAGAATTAAGAGGGGTTCCCAAACTTTTTCATATGACTGTATTTGTATTCCCTGATCCAATATGCAGGGATCCATGTCACTGCAAAGAGATCCTGAGGGTGCTTCTAGAAGTATGCCAAGCAACCTCGATATGGATATCAAGGTGGGGTTATCTCTAATTTGCTGTGTTTGTGCCTTTTACTATTTATTTTGATAATGAACCTTCTGGCGAACCTCCCTCATAGTGAAGGCCCATTCTGTGGAGAGACGGTCAAATACTCTGATACTCTTCCATTTCTAGCCGGTCAAGGTCCAATCTAGAATAAATGTGGTTACAAATAGAAAGTATTTTGTTAAAGATTAGGGTAAATCAATATTTGCTTTAATTTAGTAGGTAAGTAGGGATGTAAGAGTAAGAATTAAGATGTGTGAATCATAAATAGTTCAAGTAGGCTATAGTGCTTCAACTGGATAACAAGACAGGTTTAAAAACCACATATTTTAAATGCAAGAAATTCAGAAATTCAACCTCTGAATGATTATCAGCATTGTACTTCCCCTGACCCTGCTGTTCATGGGCGTATCATTATGGGTACCAACTATCAGACCCAGGAATATAGAGTGTACAGTTCAGTGATATACAGTATCAATGTATGTTTGCAAAATACGTTAACTTTTCCACATTTTGTAGAATGATTCTGTATAAATTACTGTATGCTGTGGAGTTAGAAAATTCGAATTCTGTCGCTGCTGTTATTTTGTTTGGTTTCAATCAAAATGGCATTTGGTTGTCAAAGTAAAATGCAATTTGATATCCGTTTTGAAAAATAGCCAATATCAACTACTTCTAATTTTGTCTTCTGAAATACAAATATTAAAACCAAAAAGCCAGACCCAGGATATTAATGGGATAATAGCTGCCAAATATTATATAATGCCCAATAAACAATATACAAGTATAGTTTAATTGTTGTGTTTGTTTTACATCATGTACAGACAGGAGAGCAGGAAAGAGACAGGAAAGCATTTTAGGCCTTACAATATCGAAGTGCACATCTCAGAGCTGCAAAGAAACATTTGCACTGGTACTGATGCAAGTGATGTCTGCATCATCTGTTATTAAATATTTTGATTAATTTGGGATGAAAGACAGCTATAGTACTATAGCAGCAGCATAAGAACAAGGTTTCTGTTAAGGAAACTACGTATGTGATGGTTTTGAATTGTCAATGTTAAAAGTTCTTGAACTTGGGGTTGTTGACTGTTTTGGATGATGGGATTGATTGAACTTGCATCACTTAATAAAGCTAATTACAGATCTAAGAGGTTACTAAATTGCAATCAAAAAAGCTACAAAACGTTACCTTTGCCATATGATAAGGAACCTGTATTTCTTGTTATTCCATTGTTATGACAAGGTGGAGAGAGATCTTAAAAAAATGTAGTTTGGACCTAGAATACCTTTCAGCTAGGAATTCCTACCACACGTATGAGACCTGTTATCCAGAATGCTCAGGACTTGGAGTATTCAGGATAACGGATCTTTCCATGATTTGGATCTTCATACCTTAAGTCTACTAGAAAATCATGTCAGCATTAAATAAATACAATAGGCTGGTTTTGCTTCCAATAAGGACTAATTATATCTTAGTTTGGATCAAGTACACGGTACTGTTTTATTATAACAGAGAAAAGAAAACCTTTTTAAAAATTTGGATTATTTGGATAAAATTAAGTCTACGGGAGACTGCCTTTCTGTATTTCGGAGCTTTCTAGATAATGCATTTCCGGATAAATGATCCCTTACCTGTACCAAGCAAAATAGACATAGAACTCCGATTGCTGTGTTTCTCCCTGTATGCCATAGTGCAAATTTTATTTCATATGAATATTTTAGTCAATCTCAATATATATAAAGAATACATTTACATCACTAGAGATGTCGCGAACTGTTCGCCGGCGAACTTGTTCGCGCGAACATCGGGTGTTCGCGCTCGCCGGAAGTTCGCGAACGTCGCGCGACGTTCGCCATTTTGGGTTCGCCATTGTTGGCGCTTTTTTTTGCCCTCTCACCCCAGACCAGCAGGTACATGGCAGCCAATCAGGAAGCTCTCCCTTGGACCACTCCCCTTCCCTATAAAAACCGAAGCCCTGCAGCTTTTTTTCACTCTGCCTGTGTGTGCTGAAGAGATAGTGTAGGGAGAGAGCTGCTGCCTGTTAGTGATTTCAGGGACAGTTGAAAGTTTGCTGGCTAGTAATCGTTTTGATACTGCTCTGTTATTGGAGGGACAGAAGTCTGCAGGGGTTTGAGGGACATTTAAGCTTAGGTAGCTTTGCTGGCTAGTAATCTACCTTCTACTGCAGTGCTCTGTATGTAGCTGCAGTGGGCAGCTGTCCTGCTTCTGATCTCATCTGCTGACTGCTGCAATAGCAATAGTCCTTGTAAGGACTGCTTTTATTTATTTTTTTGTTGTTTTACTACTACTACTACTACTACTACTACTACTACTACTACTACTACTATAAGAGCCCAGTGCTATTAGTCTAGCAGTGTTGGGGAGTGGGACTGGTGTGCTAATCTGCTGCTCCTAGTAGTTCAGCAGCACCAACTTTAATTTTTTTTTTTTAATATTCATTCTTTTTTTATTTAACTTTTTTTTTATTTTACTACCGCTGTAGTAGTGTATAAGTTGACCTTTTAGGCATTATTTGCCCTGTAGGCATTTTTTGCCCAGTGTGTTATTCAACCAACTGCTATCTAGCTGTGTGCCCGTGTTCACATTCTGTCTAAATATCCATAATATTACCGTCTCCAGAAAAAACACCGGAGTGACTTTTTTCAAGCAGCCATAATAAATTTTACGTAATCCGTATCCATCGCTGTAGTAGTGTATAAGTTGACCTTTTAGGCATTATTTGCCCTGTAGGCATTTTTTGCCCAGTGTGTTATTCAACCAACTGCTATCTAGCTGTGTGCCCGTGTTCACATTCTGTCTAAATATCCATAATATTACCGTCTCCAGAAAAAACACCGGAGTGACTTTTTTCAAGCAGCCATAATAAATTTTACGTAATCCGTATCCATCGCTGTAGTAGTGTATAAGTTGACCTTTTAGGCATTATTTGCCCTGTAGGCATTTTTTGCCCAGTGTGTTATTCAACCAACTGCTATCTAGCTGTGTGCCCGTGTTCACATTCTGTCTAAATATCCATAATATTACCGTCTCCAGAAAAAACACCGGAGTGACTTTTTTCAAGCAGCCATAATAAATTTTACGTAATCCGTATCCCTCGCTGTAGTAGTGTATAAGTTGACCTTGTAGGCATTATTTGCCCTGTAGGCATTTTTTGCCCAGTGTGTTATTCAACCAACTGCTATCTAGCTGTGTGCCCGTGTTCACATTCTGTCTAAATATCCATAATATTACCGTCTCCAGAAAAAACACCGGAGTGACTTTTTTTCAAGCAGCATTCTTATATTTTACGTAATCCGTATCCACCGCTGTGTATACGTTGACCTTGTAGGCATTATTTGCCCTGTAGGCATTTTTTGCCCAGTGTGTTATTCAACCAACTGCTATCTAGCTGTGTGCCCGTGTTCACATTCTGTCTAAATATCCATAATATTACCGTCTCCAGAAAAAACACCGGAGTGACTTTTTTTCAAGCAGCATTCTTATATTTTACGTAATCCGTATCCACCGCTGTGTATACGTTGACCTTGTAGGCATTATTTGCCCTGTAGGCATTTTTTGCCCAGTGTGTTATTCAACCAACTGCTATCTAGCTGTGTGACCGTGTTCACATTCTGTCTAAATATCCATAATATTACCGTCTCCAGAAAAAACACCGGAGTGACTTTTTTTCAAGCAGCATTCTTATATTTTACGTAATCCGTATCCACCGCTGTGTATACGTTGACCTTGTAGGCATTATTTGCACAGTGTTTTCTTCAAACCGCCATCTAGCTGTGTGAGCTTGTTCACATTTTGTCTAAATATTGATAATATTATCGTCTCTAGAAAAACCACTTGAGTTACTTTTTTTCAAGCAGCATTCATATATTTTACGTAATCCGTATCCACCGCTGTAGTAGTGTATACGTTGATCTTGTAGGCATTATTTGCACACTGTTTTCTTCAAACTGCCATCTAGCTGTGTGTATTATCGTTTCCAGAAAAACCAACTGAGTTTTTGTTGTTGTTGTTTTTTTAAAAATAATGCCAGGCAAAGGCAGGCCGCCACGCAGAGGCCGTGCTAGGGGCCGTGCTGCTATGCAATCCTGTGGCCCTAGCAAATTGCCCAGTTTTAAAAAGCCAATGACCCTGAACTCCCAAAATGCTGAAGAGGTAGTTGACTGGCTTACACAGCACACCCCATCCTCTACCGTTTCTAACTTTACCACAACATCCTCCTCATCCTCCACTGCTATGGCCACCCCACGTAACACTTCCTCCACCACCGGTGCCCCATCTTCACTGGAGTCAGAGGAGTTATTTTCCCATGAGTTTCTTGAACTGAGTAATGCGCAACCATTATTGGCAGAAGAAGATGAAGGAGATGAGGACGTTACACCAGATTTAATTCTGGCAGAGAACACGACAGAGATGGACATAATGATGAGTGATGAGGAGGAGGAGGAGGTCCCCGCTGCTGCTTCCTTCTGTGATGTGTCAGAAGAAATTGATGCATCTGAGGAGAATGATGATGAGGAGATTGATGTTTTGTGGGTGCCTAGTAGAAGAGAGCAAGAGGAGGGTAGTTCAGATGGAGAGACGGAGAGTCAGAGAGGCAGTAGGAGAATAAGACTTAGAAGAAGCAGGGAGGCCAGCCCGCAGGGATCAGTAGGGCAACAACATGTATCGGCACCTGTGTTCAGCCGGCCAACGCACCCGCCATTGCCGCCAATGCCGCCAACTTCTACTGTTACCGCCAGATCGCAGACTTCCAAAAAGTCAGCAGTGTGGCATTTTTTTAATGTGTGTGCCTCTGACAAAAGCATTGTAATTTGCAATGAGTGCAGTCAGAAACTGAGCCTTGGTAAGCCCAACAGCCACATAGGTACAACTTCTATGCGAAGGCACATGAGCGGCAAGCACAAAGCACTTTGGGAGCAACACCTCAAAGGCAACAGGCAAACTAAAAGTCACACTCCTTCTGGTCCAGCATCTTACTGCTCTACCTCTGCTCTCCTTGACCCATCTGAACCACCCTCCACTCCGCCTTCCACCTTGACCACCTGTTCCCATTCCCAGTCATCTGCCACCAGCCAAGTTTCTGTGAAGGCCATGTTTGAGCGTAAGAAGCCAATGTCTGACTGTCACCCCCTTGCCCGGCGTCTGACAGCTGGCTTGTCTGCACTCTTAGCCCGCCAGCTTTTACCATACCAGCTGGTGGACTCTGAGGCCTTCCGCAAATTTGTAGCAATTGGGACACCGCAGTGGAAGGTACCCAGCCGCAATTTTTTTTCTAAAAAGGGAATACCACACCTGTACCAACATGTGCAGAGCCAAGTTACCGCATCTCTGTCACTTAGTGTTGGGCCAAAGGTCCATATGACTACTGACGCATGGTCCTCCAAGCATGGTCAGGGCAGGTATGTCACCTACACTGCCCACTGGGTGAACTTGGTAATGGCTGGGAATGGGAAGCAGGGAATGGGTAGCTCAACAACAACAACAACAGTGGAGTTGGTGTCACCGCCACGGATTGCACGCGGTTCTGCCACCACCTCTACTCCTCCATCGCTCTCTACCTCATCCTCTTCCTCTTCTTCTTCTTACTCTGCTGCTGGGTCCTCCTTCTCCTCCTCCACACCTGTGCACCCCCAGCTCCCCCTAGGCTATTCGACGTGCCAGGTACGCCGTTGTCACGCTGTCTTGGGGATGACGTGCCTGGAAAGCAAAAACCATACCGGATCTGTACTCCTGTCATCTCTGCAGTCACAGGCCGATCGGTGGCTGACCCCACACCAACTGCAGATCGGAAAAGTGGTGTGTGACAATGGAAGCAATCTGTTGGCAGCGTTGAGACTGGGAAATTTAACACATGTGCCCTGCATGGCACATGTGTTAAATTTAATAGTCCAACGTTTTGTCTCCAAGTACCCAGGATTCCAGGACGTTCTCACCCAGTCCAGAAAGGTGTCGGCCCATTTCAGACGTTCCTACACAGCCATGGCACGCCTTGCTGACATTCAGCAGCGCTACAACATGCCAGTCAGGCGTTTGATTTCTGACAGCCAGACTCGCTGGAATTCAACGCTCCTTATGTTGGAACGTCTGCTGCAACAACAAAGGGCCGTCAACGAGTACCTTTTTGAACTGGGTGGTAGGACTGGATCTGCAGAGCTGGGGATTTTTTTCCCCCGTTACTGGGTGCTTATGCGCGATGCCTGCAGGCTCATGCGACCTTTTGAAGAGGTGACAAATATGGTCAGTCGCACCGAAGGCACCATCAGCGACCTAATACCCTTCGCTTTCTTCCTGGAGCGTGCCGTGCGACGAGTGACAGATGAGGCTGTAGACCAGCGTGACGAGGAGCTGGAAGCGCACGATTTATGGTCGCAATCACCAGAACGAACCCAGGCACCTGCTGCAACGCAGGGAGAGGTGCCAGAAGTGGAGTCAGAGGAGGAAGGTGGCTTTGTGGAGGAGGAGGAGGAGGACCAACAGGAGCAGGCTTCCCAGGGGGCTAGTGGTGACCTTTTGGGGACCCCTGGTCTTGTACGTGGCTGGGGGGAGGAGACCGTGGATGATGCAGTCCTTGATAATGAGGAAGCGGAGATGGATAGCTCTGCATCCAACCTTGTGAGAATGGGGTCTTTCATGCTGGCATGCCTGTTGAAGGACCCCCGTATCAAGAGGCTTAAGGAGAAGGACCTGTACTGGGTCGCAACGCTACTAGACCCTCGGTACAAGCATAAAGTGTCAGAAATGTTACCAACATACCACAAGTCCGAAAAGATGCGGCATTTACAAACCAGCCTGCAAAACATGTTGTACAATGCTTTTAAGGGTGATGTCACTTCAGGAACTCATCAACATTCCAGGGGCAGAGGTGCCAGTAATCCTGCCACGAGCACACCTGCAAGGACAAAGCCCTTTGGCCGGTCTGTAACGTCAGACATGCAAATGTTTTTCTGTCCAAGGCAGCGCCACAACCCTTCGGGATCCACCCTCAAAGAACGCCTCGACCGGCAGGTAGCGGACTACCTGGCATTAACTGCAGATATCGACACTCTGAGGAGCGATGAACCCCTGGACTACTGGGTGCGCAGGCTTGATCTGTGGCCAGAGCTGTCACAATTTGCCATGAACCTCTTGTCTTGCCCAGCCTCAAGTGTGCTCTCAGAAAGGACCTTCAGTGCAGCAGGAGGGATTGTAACTGAGAAGAGAACTCGCCTAGGTCACAAAAGTGTCGATTACCTGACCTTTATTAAAATGAATGAGGGGTGGATCTCGGAGGGTTACTGCACGCCGGAAGACTTGTTCTGACTTCTATGCAGCTGTCCTTCTCTTCAAGCCTCATGACTCCACACACAGCTGTCCTTTAGCGTCCTCCTCCCTCCGCCACCGTTACAAACTAGGGTGCAAACCCTACTGGTTTAATTTTTTCTGGCCTCTGTGCTTCAGTGGCTGCAACCAAAAAAACTGGGCAAACAATGTCTACAAGGTCAACGTATGGCGAAAAATGACTATTTTCAGCATTTATATGGCATATTTTTTCTGGCAACTGTGCTTCAGTGGCTGCGTCCAAAAAAATGCATATTTTCTGCATTTATATGGCATAATTTTTCTGGCCTCTGTGCTTCAGTGGCTGCAACCAAAAAAATGCATATTTTCTGCATTTATATGGCATAATTTTTCTGGCCTCTGTGCTTCAGTGGCTGCAACCAAAAAAATGCATATTTTCTGCATTTATATGGCATAATTTTTCTGGCCTCTGTGCTTCAGTGGCTGCAACCAAAAAAATTTATATTTTCAGCATTTATATGGCATAATTTTTCTGGCAACTGTGCTTCAGTGGCTGCGACCAAAAAAATGACTATTTTCAGCATTTCTATGGCATATTTTTTCTGGCCTCTGTGCTTGAGTGGCTGCGGCCAAAAAAACTGGGCAAACAATGCCTACAAGGTCAACGTCGTTGACCTTGTAGGCATTGTTTGCCCAGTTTTTTTGGCCGCAGCCACTCAAGCACAGAGGCCAGAAAAAATATGCCATAGAAATGCTGAAAATAGTCATTTTTTGCCATACCTTGACTCAACGTATATGGCAAAAAATTTATATTTTCAGCATTTATATGGCATATTTTTTCTGGCAACTGTGCTTCAGTGGCTGCGACCAAGAAAACTGGGCAAACAATGCCTACAAGGTCAACGTATGGCAAAAAATGACTATTTTCAGCATTTATATGGCATATTTTTTCTGGCCTCTGTGCTTCAGTGGCTGCAACCAAAAAAATTTATATTTTCAGCATTTATATGGCATAATTTTTCTGGCCTCTGTGCTTCAGTGGCTGCAACCAAAAAAATTTATATTTTCAGCATTTATATGGCATATTTTTTCTGGCAACTGTGCTTCAGTGGCTGCGTCCAAAAAAACTGGGCAAACAATGTCTACAAGGTCAACGTATGGCGAAAAATGACTATTTTCAGCATTTATATGGCATAATTTTTCTGGCCTCTGTGCTTCAGTGGCTGCAACCAAAAAAATTTATATTTTCAGCATTTATATGGCATATTTTTTCTGGCAACTGTGCTTCAGTGGCTGCGTCCAAAAAAACTGGGCAAACAATGTCTACAAGGTCAACGTATGGCGAAAAATGACTATTTTCAGCATTTATATGGCATATTTTTTCTGGCAACTGTGCTTCAGTGGCTGCGTCCAAAAAAACTGGGCAAACAATGCCTACAAGGTCAACGTATGGCAGTTGTTTAAAGAGAACAGTAGATTACTAGCCAGCAAAGCTACCTAAGCTAAAATGTCCCTCAAATCCCTGCAGACTTCTGTCCCTCCAATACAGAGCAGTATCACGCAGATTACTAGCCAGCAAACTTACTATCATCTGTCCCTGAAATCACTAACAGCTCTCGCCCTACACTATCTCTTCCAAGCACACACAGGCAGATTTTTCAGATACATTTTTGCCCTTGATCCCCCTCTGGCATGCCACTGTCCAGGTCGTTGCACCCTTTAAACAACTTTAAAATCATTTTTCTGGCCAGAAATGTCTTTTGTAGATGTTAAAGTTCGCCTTCCCATTGAAGTCTATGGGGTTCGCGAACCGTTCGCGAACCGCTCGCAATTTTGCGCAAGTTCGCGAATATGTTCGCGAACTTTTTTTCCGACGTTCGCTACATCCCTATACATCACATAGAAAGTAGAGCAGTGATGATTCTGACATGAGTGTCACGGATATCCCCATACACATCTATAAATGGATGATTTTCAAACTTGGTTCTATCTATATTAAAGATCACTATTTAAAATAAATGATAAGTGGCTTCTGATAAGTTATTGCTGTGCAGTAGAGGGAACATAATAAGAAGGAAATGACACCTAAAATGTAAATAGTGGTCAACTTTCTTATCTAGATATCACATAGCAAAATGTGAAGTGTTATATTACATTATTTATGTATATACAAAATATTCAGTCTGTCTCCATGTAATCTCCCTTGTTCGGATTACAACTTCATGCTTAGTTGGGGCTTTTCTTTGCCATGATAGTGGAAGTTAGGCTTGGACGAATTTGATCTGTTTAGTTTCGCCTAAAATTTGTCGCTGGCAAAAAGTTGCCAACGCCATACAAGTCTATGGGTGTCAATTTTGCAGAGAAACAAGGCGGAAAAATTCGCCCATCCTTAGTGGGAGTTGATTGGGAATGTGATGTCCATGCAGCTTGCATTCATAGATACAGTACCTACCACCAGCTTGATGTTGGAAAATGAATATTGGTTAGACAGAATGAGTAAATTATGGAGCCTTTTGTCCAAAATAAATATATATAGGAAGCTACAGTATATGTCATTGCAATTTCCAGTGATGTAGTCATATTTAAACAAATAATTTGTCATCTTTTACTGATTTGCTTTTTCACTGTAATTTCCAGTATTGTTATTGTGAATGTTGGTGCAAAAACAAATATCAGATTTAATGTAATGTTGTAGGAGATGGTTATTTTCCTTTTTTTTTCCCCTCAGGCTGCAAACGGATTTCTCATTGGGATGTTTTGTTGTTTCAGAAAGCTGAGCATATGGTTTCTAGTGTACTAATATTCCAAATCCGTATAAGCACGCTATAGTATTAAAATTAAAGAAATTATCATAAATTCTGAAAAATAGCTGTTACACATTTTTTTTTACACTTTAAAAATTCTTTCACATGTTCCCCAATTTTAGATGTACATCCACGAAAGTGAATGTTCCCCAGGAAGGCTAGCTACAGGAGGCTAATTTGTTAGGGCCTCACATCAACAACTGTGTTCACCAATCTCAGCTTGCCTCCTTCTTTGTAGTTGGGACCTAGAGTAGTTAACTGTAAAACCACAACTATGGAAACAATTTCATAATATCCCTATAAAATCTATTTTCATGGATACTATACATTTGTAGTGTAAGCTGTGTTAATTAATAAATTGTAGTACCATGCTTGTTAGGTTCAGTTAGCACTGTACACATAGGCTTAGGGTGTTTTTTTTTTGTTTAGGTAGGCTAAGTCTAATTTTACAGGAAATCTGAAATAGAATGCAAAAGGAAGCACACACATAGGCGCAAATTCACTAAGCGCCGAAGCGCCGAACGCTAGCGTTAATTCGCTAGCGTTTGGCATTTTCGCTACTGCACAAATTCACTAATGAACGCTGGCGTATTTTCGCTAGTGTTACTTCGCATACTTACGCCAGACGAATTTTTGCTAGCGATGTAACTACGCAAATTCACTAACTTGCGCAGTGTACTGAACGCTACCTTTTACGC
Organism: Xenopus petersii; assembly: GCA_038501925.1. Taxonomy (NCBI): domain Eukaryota; kingdom Metazoa; phylum Chordata; class Amphibia; order Anura; family Pipidae; genus Xenopus; species Xenopus petersii. Next base: position 61,801,560 of record CM076682.1, read on the forward strand.
TAGACTTCCTTCGCCACCTCAGACCTGGCGAAGCGCAATAGAGTAGATAGGGATTGTTTCCAAAAAAGTCAAATTTTTTTCTAAGTCCCAAAAAACGCTGGCGTTTTTTCTACATGATGGGTGATAGGCTGAAAAAAATCGAAATTTTTTTTGGGGCTCCCCTCCTTCCCCCCTACATTTCCTGACTCATGGCAACTTACCCAGACAGTGGGCACATGTGTAGGGCAAAATAAAATTTTTATTTGCTGATTTGAAGGTTTTCTAGGCATTTGTAGTGCTGATACGTGTTCCTCCATTAAAATTTGAATTTTGCGCCGTATGCAAATTAGCCTTCGCTAGCGTAATTTCGCTTTACATATTGAATCAATGCTAGCGCAACTTCGCAACCTTACGCTACCCCTGTGCGCAACTTCGGATTTTAGTGAATTTGCGGAGCGCTGGCGAAAATACGCCTGGCGAAGTGTGGCGAAGTGCAGCGAAGTGCGGCGAAGTTGCGCAGGGTGCAACTTCGCATCTTAGTGAATTTGCCCCATAGAGTAGTATTGTCTCAATTAAGATAAGCAATTAAGCCCCTAGAGCCCTAGGTACAAGTGTGGATGACAGCCTTATGCATTTCGTGTTCTCACAACACTTAATCATAGGCTGTGCTATGAGCCTATGATTAAGTGTTGTGAGAACACAGAACTCATCCACACTTGTACCTCTATGAAGACCTGTTTTTACTACTACTGCCTGGAGGACTGCTCTTTGAGTGCCTACTCTACAAACAATACAGTGATGTCCACTCCCTTATGCGGAAGGCTTGAGGCAGAGCATGAGCCTCCTCTTTCCCGTGGTGAGTCTCACTAAAAATAAATGTTTATATGTTGTCGCTTTAGGGCCTAACACTACTGGGGCCTTGTTGACTCCTTGAGACCTCCACCCAGATAAACTACTGCAGGCCAAAGAGGAAGGACCTCCCATTGCAAAGCACTTGTTACAGGGATGCAGGATCTGGTCAACAACCTAGGCTCAATGAAATGGGTATGCAAAATAGGTACCAAAATGTTACATGGGGTTTAACCCAGCAAAAGGGAAAGGAGGGGCTGTTAGGGAATGAAGGAATGAAGGGGCTATTGTACTTATACTTGTCACATATATACTTATACACATCCTTGCCTTCAATCTTTCTGATCTGAAGTCTTTCTGAAACCCCAATAGCCAAACTTCTAAACTCTGAAAGAGTTCCATGCACTAAAAACCTTTGCTGGATTATGATTGAATGGCTGCTTGCTATTTGTTTGTTTTCACATACATAATTACATTATAAATAATGATGAGCGATTGTGTGGAAAATCACACAAAATAGTGCTTTTTACTCTGCACTGGCATTCACATTGTCCTCCATTTTGAAGAAGCTTATTTCCACTATGCTACAACTGTTCTTCATAAAAAAATCTTGTACCACTAGATATCCTTTCTCCCAGTTGCTCAGGTCAGCAAATCTATAATTCAGGTTGAGTTAAGACCACTTTTAATTTTACATTAATTATGCACTATACTGAATTCAGCTGAAGGACGGAACTAGGGGTAGGCAGAAGAGGCACGTGTCTACAGGTAAAGGTGAAGGGGTACCAAGTACATACTTCTTTTTCCTGGCTGCTCCTAGTTCCTAGCTTCTGAAGAGGCTTTTTGTGCTCCTGCCTCCCCTGCCTGCCTGCCACAGGTAACCAGGGGAGTGAGTGTGATCATGCGCTTGCTGGGTGATGAGTGCACTGTGTATTGGAGAAATGTACTCTGCATGGAGATATTCTCCACAAAAGGTTTGCCACTGGCAAAACCTTAAATTCCACAGCAAAACTAGAAAATCTAGAAAAACAAATATATATTTAGTCAAAGTTTTGGTCCTCCAAAAAGCAATCTATGCATATAAATGCAATATATACATGCGCTCAACATGCGTTTGCAACACCATAAACATCTGTGTGTAAGATTCCTAAAGAGTATCTTTTGCTCCTTGCCCAGATACAGCACTGAATGTGATAGTCTGTTTTATTTACAGTCATTTAGGGGAAGGCACATACGTACCTTGCATGTAGGGATGGGCGAATTTTTTCGCCTTGTTTCGCCGCAAAAATGACGCCCATAGACATGTATGGAGTTGTGTGTCAAAAAAAAAAGACGCGCTTCGGCTTTAATGGGCATCGGCGAAATTTCACAGGCGGCATTTTACCGGTGGCAAATTTTTGGCGAAAAGAAGCGGGTCATATTCACCCATCCCTACTTGCATGTCATTCAGAGACTTAAGGTGCAACTGGGGGAATGTAATAAAACTCGCAAAGAGCAAAACAGTTTGTACAAATAAGAATAAAAATTCACATTTTGCAATGTAAAACTGTTCCTTAAACTGTTATTGCTTGCAAATTTTAACTGTGCATTGTCCACTTTTAAGAAGAACTTAAAGGTGTTGTTATCTTTTGGAGTAAGCATAACAACTTTTTTGTGGCAAAAACTATAAAATTCGCAAACCTTCTTCCCCTGTTGGAAGTGGACGCTAAACAGTTTCCAGGTTTGCGAAAGCTATATTAAATTTGCGCTAATGCAAATCTGTTCGCACAAAGGCATAACGTTTTGCATTGCGAATATTGTTTCTGTTACCAACTTTATTACATTCCCAAAAAGTGTCAGAAGGTGAGTGCCGGATTTCTACTATAAAGAGAATAGCACTATTACAGAATTATTACATCCTAAAAAATTCATATGGAGCCAAATTAGTTTTCTCTACATCGGCCAATAGTTTATTAGACAGCCAATGGCATCAGTACCTTGAAATGATTATTTCTTCAATAATGGCAAATACTTTTCTCATGCTTTAGGATACAATAAAGTATTAGCATTGCATACTTACTCTATATAAGCTTTTCAATTCCTTTTTAACCATTTCCATTTATTGGCTAGGACCATTCCCGTTTCTTTTGAACTATCAAATAGTGCCAAGGCTGGGGGTAAAATTGGTAAGGCTACATTTTGTACCCAAGAACGGTCTGTCTAAGACTGAGCTTATGAAGGCAGACAGCAGCTTTAACATTACATTTATACACAGTTTTCTTTTTCAGCAAGCAGTTTCTGTGATAGATTATGTTTAAACACATTTCAGTTGTGGATATGCCATTAAATACAGATTGAAAGTTTTCAGCACAACATAATTCTAAATAAGCCGTATGATAACTGATTTATGGGGGAATGTAATGTTTCAGGGAAGCAGTGATGTTATTCTCTGTGAAGTGCTGCAGTGGAAAAATAAATAGTATATTTATAAATCTCTGTTGTGGACCTTTGCAGTTATTTCAAAACATTAATTGCAATAAATCATAGAAATAATCAAATTAAACAGACCAAATTTCTGTACTAATATAGCTATGCATAAGTAACTTTCCAATAAACATTAATGAATTAATGTGTCCTTACTTGCTCTTCTCTACACTCACTGCTGGTTCTTCTACTGAAACAATGTAGCAGAAGCCAGCTCTCCTTTAGCCAAGGCTGCAATTCCCACAATGCCATGCGTGTTTTTTTTGCAGGTCTGTTAATCAGCTGGCTTCTATTTTAACAGAAGGCTGAAAATAAAAAGAGACAAATGCAGTTTTAACTGCAATTACATTTTACAAAAAAACTGTACAATTATGTATAATATTGAATTAATCTGTAAGTGCTTGCAATTACATTTTCTTTAGATATAGCACAATTAGAAATATTGGGCTTATTTTAGGGCATGGTGCAAAGTGCAGGAGGCATGGAACCTGTTATCCAGAATGCTTGAGATCTTTCCATAATTTGGCTGGTAAAAAAATTGTTCAACAAAATTGTGTAAAAATATATACTGGGTAAATAGATAGGGTGTGCAAAATAAAAAAATGTTTTCAATATAGTTAGTTAGCCAAAAATATAATCTATAAAGGCTGGAGTGACTGGATGTCTCACATAATAATAATAATAACATAAGTAATAAAAAGTACAAAATTTAATTGTACGTGCAAATTGGAAAATGCAAAATGATTTGGACAGACCCATGATTTAAAAGGCTAAAGTAAATGTGAAACATGAATACTTATATTGGGCCTCCTTTATTACTACCAAGCACAAGATGCAAAACAACACCCCTTAGTGCTCATTTACATAGCACTTACATCTGAGGGAATGCAAGGTTTACTTCATGTTTACAGTAAATATTTATTTTTATTTTAAATCTTTTTATTTTGCATAAATAAAATAAAACATAAGTAATAGCATGCACATTGATCAGGAGCTGCAGGTACTGGACAATCTGCAGAGATATTAAGACACAGAATACAATGTTTTGAATTCACTGTAAATGAGTAACAAGAAGCAAATAAACAATTAGGACTGTTATTTGTGGGTACTGTCATTTTTCGGCACTTACAACGGTATTTACATTTAAATTACACGCAGTGGGAGAGTGGGAGAGGGAGAGAGCAAGTCATTTTCACAATTATTCACCAGGAAGTCTAGTCCTTTGCATTAGGTAAAAGTAGTGGTAGAAATTAGCCCTGTGTTAAATTCCTATATGTCAGCCAAGGATTCCATACTTTGTAAAAGGTTTTCTGTGAGTCATTTTTCTGGCTCTTTAATTTCTCCAAAACTAAAACATTATCTATCTTTGCCTTGACTAAATTAAAGTCTAGGACAGGGGATTTCCATGCAGCTGCTATGACTTGTTTCAAGGCTGAAAAAATGTGCATTATCATTTTCCTAAGGTATTTATTTGCTTCTGAGATTCTCTTGTAAATATGTTTTTTTTTAGATTTAAGGTATGGCAAAACAAATTATCTGGAAAACCACAGGTCCCGAGCATTCTGGATAACAGGTCCCATACCTGTACATGAGGTACATATTAATATGCTGCCCTGAAGCTGAATTATAGTACATAATAATAATTGAATAATTCAAAATATTAAAAAATGATTTCCTTTTTCTTTGTTATAATAATACAGTAACTTGATTCCAAGCAAGAGTTTATATAAATAAAAACTTGGTAAATAAATAGGCTGTACATAATGAAAAATGTTTGTAATATAGTTAGTTAGCCAAAAGTTGAATCTATAAAGGCTGGAGTGACTGGATGTCTAACATAATAGAACACAACTTCCTTTTTAGTTCTCTAACTTTGTGCTAGTCAACGACTTTAAGGAGGGCCACATGGGACATAACTGTTCAGTGAGTTTGCAATGGATCCTTAGCATTCAGCTCAGATTTAAAAGCAACAGTTATGACCCATGTGGTCCTCCCTCGGGGGGGGGCTACTTGTTTATGAGTGCCCTTTTGGATCATAACCCCATAAAAAGTTCTTAAATGGCATCATGTCTGTTCTTCTAACTTCAGTCATCCAATCTCTTAATTCATTTGATTAACCATCACTGTAATTGCCCCATATTTTCCTTTCCAGATTGCTATCTATCTCTCAATCTGTCTATTTGTCATCTCTTAGGGGGTTATTTATCAAGGTCCGAATATCCGAACCTCGAATAATTCGTAGTTTTTGGAGCAAAAAAACCCCACTTTTTATTATATTCCGATGGTCTAAAAACTCTGAATCTGAAACCCCGGTATCTAAAAGCTCTCGAGATCCTGTATAAGTCAATGGGGAAGTTCCCAGTGTCTGCAATGATGTCCGTAGCGATATCTGATGATTTTGCGGTTTCAGAGCAAAAATCTCCTAGTAAAATCTTAGTTTTTGCTGAAAACTCAGAACAATTCAGAGTTTTTGGGGGAAAACGCCACAGTTTGCCCGACCATATTTTTTCAGGCTTTTTTCTTCATAAATAAGGTCCATTCGCAGTTGTTCAAAGTTTGATATTAGAAATACTGAGATAAATTCAGACCTTGATAAATAACCCACTAAATCTGTCTATTTTCTATCTAATAACATTTGTTTTTGTAACCAATCAACTCAAGGACGCGGGCAAACTCTGGCTTTCGGTCTTTAGGAAGAATAAAGTAGACAAGTGTCCTACAAGACAAACTTTGTATACAAAACAACATTTAGGGGCAGATTTATCAAGGGTTGAATTTCGAAGTGGAAAATACTTCAAAATTCAACCATCCAATTTAAATACTTCTACTTCGAATATCAAAGTCGAAGCTTTTTGATCGAATTTGGCTATCCTGCAGTCAAAGTGAAATGTTGAAGAAGGTCCCCATAGGCTAACATAGCACTTCGGCAGGTTTAAGATGGAGAAGTATTGAAGTCAAAGTTTTTTTAAAGAGACAGTACTTCGATTTTCGAAGACAAACTTTTTTACTTTTCGAATCAAAGTTGTAGTTGAAGTCGAATATGGCCTATTCCATGGTCGAAGTACCAAAGTAAAAATAGTAATGTAACAATTTACTTAGAACTAACAATTTAATCTATTAAGTAACTTAATGTACAAGGGCTGGGGCAACCAATACTTATTTATAAATGGTCAACATATTTCACAGCACTGTCCTAAATTTAAAAGTAAATATCTAAGATTATTTCCTTTTTCCACCTATTGTAGGTTATAAACTAAAATTTTCCATGTAAAATACACAACCTGTAATTTATCTTGAGAATCATACTCAGTGCATCATCATAACTGGCACCATGACAAGTTGCATTAATACTATTTCATACATAATAATAACTGCATGAATTACCTAAAAAATTGCTGGAAGGATTACTCTTAAATTCACTTTATAATACAATCTGTAACTAGAGCAAGAGAGACCTTTTTTGCAAAATACAGAGAACCGCACAATGTGGCCATAAGTATGTGGATACCCTTTGTAATATTTGCTGACAGAAGTGCCACTATATTATACAGTGACAGTTTTGACAATTATATGCTTCTGATGTGGTAAAAGTTTGCAGAATGCCCTTTTCCATTTCTGCCCAACAAAGCCCCTGTGTTAAGTTATTTCTAGAGATGAGTGGGAGACCCTAAATGGCTGGCACAAAGCGCTTACCTCAACCAAACTGAACATCTACGGGCTGAATAAGAACAAGGCATGAGCCCCAACATCATTGCCTAACCTCCCAAATATTGAATGTACGTAATTCAATCGCGCCAATAGTGTTCCAAAATCGAATGGAGTGCAAAATCTTACAAAGTTGGCCATCCCTTTGGTGCGATAATAATACCCTTTGCTTGGGAATAAGGTTATGGAAGTGCGGTTGATTGCATCAAAGTCAGCAAAGGTCAGTTGAATGCAATTCTATTTCTGGAAGAAATTAAAACAATTTAATGCTTTATACAATCACATGCCATAATCTATAAGAAGCAGATTGTAGAATTAATTAATTAGAATTTAAAATATGGGCTGAATAAAAAGCTTTAGTTTTGAATAATGTATATTTTTATCAGGTTATTAGCTCATTTCGTTTGCAGTGCGTCATTACAGTACTTGCTTTAAAGGAATAAAAAACACTGACTGAACGCGTGTTAACACACATATATACATACAACATATGTAAACACAACATGCATTTTTTAATTCTGACTTTTAGCAGCTTCGGTATAATAAATCTTGAAAAAATTATTTTTTTTCACAAAAATTACACGTTTTTGCCCAAAAAACTTTGACCAGAAAAAAAATTGAGGTTTAGTAAATAACCCCTTTAGAGTATAGGAATTTGACATGTATTTCAATACCTTATTCATTGATATATCTTCCAAAAGCTTTCTTACCACATATGTTAAGATACCAGGCCTACAATTATCTAGATGAAAATGGGATACATTTCTTAATAATGGCGCTACATTAAAATTTTTACAATCTCTTGTTTCAATGGCTGACAACAAGAATAATGCAAAATGAAAGGGGCAGTTTCCATTTACGTTTACTATCATGTGAACAGTAATATACTGAGAGCAGTTGGTCTTCATTTTTTAATATTTGTAGTTTTTTAATTATTTGGCATCTCTTCAGTTTGGAATATCAGCAACTTACATACCCTGATAAGGCAGTAGTTTGAATGAAAGACTTGACTTGAATAGGGGAGATTATGAATAGAAAGATAAATAGATTGCAAACAATAGGACATATTATAAAAAAGTTTACTTAAAGATGAACTACCCAATTCAGTGCATTGGTATAGCAATACAGAGCTAAGCTTCTCTTAACACCATAGGGTGAATAACATTCATTTCTGGATCTTTGTTTTTTTTTTTTTTGTCTCTTTTAAATGTCTTCCTGAGTCAATCAGTTTTATTATTGATTATATTTAACCCTTTAAGTGTCAGCCGAATTTTGCATTTCATTTGCAGGAAGTGCCAGATGTTTTTGAAATATTTGTGCTCTCTCAGTTTAGGGGCATTTTCTGAGGGGTAACCTTTTTTTTTATAGTATATGAATTTATACCAGAAAAATATTTAATTTTATGTATGAAAATCCAACTGATTTGGAAAGCCTTATGTCTCTTGAACGTGTAGGGAGAGTTAGGACTTCTGTACAGCAAAAACTCCCAGCAGTATATTTCCGAATTTTGAAAGCACTAAGGCAGAAATTAGCATACTTTAGATTCCAAGGCCGAAAAATCCTGAAACAGTAGGTTTAACCCAGAAAACCATAAATCAAAGCATCATATTGCCCATGTATCATTACTAGTGATGGGCAAATTTCTTTGCCAGGCGCGAATTCGCAGCGAATTCCCGCTATTCGTGAAACTGCTTCGAAAATTAGTCTGTTTTTTTTTACACTGCCGTCGTTTTATGGCCATTGTGGATAGGTTTTCTAAAGTATCTGGAATTTAGAGGCCCCAAAATGAAGTTAGAAGAGCCGGAAGAAGTCTTCGATGAATGGGCTGTGCTGCGGTTGTAGGAGGTGCAGGCAGCAGCAAGACACATAGAATTCACGTGCCTGCTGCTGCCTCTGCTTGATGCCTAGGGGCAGGGAGAACGAGCAGGTACTGGTCTGGACAATTACTCTCTTTTACAAGCATTAAGTGGAGAGAAAGGAAAAAGCCTGAGTAAAAACAAATCAATGCTTTAGTATTGGCAAACCGCTCCCCATATAATGCTACTGGCATGGGGGAGGATCAAGCCTATTTAAAGCAATTCATTTGGCCTGGAGACACTGGCCCCAAGACATGCAGTTTGCAGGGAGGTGCTAACCCATAAAAAACTTGACCAGAGGTAAATAGTCAGGACCGCCATTTGGAGTTTACCTTGATGTGGTATCATGGGTTATACATTTTATTATCATAATGTTGTAGCTAAAAAAAACCCCTGTTTTGCAAAATACACATACAGTATCAGCTTAGATACTAAATTCATTTGAATTTCGAACGGGGGACCAGGAAATGTGCATTGTTTTTTTCTTTTTTGTATGTTTAGAAACTGTCAGATAACTGACTAGAAGTTACTGATATTAACAACATGACCTTAAGGAGCCAAAAATAAGTTAAGAAGATTTGCCATTAAATTCTGATGCTATCCAGATCCTCAAAAAATACCTTATTTCAAAACAACCCTTCAAGAAGCTGCAAATTATATTTATGAGTGACAACCTATAAAATATTAATAAAACAAAACAAAAGGTATAGCATATTTTGACTGCACCTTAATAACCTTTCAAAAGCATACAGTAAGGACTTAATATAATATGTGAATTCTAAATAAATAAATTATTCAATAGATAAATTCACAATAAATATTAAATGTAAATGTATTTATGGCAAGTGGCTCAAACATTTATTAAAGGGGTTGTTCACCTTTAAATTCACTGTTAGTATGATGTAGAGAGTGATATTCTGAGGCAAATTGCAATTGGTTTTCATTTTTTATTATTTGTGGTTTTTGAGTTATTTAGCTTTTTATTCAGCAGCTCTTCAATTTGCATCTAACCAATCTGGTAACTAGCGTCCAAATTACCCTAGCAACCATGCACTGATTTGAATAAGAGACTGGAATATGAATAGGAGAGGGCCCGAATAGAAGGATTAGTAATAAAAAGTAATAATTACAATACATTTGTAGCTTTACGGACAATTTGTTTTTTTTTTCGAAGGGAGTCAGCGACGCCCATTTGAAAGCTGCAAAGAGGCAGACAAAAAAAGCAAATAACTATAAAGCTATATAGAAAAAATTATGAAAACCAATTGAAAAGTTGCTTAGAATTGGCAGTTCTATAACATAATAAAAGTTAACTAAAAGGTAATATAAATATTAATTAGACTGATCCATTTTCTTTGTAATAGTGGACTTGTGTGATTAAAATCCAAAAGAAATACTGTGTGGTGTTCAAAAAACATGCTGAGTGGCAAATTCACTAACCTGCGGAGTTGCGCTAGCACAGCCTTCGAGACCAACTGCAATGTTGCATGGTATTAGCCATTCTAAAACATACTAAAAATTAACTGAAAGGTGTACCACCCCTTTAATTTGTTTCCCATACACTTGACAGTCATTCTGGATAGGAAGAGGTAGAGGTGATGCACTCGTATAAATATAATTAATTAGGCATCATTAGTTTCACTGATATATATCTATTTGTTTGGGAACAGTTTTTTTCAGGGAGCATCATACTTGCTTTTGAGTCCCAGATCACCGATTTATCTTCATGACAACATTGATCTTCATGACAACATTGATGACAGGTTATTTTTGTATTCATGCCTGTAGGTGGAACTTGTGGCTCGGTGTGTTATACTTACAGAAGAGCATTAGGCCAAAGAACCAAAGGCCAAACCTTCTTGGGATAAATGCACTCCATCTTCCCAATACAGCTGTGTACATCTACATTTTATATTTCCGTGTCTTTTTACCCCCACACCAGAACACCTGGATTTCTGCATTGCCCTATTACCATTCTTCCTGGCCTTCTCTATGCCCTGAGGGGAAATAGCACCACGCCAATTGCTCCTTTGTATGATATCTGACCATGCTATACACTTGACTCTTTACACACTCTGCTCCTTAACATACCTGTATCTGTTAAGTCAGCCCTCATGGCGTCAATAAGAGCTGGGGTCTTATGTAACACAAGGTCATTCCCCCCGTGTCTAATTAACAAATGAATGAGATTCAGGCTTGATGTCTCAAAGAACATAACTCTCAGTTGTTCCCATCTCATACCTCTCTTATCCTGCCAAGAGATCTTCATTCGTTCCTTCAGCAAACTCATCTGCTGACCTGCAGCCCCTGCATGCTTCATTGCCAAATAAATAAATGCCATACTATATAATATTTCGACTTCCATCTTTCCAGTGATGTTGTTCTTTCACTACTTTCCCATCCCATTGCTGCCTTAGTTGCCGCACCTATCCTGAATGAATGAGATCCAAACCTCTTTTGATCCCACCCATTATCTATCACAGCCTTCTTCAGTACCTAACTAAACTAAAAAGCTAAAAGTGGCGATGTATCTTCATGTAATAACTGTAGCTGCTATTCTGACAGGCACACAGCCATATACTCCCTTACCAACCTAACAGGGCATGACAATTCCCATGTTTCCTGTGTGCATACCCATTTACCTTTACCCATTTGATTCATTTTACAACTGCTAATATAAATCAACAGTTTCCCTTTCTGTATCAACACATGTTTGTACTATATAACCCCTTTCTTATTGATTTTTTAGAAGGTGGCACTAGCTCGCTAATACGAAAGGTTTCTCCGAACACCAGTGAAAAAGCCACTCTAAACAAATCACTTTCAAACTGATCAAAGCAAATACCACCTAGGGATGTCAATATCTGATGTAACATATTCTTAACTATTGGCTCCCTTTTATCCACCTTAGGGCCCTCCAATCTTCCCCAACCTTTCATCACTTTCCTGATGATAGGGCTGTGCATTAAATTAATTCCTCTGCTAAAGAAAAATGTGAAATTACTGCTAATGTAGTAGTAGCTACCGCTTTTGTCTTTCCCTCTTTGTAAAGCTCCCTCAAAAATACCAACACTCCTCAAAGGCATAATTTTTCTTACCGGCATTGCAGAATAGCTGCCATCTTTACCATGTCCTTTATGTAGCTGGAAAGAGTTTTTTCCAATAATAACCTTGCGTATACTTCTTCTAATTACCAGGGCACACAAACCGATTTTTCTGCATTAGGGGCCAGCCGAAAGAAAAGTTCTGATTTTTCCCTAGACAAGGCGTCTGCTATGGTGTTCTCTATACCTAGCACATGCTGCACTTTAAATTATATATTAAACTTCATTCAAATTAACACCAGTTGCCTCAGTAGTCTAATTACTGGAGTTAAATCATATGAAAGATTATTAACTGCATGAACTACAGCCATATTATTAGATAAGAACCTTATGCTTTATTTTTTAATTCTGCAACCCACAATTCCAATGATACCAAAATGGGGAAAAGCTCCAACAATGTCAAGTTTTTTGTTAACCTTTTGCATACCACACCTTCAGCCATCTACCAGCACTCCATTTTCCAGCAAAATAAGCCCCAAAACCAATGCTACCTGATGCATCCATGAGGAACTCCAATTCTTGGCTGAGCCTAACCTCAGATATCCATATTCTTATACCATTAAAATTTGATAGGAACTTGTCCCATACCACCAAATCTTCCCTCAATTCCTTCGTAATTCAAATTTTATGAAATAGCTTCCTTATCCCTGCTGTGGAATTCTTCAGCCTCCTGTTAAATATCCTTCCCATGGGAATTACTGTACACAACGTTTAGTAATCCCATCATTTACTGCATTTCCTTCAAAGTCACCTACCTTACCAGCTCACCATTTTTCTGACTGCCTGTACTCTCCACCTTATCCATGGGAAGCCTACATACCCTTGCTTCTGTATCTATTTCAATACCCAGGAAAGTTAACCTGGTTGGGGGTACAGTCCCCCCCCCCCCACACTACTGGCACACCCAACTCCTTTAACATTTGCAAAAATACTACCAACATCTCCTGACTTGTATCTCCATATCTCAAGCCAAAATAGGCTATGGCTGCATTCCCTTACCTCTTGTACAGTAGCCAATGCAGGAATGTGCTAAATGTCTTAAAGAATGAGCACAATATTCCGCACCCCATAGGAAGGGACATGTCCACATTAAATGCTCCCTGGAAATCGCATCCTGTCAACTTAGGATGCAATGGTAAGAGCCTAAACGCTAACTCTAGGTCAACATTTTCCATCAGAGCCCTTTCTCCATGCATCTTAACTATCTCTAATGCCTTCTCAAAGCACTGGTACTGTACCCTACATTGCTCCTTGTCCAATGCATCATTAACTGATGCCTCGTCTGGGTGTGACAGGCGCTGGATCATCCTAAATGTTCCTGCCTCTTTTTTGGGAACTATGCCTAAAGAAAACATCACTAAATCCTTTATAGGCATCTCATTAAATGGGCCCACCATCCTCCCATTAACACTTTCTTTCGTTTTTGTTTCAAAGCCTCCACATGTTGATGGGACTGGCTGATTTTAAATTCCTGTCAAGGGGGCTTCTAAAACTGATATTCTGAAACCCTCTAAAAAACGTTATCCCAAACTGGATAGCCCTGTAACACTTGATTTACTTTGCCCATCTGTATTGGTGTTTCCACTCTTCTGCTGACCTGCCCGAAAGGGCTGCCTATTCACCTGTCCCTCCTTTCGCTACATTCACTTACCACATGAGACAACCTGCAAGCAGAACAAACATGTCTGAATTTACAAGCATACCCCAGTTGCTTTTCTTTTCATTGTAGACAAAACAAACATTCCTTGGTTTATATGTCATAGGCCCGTTACTCACACTGTTAAAACCCCTTGCTCCTTTGATACCCATCTTGTCCTTAAATCTTATGTCCTTTTGCTCAAATGACAACACCTTGCTATTAACAATCTTTTTCCTAAATGCCCTGTCATAATCAGACCATGAAGTGCCCTTGTAAAAGAGATATGTGTCCACTATATTATCTATGTACTTTATCATATTCAGACATTGCACTGGCTTTTTCTCTAGATAAATGCTAGCAAAAAACCCTTCAATCACTCTAAAAAAGACTTTTTTCTCCTTTCTTCCTTCTCATTCTTAACCCCATCCTATTTGGCCTGTACTGCTTTCCTTGCCAACTCATATATATCCACAAATTGCCTGCTTCAAATGATATTCTTAATTTCCTAGGCAATGCGCTCGGACTCAGACGGCAGTTATTTCCCCTGTACATGTAAATGATTGCCTTCATGTCTGGCACTTGTGTATCCTGTAAATAGGATTTACACTTGGAGACTTCTCAGTAATAGAATCTTTAGAGCGAGCAGTACAGCCGCTAGAGGTTTGGGCTGCTTCCTAAGTGGTATTTGATCTGTATGATGGCTGCAGGTCATCTGTTGCTGAAGTTGTGGCTCTAACTTTGAGAATCTGCTGTACCAATTTCAGTGAAGGTAACCCCCAGTGGATTTCCTAAAAGTTTGTGTCCATTTCAGAGCCTGTATGCCCTTTGAATGCTTGGCTTCATGCCCAGCAAATGCATATTCATGCCCCTCCTTCAAATACATTTCAAACAGGTTACAGATGAAGCCACTTGGATTTGTGAGTTAAATGCGTCATGACTCAGGGGTAATTGAAGAAACTGTGTTATCTTAAGTCATCTTAACTCATTTAATGCATTTAACCTTTTCATTAGCATACCAAAGCTCCATTGTTCACAATGGTGAATGCTTTAATTAGATGGGATGTTGTGACGCAGTTTTCTGTGTTAAATGAGATAAATGGGATATCTGTGTTTAGTTATTCTGTGTCAAACAGACAAACCAAAGTGGCTGCATCTGTATGTGGGCCAGATGCCCTTTCTTATAAAACTCAAACTTGAAGGCATTTCTTCAAGCCCTACAAATGTATCATCCAGCCAATCCTTCAAATATGGGCCATATGTCCCATTTCTAAAATGGAATATGCAGGCCTTATGCCATATTTTTGCATGATGCTTGTTTCATTGCTTGGCTTCACGCCTGGCACTTGCTTATCTTGGAAATAGGATTTACACTTGGACACTTCTCTGTAAGAGAATCCATGTTGTCAGCGCTACAGCTGCTAAAGGTTTGGGCGGCTTCCTCTGTGGTATTTGATCTGTATGGCACCTACAGGTCATCTGTCACATTGTACTAATTCCAGTGAAGGTAACCCTGGTGGATTTTCTGAAAGGTTATGTCCATTTTAGAACCCCTCTGCCCTTTGAATGCTTGGCTTCATGCCAATTACAATGCGCCATTGTGATTAGATTAGTGGAAGAATGTATATGCCAAGGACTTCCCACACCAGTCAGTTGAATTTAAGAAGCTGCTCGGATGAGTAGGGACATGTCTCCAATGATTACTCAGCAAGTCCAGTTGTTTTAGTATTACTTATACTAGATATACCTATAGTGACACAGTGCCAGCACTTCATCTGGTTTAATCTGTATGAGGTGTGAACAGATGAACTATGATGGCACTTAAAACCTGAGTATGAGGACCTGAGTGAACAATACTGGGGATACAAGTGTGAACTGTGCAGGGGATTAGTCTGAATCTGAGGTGTGAACCATGCAGCGGCCAGTTAATCTTAGTACATGTTCTTTATTTTATTTTTTTTTAAACTAACTAGTGATGGGCGAATTTGCGCCGTTTCGCTTCGACGAAAAATTCGCGTATTTCGCGCGAAATTCGTGAAATGGCGAAAAATTTGCGAAACGGCGCCGGCGTCTCGTCTTTGACGCCGGCGCCCGTTTTTGACGCCGGCGCCCGTTTTTGACGCCGGTGCCCGTTTTTTTCGAAAAAAATTTTTTGACGCCGGCAAATTTTTTAACGCGAATTTTCGCAGGTGCACTTAGATATATTTGTTACAATTTAAGATAAGCAGGCCTCTTGGGGAAAATGTGAGTTGCAGCTTAAATGAGAAGGAAATGCTGAGTTTACTTGGGGATGCCAAAAGTTAGGCATCCCCAAGTGACTGCACCAGTCTGGGGGTTCTTCCAGCGAGCAATGACTTCCTTCTTCTTCTTTATTTGTGCATGCACAATAGCCAAACTTTAACAAAGAAGTTGACTATTTTGTTCTACTGCGCATGACTCTGCCCTGGAAAATTTGAAGAAAGAAGGAGGCAGCCAATCACTCCAT
This sequence comes from Xenopus petersii, assembly GCA_038501925.1. NCBI lineage: Eukaryota > Metazoa > Chordata > Amphibia > Anura > Pipidae > Xenopus > Xenopus petersii. Next base: position 61,817,637 of record CM076682.1, read on the forward strand.
GGTGCTCGCTGGAATAACCCCGGACCTGTGCAGTTTTCTACTAATAGGTGTACTGGCCCCAGGTTTCAGGTAAGTATATACAACACTTGGGAGTGCCTAACTTTTGGCAACCCCAGTAAACTCTTCCTTTCCTTCTCCTTTAAAGGGCAATTTCACCTTCATTAGCAAAACTAAAATAACAAATAAAACCTGACCTTAAAACTCCTAAAAAATCTGCCAAATTGAGTAAAATGGACATGGTAATTAGGGGGTGTGGCAATAAAATGGGCATGGCCAAAAATGTTTGCATCACTGTGTGCAGCAAAGCTTTTTGTCCCTCTTTCTAGTTTTAAAATGTTGGGAGGTATGGATTCTTTTAACAAGGGAAGTTGTCACAGTAGCCAGACTTCCATGTGGGGGGCCACACCGAGGGAGGGGTCCACAGACAGAATAGCACTGGCCTAGATCATTACTGTTATAGCGATTATGAAACTTTAGACTGTTTCTTAGTTTAGTATATAAAATTCAGGTAACCATATTTGTTTTTAGGGATTAGTTGCCTTGTAACTGTTGTAATGTGCTCAGTATAGATGTTGACCATAGGTAAATTTCATCTTCAATGACAGGCCAATGGCTGCACGGCAGCTTATTCATATACCTGTAGTAGTTATATGCATAAAAAATATTTTTGTGTCCCTAGTGCTTTAATGCTGCCCTTTTTAAAGAGGTATTGTTTGTTTCAGTCAACAGTGTGGTAAATGCATTCAGACATCATAATGTATATGATATAATTTGTAGGCTGGCCATGTAATGAAAACCGTGGATATTCACATATAAATACAGAGTGATATATACTCTAACACTGCAGGCTATAGTATATTAATTATATGATTTGCATTGTTTTGTTTCTTGCATCCAATATCTATTTGTGAAATGATAGCCTTTGTATAACATTAAAATAAATATTTTATAATGTTATATATTCAGGTCTATAGAGACAAAACAATACATTTTAGATTTGTGTACAGTGTTTTTTCCTATATACATATACACATATCCATTACACAGAGGGGCAGATTCACTAAGGGTCGAATTTCGAAGTTAAAAATACTTTGAAATTCGACCCTCGAATTGAAATCCTTCGACTTCGAATATCGAAGTCGAAGGATTTAGCGCTAAACGTTCGATCGAACGATCGAAGGATTTTTCGTTCGATCGAACGATTAAATCCTTCGAATCGAACGATTCGAAGGATTTTAATCCAACGATCGAACGAAAATCCTTCGATCAAAAAAAGCTTAGCAAGCCTATGGGGACCTTCCCCATAGGCTAACATTGACTTCGGTAGGTTTTATCTGCCGAAGTAGGGGGTCGAAGTTTTTTTTAAAGGGAAAGTACTTCGACTATCGAATGGTCGAATAGTCGAACGATTTTTACTTCGAAACGTTCGATTTCGATCGAATTCGAACGAATTTAACCAATTCGATGGTCGAAGTACCCAAAAAAAACTTCGAAATTCGAAGTTTTTTTCATTGGAATCCTTCACTCGAATTTAGTGAATCGGCCCCAGAATGTTAGGACTTAATGTCAGGTATTGCAAAATATCCTATCAATTGCAAATGTCTGATTTTGTAGTACCAGGTATAGGATCTGCTATCCATAAATCTTTCCTAAATTTGGATCTCTATACTTTGTCTGCTTAAAAAAACATTTAACATTAAATAAACCCAATAATTTTTTTTTACCTCCAATAAGGATTCATGGTAAAATAGTACCTTGTACTTGATCCCAACTAAGATATTATGGAGTAAATTTATCAAAGAGTGAAGTTCCGCCACTAGAGTGAAATTCCGCCACGCTCCATTCATTTCTATGGGATTTTTATAGGCGTGTTTATCAAAGGGTGAACTTCCACTTTCACCCATTGATAAATACGCCTTTCAAAATCCCATAGAAAGTTGCGGAATTTCACTCTAGTGGCGGAACTTCACTCTTTGATAAATTTACCCCATAATATCTTAGTTGGGATCAAGTACAAGGTACTATTTTACTACACAGATAAAGGGAAAGGGAAAGTTCTACCCTACATTTGTATATTTATCTAACAGCTCACCATGTTTTGAATTACTGCAAAGTATGTTGCTTGTGGTAAAAACTGGTTGTTCGGATTATGTTCTTCACTGTAAAGGTGTTTTCCACTTCAAGATGCATTTTACACCTATGTTTCATGAGCCAAATAAATACAGATTGTATTGGGAATGTATCTGCCTATTCTATAAATGAAAAATGTGTAGCTTTTGTTACTACAGAGGATATTGATCTCTGTGAACTATAAGAGAGCACAAAGTGTTTAAAAAAATCTGGTGTTGAGTGCAAATCAAATGCTAGTTGGCTTGTTGGGTAGAGACTAGGAGACTCTGTGCCATTGCTCTAAGGCAGTGGCCCACAACCAGTGGCTTGTGAGCAACAAGTTGCTCACGAACTCCTTGGCTGTTGCTCCCAGTGGCCTCAAAGCAGGTGCTTATTATGGAAATTTTTGGCTCAGAGGCAAGTTTTGGATGCCTAAAACCCAGGTGTACTGCCAAACAAAGCCTCCTGTAGGCTGCCAGTAAACATAGGGGCTACCAATAATCACCAACCAGATTTGGAACCCCAGGAACTTCTGGTACGCTTGTGTTGCTCTCCAACTTTTTTTTTACATTTAAATGTGGCTCACAGGTAACAAGGGTTGTGGATCCCTGCTTTAAGGAATAAAGTAGTGTGAGTCTGCAAAATTTCCTTTTACAGAATAACTCAATTAATCAAATCACTTAAACTGGTAACAGCCGATAAAGAAGTTTCAGACAAAACAGGTCTAAATGTTGCTCTCTGGCCTAATGAGCCTCTTCATGCTGTTTTTAAAATGAAATGCAAAGTTTCCATTGGAACTAATTCTCTTGGCCACTTGACCGGTGATTTAATTCAAGATGTTAGAACTTTCTCATGTGCCGGTTACAAAAGCTTCTGTTTTTCAGACTTCCCAATAAGCTTCATATTTGTTGCCTTCATTGAATTCTATTACCTGCACTTTTAAAACTGAATCATATTTACAGAATATCAACATTCCACTATCCATTTACTATATTAAAAAAAAAACAAAAAAAACCCCCAACACACATATTCACTCCGATTGATATGTTCTTTATTGTAGATGGGACTTAACTCGTAGTTATAAAAGTACATTTCATTTAAGCATATATGTCACGTTCGGCTCCCTAACTCTAGAACAAGTGCTGGGCTCCCGGTCACGGCTCCGCTTCTGCTGCCTTTGGCCTCTGGAGGAGCCCTCAGCTACTCAGATGCTGCCAGGTCTTAAAGAAAAACTATACCGCCTAAACAATATAGGTCTCTATAAAAATACATTGCATATGTAAAACCCAGCTTCATGTAAATAAACCATTTTCATAATAATATACTTTTTTAGTAGTATGTGCCATTGGGTAATCATAAATAGAAAATTGCCATTTTAAAAAACGATTCACTGTGCACACAAACATACCAACAAACTATACTTGTTAGCTCACATGAGCCAATTAACAGACAGAGTTGTGTCTTTTGCTTCCACACTTCTTCCTGTTACAGTTAGAGTTGAAGTATTTCTGGTCAGGTGATCTCTGAGGCAGCACACAGACCATCACGAAATGCTGGTTCAAGGCAAGAGATTTTGAAGGGTAATATTTACTTAAATATATTCCACAGTTTGGTGAGATTCTTTAATATGCCACTTAATAAGATGTAAACTATCTGTTGCTTATATATTCATTTTGGGAGTATAGTTTTCCTTTAATAAGAGAGGAGCCAAGCAAGAGTTCTGGACAGGCACGGTCGTTAAAGAGGTTTTGGACGGAAGGCAGCAGTTCAAGGAGTAGACAGAAAGTAGGGATGCGCCAAATCCAGGATTCGGTTCGGAATTCGGTCCGGGATTCGGCCAGGATTCGGCCTTTTTAAGCAGGATTCGGATTCGGCTGAATCTTTCTGCTAGGCTGAACCAAATCCTAATTTGTATATGCAAATTAGGGGCGGGGAGTGAATTTTTTTTTGTCACAAAACAAGAAAGTAAAAATTTTTTTCCCCTTTCCACCCCTAATTTGCATATGAAAATTTGGGTTCGGATTTGGTTCGGTATTCGTCTGAATCTTTCAAGAAGGATTCGGGGGTTTGGCCGAATCCAAAATAGTGTATTCTGTGCATCCCTAACAGAAAGTGTAGACAGGCAGGCCGGGGTCGGATTAGGCGGCGTTCAAGCAAGGTCAATCAGGCCGGGGTCGGTACAGGCAGCATTCAGAGAATAGTCAGGCATGCAAGGGTCAAAACCGGTAGAATTCTAAATTATCAGGCAGGCAACGGTCAAAATTACCAAAGTTCTGAATAGATAGGCAGGCAAGGGTCAGGATTGGAGTCAAAGCAGACAGGAATCACACCCAGATACTAAACAAGTTAGACCTAACAACAGGCAATGAGTTTGGATTCAAAGCCCTTATTCAAAATTCGTGCCAAATGTGATGACATCATGATACTTGCGGCACGTAAAACCAGGAAGTGCATGCCACGCACCATAGAGAATCCGGCAAATGAAGGAAGATGATTGCCGCCCATTGCACCACCACGGTACGTTACAATATAATGACATGAATCATAACAATCAACCTACAGTATTTAGATTACTTAATAATTCAAAAAGATACTTGTAAAGAGGCTGATAAATGTAACCATCAGTGAACATCATTTGGTTTTAATTTTTAACTTTAGTTGTATTCTTCAATTTTGCACCCATCATGACTGGTTATTAAAATGTAAATTGGATCCAATTGTATCTCCATTATAGACATGTCCAAATCTTAGCAACTATTCAGTTGGTCTTCTTGTCTAATTTTTGAATTCTTTTACTTTCTCCTGTGCCCTTTTCCAGCTCTCAACTGACTATAAAAACTATCGCTCTGTGAAGCTACAATTTTATTGTTATTGTTACTTTTTACTGCTTATTTTTATTACTAATCTTAGTCTTTCAACATCACAGGTGATGTTTCTCCAATGTTTCACAGAGCATGATAAATAAGCCCCACAGGTAAAAAGTGCAAGCTTCCAAGTAATAATAGAATTACAGTTAACTCTGCAATCTGCATTAAGAGGTGTGCCCATAGTAGTTATGGATACCAATTTTTATCTTGCTGACACCAGGCCACAACTGAGTTATACTGTATTTTGATGTATATGAGACTACAGAAAAATCTTATGGGTGATATACAACATATAACAAATTTGTTTATTCATCAAGCATTTGAAAATGCCATTGTTGAGGAAATGGTCAGATATTTGCAGGTCCCGAGCTTGGCAGTTATATAATATAATAAAAATCCCTGCCCACTCAACATTTATCTCAGTGTCAGGAACCAATTTGGTGTTCTGACCCTTGGCTATGATTGTGGACATGGTTGTTAATCCATTGATGTACCAGGTTAAATCATATATGGGGTACAAATTTTCTGGAGAAGCTGGATACTATCCAATTGCCAGATGACAATGTGGCCATCTTAGATTTTGCCAGTCTCTACACTTCCATTCCCTACATGTGGAGGTTGCTACATCCATTCAGTGCCAATCTGGTATATGCAGTAAAAGAGACATTTCTTTATCAGGCCATCTTGTTTAATAATTTATTTAAACGTTTTGGGATTGTCACTTTGTTCCATGATAAATAAATCAGGGGTGTGGTGCAATCAGTAAATACAGGGCACCATTGCAACTTGCACATATCATCCGTAACTTGCTCATCTCAATGATGTGCAAGCTAGGGGGCAGGTAGGGGTGGAATGCCCCTTTATATAGTTCAGCTGAAAGCAGGCAGTGCTGTATTCATGGTTAGTGATGGGCGAATTTATTCGCCAGGCGCAAATTCGCGGTGAATTTGCGCGATTCGCCGCCAGCGAATAAATTCGTGAAACTCCAGCGAAAATTCGCGTAAAAAATTCGCCGGCGTCAAAATTTTTTTTCGAAAAAATGGACGCCAGCGTAAAAAACGGGCGTCGGCGTCAAAAACAGGCGCCGGCGTCGAAAAAACGGGTGCCAGCGTCAAAAGCGGGCGCCGGCGTCAAAAACGAGACGCCGGCGCCGTTTCGCCCATCACTATTCATGGACAAACATTATGGCAATCTTTGTGTTCTGCTTTGGAGCTCAGAGAGACAATTCTTCTACCTGGAGGGCACAGTGTAAAAATCATGGCAGATAACACTACTAATGTTTTTTGCACTTTGGATCCTACCCTACAAGACATTTATTTACCCTTATGATCTTTAGGTGAGTTTTTTTTTCTCTAATTGTCTACAGTTCATAAGCTAGTCCCCTACTTCATGGTTCCTACTTGCTGGATAGCCATTTTCCTCCTAGCTCCACCCATTATATATGTGATAACTTTTTGATGAATTTTTGAATAAACACATCCCCTGGTATCTGATGGCTCATAGAGCATTATGAGAGATATACATTCTCTGCAGTGTGTCACATATATATATATATATATATATACACACACACACACATACATATATATACACAGAGATAAATAATATAGATAAATATACATGCAATGATGATTTCCACTGTGCTATATTTTATATACTAGAGACCTGATAATGGCATTGTAAAACCTAGGGAAATAGGAATGATCACGTTGCAACTCTTGATAAAAATTCAATAACACAAACATTACAAATACAGTTTCAGGCTTGATGGATCATTGAGTCCCAAAAGTATATGAGCATCAAGCATCACAATCCATTTATATTCAGTGTTATACATTCTTTTTCCTCTTGCTATTCATTTCTCATTATAAATACACTGATAACACTTCTACTTTTGTTTCTTGCTAAAATATGCTTTCTGCTGATCAAATATTGTAGCAGTGATAAACTAGGGCAGACCTTTGACATGATGACAATAACAAAGATTACAGCCATTTATAAATGTACGCTGAGCAGAGCAAAGAAGGTAAATGCCTCAGATCAGATACAGTCACCCTAATTATTGTAGGTAATATAAGATAACAAGCCATGATGAGATCAGGTTATAAATATTTCAGGGTGTGCCATAACAGCAGGCCAACAAGTTGACTGAGCAATGTATATAATCATAGAAGCCACATGTAGAATCTAAGGAGTAGAGCAAGAATTCTGAAATATATTCAGACCCTGCAAGGTAATGTTATTATATTTTCATATGAAAACACTTGATAGCAAAAAGTCAGTCATCCAGTTTTTCAATGTGGTGCCCTGTGGTACATAGGAGTAATGTACAAAATAAGGAGTTCTGCTTGTGTCTCTCTACCTCGTATGTTCTCCTCCTGTGAAAGTGATGCCTGTTTGACTAGTAATGAGCAAATACAAAAATTTGCGAAATGCCTTCAATGGGCAACAACATTTTTTTAAGCGGGACATGTTTTTATGCGGGCAAACGTTTTTCCTGCTTCAAATGCATTAAAGTCAATGGCCATTTTTTCTTATGGCAACTTTTGTCTCCACAACATTTTTTTCATTGCAAATTTTTCCTCTGTGGATTTTTCCCTCTGCGAATATTTGCAGATGGCAAAATTCAGAATTTTGCTGTGAAACCATGACTGGTGAAAAAAACATTGCTCATCACTATGCCTGATGCACTTGTCATGTCCACCTCCTCAGAAGCATCAATTTTTTTTTTCATTTCTAGCAAAGCAAAATTGAAGTCTGAGCATGATTTGTATTAATACAGGTTAGAGAATCTGTACATGAGCATCAAAGTATTTCCAGTAGAAAATATGTATATGCACAAGACCTAACAAACTTGTCCAGATTATGCTCTCATGTGTAGTGATGGGCGAATTTGCGCCATTTCGCTTCGCCGGAAAATTCGCGAAACGGCACTGGCATCTCGTTTTGGACGCCGGCGTCCGTTTTTTTTCGACGCCGGCGAATTTTCGCGGGCATTTCGTGAATTTATTCGCTGCCGGCGAATCGTGCAAATTCGCCACAAATTTGCGCCTGGCGAATAAATTCGCCCATCACTACTCATGTGCATAGACACTGTCAAGATGATAACAATATGAAGTGTTTACATTCTTATTTCTATGAAAGCAATACATTATTTAATTTTAATGCAGAAATATGGCACTTACTAGTCTATCTAAAAAGTAATAGCTTGGTCTGAAGCACAGGAAAAAAAGTGTATACAATAATATTTTGTTTGCCATTATTATTCCCTTCTTCAGTTCAATATAAAGCAAAATAAAGGAAAAACATTCCTGTCTTCTTGTAAACTTTCTTATATTTCAACAATACTCTCCACTGATTGGTGCTCTTCCATCTTCATGTAACAGCATCACTATAAACAAAGCATACAATGCTGAGAACATTTTGTACATATCTGGAATAGGTGAGGAAGGGAAGCGGAAGGCAAAAATAGAAACACTTGTAAATAAAAGCAACAAGAAAACTAACCCAAATTGTAATACTCATTCACTTTTCCATCTTTTATTAGCAGATCATTATTTTTTCACATCTGTCAAATGTCCTTCATGTTTCTGTTGACACGTTTCACTACAGTGTTGCAGCAATCAAATAGTTTAATGATTAAACTGTGTATCACTTGGTTTTAATAAACAGAAAGGTCCAACACCAGTTGATCAAAATAAAATGGCATTAGAAAATGGTTGCCGTGCTTGATAGCTGGACACAAAGATACCAAAGTCATAAAGATTGCATAAAGCTTTTTTCTTGACTCTACGGCAACTGATTAGTCTCTGAGTGATGAAAAAAAAGAATATACCCAAAAAGTCAGGGCCTCTAAGAAAGGTGTTAAAAGGGGCCTACCAATCTGTTCTGGTGCATAAATTGGACTTCCAGTGTGCACATTCCTGCTAGGTGATCACCATCATAGAGACAAAGCACTAGCTATGATATGGTCAACCATGGAGGCCACTAATACTGTTGTGCTGTTCTGCATTTCCTAAAGCGGTCAGAAAGAAGAGGAAGGAGAGGAAGAAGGGGGTACATCTAAGTCACCCAGATGGTACAGATCGGGAAGGGACAGACTAGCTAAACTATTTCACTTATAGGAAAAATGCTAATAAAGTACTTTATGCAAATTTAAGAAAAACATGATTCTGTTCCAAATGGAATGTTCCGTTTCTATCTGCTAATACTCCTATGTGATTCTCCATAATTTATTATTCATGGCACTTACCACTTAATTACCTAGGATTTGTTAAAAGCATAAGAATAAATGTGGGGAAAGCATTTTGAGCAGAATATTTTGCTACAAACATTTTTCTCTTGCGGATCAATTTACTTCATAAGGATCAGCAGTATCTTCCTTCCAAATGCCAGCATAATTGCGCCCTAACTTGCACCCGATGCATCAAAACAAATTCATAGTGCGTGTTTGTACGGCTGAAGCAAGTTGCTGCTAACATTTTTAAAGTTGGGATCACGCCACTTCTGGGGCTCAGTGTTAAAACAACATTAACATGTGATTCTTATACCACAAGTCTGCAGCACCTATTGACTCAACCAACTTGTCACGCTGGCAAAACCTCCAGTATTCTCTGGCACACATTAGCCTAGCTTGCATGGACACAACGGGGCAGATTTACTAAAGGGCAAAATGGCCGTCGCTAGCGAAAATTCACCAGAAATCCCATCCACAGGGACATTGCCAATTTATTAACAGGTGTAGAGGACAATTCGCTAGCGAAAGAGACCGCCACAAAAGTGGAAATTTTACAGACCATTACCAATTTCCTTCCCCAGGTTAGACCTGGCAAACTGATAAGATGAAGCTACATTCTCCTCAATCTTATGTCAGTGACATCATGCATCCTGTATGCCAAAAACTCATAAAAGTTTTAAAAAAAATGTTAATTTTTTTTTTACCATTTGAGGTTCATGCCACATTTGTTTTAGGGTGGGCTTATGTCTAGGGCATAAGATGATCTCTTTTGCCTTTATTTTGCTTCCTTGATCATTTGTAATAATAAGTGGGCACTAGTGATGGGCGATTTGTGGGGCGTTTCACCGAAAAATTTGCGAATTTCCAGCAAAATTCACGTAAATAGTGAAAAATTTGGAAAACGGCACCAGTGTCTAGTTTTTGATGCCGGTGTCTGTCTTTTGGACGCCGGCGAATTTTCGTGGTGGTTTCGCGAAATCGTAAGAATCGCGGTGGTACGATTCGAACGATTTAATCGAGCGTTTTTCAAAAAAAAAAAATTTGACTTCTAAAAACTTAGTCAAATACTGGCAATAGGTTCTAGGAGGTCCCCATAGGCTAACATAGCAATTCAGCAGGTTTAAGGTGGTGAAGTGTCAAAGTCTAAGTTTTTTAAAGAGACAGTACTTCGATTTTCGAATGGTCGAATATTCAAAGTTTTTTCAATTAAAATCGAATTTTAGCCTATTCGATGGTCGAAGTACTCAAAAATTACTTCGAAATTCAAAGTTTTTGAATTCGAAAATTCACATTGAATTCACTTTGACCCTTAGTAAATGGGCCCCTTAGTGTCATTTTGAAATACAACAGGACTGCCTTAATTTAAATATCATCTATGCGGCCATTAATCTGAAACTGAAATCAGCAGGATCACTGCTTTTCTCTAGCATAGCCCCTATTACAGTTTTCTAACTATAACAATACCTTAAAGGAATTGTTCAATGTAAAAATAAAAACTGGGTAAATAGATAGGCTGTGCAAAATAAAAAATGTTTCTAATATAGTTAGTTAGCCAAAAATGTAATGTATAAAGGCTGGAGTGATTTGATGTATAACATATCAGTCTGAACACTACTTCCTGCTTTTCAGCTCTCTTGGTTTACACTGACTGGTTACCCTGGCTACCAGGCAGTAACCAATCAGAGACTTGAGGGGGGGGGCACGTGGGTCATAACTGTTGCTTTTGAATCTGAGCTGAATGCTGAGGATCAATTGCAAACTCACTGAACAGAAATGTACCATGTGGCCCCCCTTCAAGTCGCTGACTAACTCAGAGTTATAGAGCTGAAAAGCAGGACGTTGGATTCTGGCTGTTTTATTAGACATCTGTTCACTCCAGCCTTTATACATTACATTTTTGGCTAACTAACTATATTAGAAACATTTTTTATTTTGCACAGCCTATCTATTTACACAGTTTTTATTTTCACACCACTGAACTGTTCCCTTAAAGTTAGCATACATTGTTTATCTTTTTATTACTTCTTGTATATATATATATATATATATATATATATATATATATATATATATATATATATATATATATATATATATAATTCATCTGGTGACAGCACTCTCAGAGTAATCAAAATAAACAAAATGGATAAACTAAAGCAAGGTTTATTATTCCAACGTTTCGGTTCTATCTTGGATCAGGGAAGGATGATGAAGGTTCTAAGATAGAACCGAAACGTTGGAATAATAAACCTTGCTTTAGTTTATCCATTTTGTTTATTTTGATTACTCTGAGAGTGCTGTCACCAGATGAATTCTATATTTCTTACAATAAACGGACTGGCACCCAGGCATTGACTACACTTTTGGTGTGCATTCCATTGGGGACTACTATATATATATATATATATATATATATATATATATATATATATATATATATATATATATATATATATATATATATATATATATATATATATTATAACTGCCACAGCACTTTAATTCCCCTCCAAATTGTGTCTGTAAGTTACCCTCCGATTTAGACTGTAAGCCCTTCGTCCTCCATCCGTCCTCTGTCTCCTTGACACTGAGCACTTAATCTGTATTGTAATTATATTTTATATTTATGTGAATTGTATTTCTAATAATGCACTTATTGTTACTTATTATTGCAGTGACCCTTTGTTACTACTCAAGGAGCGCTATACAAATAAAAATATACATACAAATTATTCCAAATTATGGAAAGGTGCCAGGTCCCAAATATTCTGGATAACAGGTTATATATATATATATATATATATATATATATATATATACATATATATATATATTTATATATATATATACATATATAGATATATATATATATGTATACCAAAATGCAATAAGGTCCGCACTCTCAGGACTTCTTAAAAGGAAAAAATGATTTATTGTAGAAGTTACAGACTGACGTTTCGGCCTGGTCCCAGGCCTTTCTCAAAGTAACAATTCACTATTGAAAATGCATTTTATACACATGATAAGGCGGGCAAACAACAGGCTGATTGACTTGATGTAATTGTTAGCATTTAGCGACTGCCAATCAAACCAACTTTCATTGCTGCACACAAGTGTTGCTTAAATGGTTAATTTATCTAAACCCATTATAGGGAACCAAAAGGCTACTTTTAAATAACAGTTTAAAACAAAGTTAAAAACAAACCACAGTGTTGCAATGTTACTTTTTGAAATTATTATAATAAAATTGTAACAATCAAAGTGTTGCTACTGTGTATAATACATGAGGATCTAATAAGACATGGACAACTCGTTCTATCACTGGGCCATATTATACCTTAACTCCATAAAACTAAGTATAATTTTCCATATATCATTATAATAAATTATGTAAATGTCCCTCTCACTGACTCTATATAACACTAGTTTAATGAACTCACATGTTCGTTAGCTCACACTACATAGAAGCACACACTTCTATATACCTCAGAACTTTTAAACTATGCACAGGTGATAACCCTAGTCTCTACGCCCACCTACTATTGTGAAACCCAGTAGAATGTGTCATAAATATAAATAATACATAATAAAAAGGTTATATGTTCTGATGTGTATCCAAGTCACTATGTGTCCTAAAAGGAATCAAACTGTTAATACATAAATCTAAATAAATTAATTAAAATTCCCCACGTATAACTTCAAAGTAAACTACCCATACAGTACATTATGTATCACACCGATCTCAAAAAGGGCTTAATTTACCCTTAATTGTGTAAATGCTATTTGGTTTTAATAAACACTAAAGTGCTACCCACCATAAATACCAGTCGATGACAAATACATAAATGGAAAAAATATGTGAAAAATATATAAAAAAATAAAGTGAAAAAGCAAAAAATGGGGAAGACAAAAGTAAAAAAATTGATTGCGCCAATGCGCAGTCAATGTAATAAAACTTCTTACTGAAAAAGTCGTTATGTTTGCTCCAAAAGATTACGACACCTTCAAGCACTTCTTATGAGTGCGCAATTAAAATTCGCAATGCGCAATTAAAATTCGCAATGCAATAACAGTTTAAGGAACAATATAACATTGCGAGATGTGGATTTTTAGTCTTATTGGTGCGAATTGTTTTGCTCTTTGCGACTTACATTCCCCTGTTTGATTGTTACAATTTTATTATTTCAACAAGTAACATTGCAACACTGTGGTTTGTTTTTAACTTTGTTTTAAACTTTTGGTTCCCTATAATGGGTTTAGATAAATTAACCATTTAAGCAACACTTGTGTGCAGCAACGAAAGTTGGTTTGATTGGCAGTCGCTAAATGCTGACAATTACATCAAGTCAATCAGCCTGTTGTTTGCCCGCCTTATCATGTGTATAAAATGCATTTTCAATAGTGAATTGTTACTTTGAGAAAGGCCTGGGACCAGGCCGAAACGTCAGTCTGTAACTTCTACAATAAATCATTTTTTCCTTTTAAGAAGTTCTGAGAGTGTGGACCTTATTGCATTTTGGTTTGGATAAATACGTGGGACACTGCACCCAGGCATGTAAACCTTTTTATCGAGAGTGCTGGCAACATGGAGGTTGTATATATATATATATATATATATATATATATATATATATATATTCAATAAATCTCCACTTTCATTTGAATTATTGACTTGATGTATTTCCTTGGAGTGCTGTCAATCCCTGCATTATATATATATATATATATATATATATATATATATATATATATATGTGTGTGTATATATATATAACAGTATTTCATTCACTGTGCATTCCACTGGCAAGTTACAATTCATTGCAACCTCCAGCTTTACACAGGACTCTTTCTGTTAGGTGGGCTCAAACTGACTTTACATGCACCAAACAGATTTTTGTTGGGTGGCAGTGGTTCTTTAAAAAAAGTAGCTGGAAGTTTGTCACAAGTTACTCTCAGATGATACAGAATACAATCACTTCATTTATTAATCACAGGCAAGGCATTGGCAACAATCACAGGTAATACTCACTAGCAAGTTCCTACTCCTCAGAGCACAAGGTCTTCACAGTGGTGCTTCTCTTGGGAAGCCAATCCACTTGAGTCCCTATGCTGGCAGGTGACTTCCAGGGTAGTCTAACCCTTTTGCTTTCCTTGGTGGACCCTTTGGCTGCTCTGCTAATTAACCTAAACCTCTCACACCTATTATTAGCTATAGCAGGATCTAACCTCCTTCTAGCTTGTATTGCTCCTAATGAGGCCTAAAGATGGCCATAGATGTTGAGATTTTTAAAAGATCCGATCCTCATCGTGAGACCACGATTTTCTCGGAACGATCATACGAATTGTCCATCAAGTAAAAAGACCAATTTGCCAGGAAAACAAAGGGGAGCTGCCTGCTTGGCCCTGCAAACATAGATACATTGCACTGGGACCGACAAAGATTTTTTGACCTGGCCGATCAATTTCCTGACAGATGTCGGCCGAAAAATCGTAAGATGTACGATCGTTCGAATCCCACTAACCGCACGATAATTTCGAAGGATTGGTCGGACTTCCCTAAAATCGGTCGTTCGGCAAGAAGAATTGTTGCGTCTATGGGGAGCTTTAGGCTTTGCAGCACTCTTCAACCCCCTCCAATAAGTGGGGTCCAAACAGACATAGAACAAAATAATTTCTTCTTTTCTTTGTCCTTAAGTTTTAATATGCAGTGGTTCATTTTCCTCTTGCTAAGTTTTGCATGTAATATAGCTAAATAAACCATTGTACATCTCCCCAAATTATTTAGCACTTGACTCTAAATATAATAAATCCGTGGATTTTAAACAGTTAAATTTGAGACAGTTGAATTTGAAGGAAACTATCAGTGTCCTTCATGAGAGAGCATCTATAGTGTCTTAATTGTGCAGATCTTGCTAATTAACAGTACTATATGTAATATTCCCAAATTAGGTATTAGGAAGCTGTTTATCTCTCTCCTTCTATCTCTCTTTCTCTCTGTCTCTCTGTCTCTCTCTGTCTCTCTCTTCCCCCATATATATATTGATATATTAAGGAACTGTATTTTATAAGAGGCTGCCAGGATAGGAGAGCAAAGAATAGAGGAAAGGTGAGAGGAGAAGGGAAAAGAATGGGGGGGGGGAGGTGTCAGAATAGGGCCATTCTACAGAATTGAGACCAGTTGGTTGTCAATTCTTCCTTCTTTCTTTTCCAGGATATGGGCCTATACCCGTCTGTTTATTATCTTTCTGGCGGGGTTAGTCTCAAGTCTGGTCTTGGAAGTAATATTCATCTTTCCACCTCTTCCACATTTGCATCGAGGTTGAGCTGAGTTTTATTCGTTTGTTGGAACTGAATGCCATTTGTTCATATGTAAGGTTTGAGTCTATTAATATCATTAGTTCCTTTTTACTAGGTACTTCTGTTGTTTTCCAGTATCTAGGGATTAGGAGCCTGGTCTCTGTCAGTATGTGAAAGATCAAGTGCTGTACTTGTTTCGGAAATTCGTTGAGTTCATAGTTTAGTAGCGCAAGCATTGGAGTTAGCTTTACTTGTAGATGTGTTGCATGTTCCAGGCTAGCCACAGATCTTTTTAATTTTTGGGCAGTGCCACCATATGTGTAGCAGGTTGCCTTCTCCCTTGCACTCTCTTCAGCTAGTTTTAGGGACATTCGGATAGTATTGATTAAGGATGGTTGGAGTTTTGTACCATCTGTAGAACAGTATTCTTGAGTTTTCAATACGGTTTGCGCATTTCGAGAGTTTATACGCAGTGTTAGTCATTTTTATAAAAACTGACGTGGGTATTGCGACGTGAAGATCTTGCTCCCATTTATCGCAGTGCTTTGGTTTAACTTCTATATCGTCTTCTATGAGCATACGTGTTTTATTCACATTCCTCTCTCTTGCTGTAAATGACTGAGATTTAAATTGTGCCAAAAGTTTGTTTATAAATAATGCATTCCAGAAAATATTAGGTCTGTGGCTACTGCCATCTAGTGGACTGTAAAATTAGTGCTATTTGGTGAAGGATTTCAAAAACACTCGAGGACAGACAGGAAAGAAGAAAACAGGATGATTCGCAAACCCAGTGCAGTGTACAAAGTGCAATTTTGAAATGCAAATCACTGTTTTTTAACCACTATGCAGCATCTTTTACAGAAATCCAGTTTAAATGCAGCCATGCAGGGAGGTGCGCCTGATGAGCCAAAACAAACAAAAGAAAACAACATTTTTATAAATCTTTGCAAATTGTAGCTAACATTTTTAGAGTGGGGATTGTGTCATTCAGGGGCAATACTACTCCCTCTGCTGCCTGAGGTAGCTTTCCTGCTGTCGTCGCCCCCGGACTCACCTTTTCAGTGCTGGAGGGGGTCCAGGGGTCCAAGTCAAAGAGGCTCATATAATGACAATCCAAGCTGACTGTAGCCAGAAACTGAAGCACTCCTGCACCCCTCCAGACACTGTGCAGACACAGGAGAACGTGCAGCCTGCGGGGGGGAGCTGAGGCCGAACCAGTGCCGCTAACTCCTCCTCCTGCGAAACTGCTGCTGTTGGACACCTGGGAGCTAATGGGAGCCCGCCGAGATTGTCTTCCTCTGTGGCAGTCGCTTACGGTACAGCTGCTTGGAGTGGGCAACCAATGGCTAGTTGGTGTCACCGTGTCTTGGAGCCAGGGGCGGATTTTGAATAAGGCTTGGGGAGGCTAAGCCTGTTTGGCAGTTAAGATAAATGGAGAAAAAAAGACGTCTCCCTTACTAACTCTGCTGGTCTGTCTCCATCTTGGGCACAGAATGTTACTAGTAGCCTAGTAGTAACTAGTATTAAAATATCCATGGAAGGACAAGTACTGTTTGCCTCTTTAAGAATTCACAATTACAGCACTATCTTCTTTTTTCTTTCTGTTGGCTATAGCTTCTTGTGCCAATAAAGTTTAAGTTCCACCCACTACCGCTGCGGGGAGCCAGATTGGCTAAAGTCTAACATTCTCAACAGCCAATCCAATTTCCCCTCCCCTGAGAGTTAAACTATGTGGACAAAATAAGTAGAATTGAAGCTGTTGTAGACGAGAAGAAGAAAACTGAACTGTGCTGACATATATTTAAAGTAAGAGGCACATAATAACAGTCCAGCAACCAAATTATTCTTATTAGATTTTTTTTTTACTCCCAACAGCCTTTGCACTAACAGGTCGGTAACGGAGTAGTAAGTGTCAAAATAGAACACTATGGGGCAAATTCACTAAGATTCGTAGTTGCGCCAGGCGTAACTTCGCCGCATCGCCGCACTTCCCCACACTTCACCAGGCGTAGTTTCGCCAGCGCTTCGCAAATTCACTAAAATCCAAAGTTGCGCTCAGGGGTAGCGTAAGGTTGCGAAGTTGCGCTAGCATTGCTTCACTAAGTAAAGCGAAGTTACGCTAGCGAAGGCTAATTTGTATACGGCGCCAAATTCAAATTTCAATGGAGGAATACGTATCAGCACTACAAATGGCTAGAAAAGCTTCAAAACATCAAATAAAAATTTTATTGTGCCCTACACATGTGCCCACTGTCTAGGTAAGTTGCCATGAGTCAGGAAATGTAGGGGGGAAGGAGGGGAGCCCCAAAAAATTTTTTGATCTTTTTCAGCCTTTGACTTTTTTTGAAGCAATCCCTATCTACTCTATTGCGCTTCGCCTGGTCTGAGGTGGCGAAGGAAGTCTAGCGTAAAAGGTAGCGTTCAGTAGACTGCGCGCGTTAGTGAATTTGCGTAGTTACGTCGCTAGCGAAACTTCGCCAGGCGTAAGGGTGCGAATTAACACTAGCGAAACTACGCCAGCGTTCATTAGTGAATTTGCGCAGTAACGAAAATGCCAAACGCTAGCGAAGTAACGCTAGCATTCGGCGCTTCGACGCTTAGTGAATTTGCCCCTATGGGGGTGAAGAGACGGTAGGGTAGAGAAAAACATTACAAAGAGCAGAAAAAAGTAGTAAACGGAAGAGGAAGAAAATGAGTCACAGCATGTTATGCAAACTGGTAAGAAATAATTAATACACAGGAAAGGAAACACATTTCTGCAAAGAATATGAAATTGAGAGCTAATGGATTTAGGAAAAGTGGCAGATAAACTGGCAGATGTGAGAGGAGTAGGAGGAAAAAAATTAAGGAAGAAGGGAGGTTCTTGTGATGTGAAATATAGAAAAAGCACAAAAATTAACAAAAAAATGCTGGAATAATAAATAGAAAATGAAGAAAAACAGGAGAGAATATGAAAATAGGGGGCAGGTAATAAAGTATGAAGCAACAAAATTGAATATAAGAAGGGTCATCTATATTTTTTGTACATCCATAAATGTATATGGATGTGGGGCTATGATTCATGCCTAGCATTGGCTGTGTTGGTGGTGCAACAATGGAAACGTGTTTAAACTGTA
Organism: Xenopus petersii; assembly: GCA_038501925.1. Lineage (NCBI taxonomy): Eukaryota > Metazoa > Chordata > Amphibia > Anura > Pipidae > Xenopus > Xenopus petersii. The sequence goes on from CM076682.1 coordinate 61,836,263, forward strand.
CCTTACAAGCTAACATAATTGTGCTGGGATGTTTTAGGTATCAGTACCCACTGCCATGTATCACATTCTTGTACTGTATATTATACTTGGGCTGCCAGTACCCTCTTGTATTATATTTAGGACTGTACACACTGACTTGCCATATAAAATCTGTGATACCTATCCGGAAACCAGTTTTTCCAGAAATCTCCAAATTATGGGAAAATCATCACCCCTAAACTCCATTTTAATAAAATATTTTTTTAAAATTGCTTTAATTTTTCTCTGTAATAATAAAATAATTCTTTTTACTAGATGCTATACTAATGTATACCAATTGTTAGGTTTAATTAATATTTAAATGTTTTTTTTAGTAGACTTTAGTCTGGATAACAGGTCCGATATAGTAGTGCTCATATCTCAACATATCAAATACTTAGTTTACCAGCATACACTAGTGGGCATATTTATCAAGGGTCGAATTTCGAATTGAAAAAACTTGAAATTTGAATTCAAAATAGGTCAGTTTTTGATTGAATAGGTCCTTATTTGGGCAAATACGAATTGTACGAATCGAATGGATAGCGCATTTGATCAAATTCGATTCGAAGTTTTCCAAAAAAACCTTAGATTTTTCAAAGTCCACCATTTGACTCCAAATAGGTCCCCCATTGGCTAAAACAGCTATTCTGCAGGTTTTAGATGGTGAATGATCAAGTCAAAAATTTTAAATAGACAGAACATGATAAATTTAGATTTTTAAATTTTTTAGACGGCAGGGTGGCACTCAGATCGATTCCGCATTCCCAAGTTGCCCAAAGTTTCCTTGTGAGGCAACTTCGGGCGACTTCTGAAAATGAAGCGAAGACTGCCTGTATATTTCAATCCTTTTGGCCAATCATAGCCTTACCTGTATAAAGTAGCTCACCTGTTAGCAGTCAGGTACAGTACACCTGTGATACCCTGAGCTAATGACAAGCCAAACACCTGTGCAGTTAACTCTTTGACTGCTACCCTCCCATGTATGGCTATAAGCCTATTTGGCTCTTCACTGTCATTCTTGAATTTTGAAAATACACCTCCCATTGACTTCTGATAAAACACAACAGCTTTTAGATACAAAATGTATTCATTTGAGTTTTTGAGTTTATTAAATCTCGAACATTTGAATTTGGAAAATGTATAAATATATATCTTCATATATTCGGGAACACGCTGCTCTATTTCTCGAGACTATGCACTGCATGTTAAGAAAAAGAAACTTTAATAAATTGTTACTTTTTTCTTTTATCCTTCTTCACACACAGAAACATAGATATTTCCTGCTAGTTCACACTAAAGGAAGTTTAAAAATTATTATAACAACACAACTAAGACATACTCCTAATAAACTCCTCTGGACGATAAATTATTTTATAAGTGTTTTATTCATTTTCCTCTCTCTTGCTCTAAATGAATTGTGCCGATAGTTTGTTTATAAATTGGGGTCAGTGCCAACAACACAATTGCACAGGATAGACACAATGGGGGATAATGCAATTATATGGAAGTGTAAGGAGTGTGTTTGGAGTAAAATACCATTAATGAATAGGGATGTAGCGAACGTCGGAAAAAAAGTTCGCGAACATATTCGCGAACTTGCGCAAAAATGCGAGCGGTTCGCGAACGGTTCGCGAACCCCATAGACTTCAATGGGAAGGCGAACTTTAACATCTAAAAAAGACATTTCTGGCCAGAAAAATGATTTTAAAGTTGTTTAAAGGGTGCAACGACCTGGACAGTGGCATGCCAGAGGGGGATCAAGGGCAAAAATGTATCTGAAAAATCTGCCTGTGTGTGCTTGGAAGAGATAGTGTAGGGGGAGAGCTGTTAGTGATTTCAGGGACAGATGATAGTAAGTTTGCTGGCTAGTAATCTGCTTGATACTGCTCTGTATTGGAACAAAAAAATAAATAAAAGCAGTCCTTACAAGGACTACTGTTATTGCAGCAGTCAGCAGATGAGATCAGAAGCAGGACAGCTGCTCACTGCAGCTACATACAGAGCACTGCAGTAGAAGGTAGATTACTAGCCAGCAAAGCTACCTAAGCTTAAATGTCCCTCAAACCCCTGCAGACTTCTGTCCCTCCAATAACAGAGCAGTATCAAAACGATTACTAGCCAGCAAACTTTCAACTGTCCCTGAAATCACTAACAGGCAGCAGCTCTCTCCCTACACTATCTCTTCAGCACACACAGGCAGAGTGAAAAAACGCTGCAGGGCTTCAGTTTTTATAGGGAAGGGGAGTGGTCCAGGGGAGAGCTTCCTGATTGGCTGCCATGTACCTGCTGGTCTGGGGTGAGAGGGCAAAAAAAAGCGCCAACAATGGCGAACCCAAAATGGCGAACGTCGTGCGACGTTCGCGAACTTCCGGCGAGCGCGAACACCCGATGTTCGCGCGAACAAGTTCGCCGGCGAACAGTTCGCGCCATCCCTATTAATGAATTCCATCAATATGTACAATATTTTAACACAGCTGCACTTGTGGTTGTCAGTGACCCTTAATATGTAGAATGTGGGTAAAATACTATATTATTTATATGGTATCAACATGTTTATGCAGTGCTTCGCAGAGCATAGTCATCATTAATCAGCGCCTGCCCAATATTGCTTGCAACCTAGGTTCCCTCTCATATTCAGATGAGACATTAGACATTTGTGCTAATGCAATGTTTGCTGTTTCAGTATTTAAAGTATTGAGGACATTGATGTTGTAGGCATAATTTTTTGCAAAAAAAAAATGCCCTTGTGAAGGCCACAAATAAAGAGACACATTGGAATAGGGATGTGAGTGGTAACTGGGTTGAGAAGGTTCATGGACAATTTATTTTTCTTTGATTAGGAGTGTCATTTGAAAAATAATTTCAATGTTATTATGACTTTTTTCACACTTCCTATGTAGTACATTTGTGTTTCTGTTTCCAAACACTGGCTGGTTGATAGGCTCCATTTGATCCTAGCAACCAGATACTGTACACGATAACAGTAAAAATAGGAGATGTGATGCAATCCAAATATAGATGCAATAACATGAGTTGCAAAGTGTCAATGAAAAACAATCTTTACATCAGAACAAATATTATGGTTAAGGGCAAGTACTCTTTTAAAATAAATAATCATTGGGCAATTTGGGTTGAAGCTTAAAGGCAAAAAAATATTAACAAGTGTTAGATAAGTGGACGGATCTTCTGTGTATAAACTATTTATAAACCTAAAAAAAAAACAACCCGAGACCTCAAAAAAATGTGTGATGGTAGGATCAATTAGCAATTGTGTAAACATTTCATTATGTTGAAATAATCATTACTTTACAATAATCATTAAACAGGGTGATATAACCCTTTAAAGAAGCCAAATTATATTTAGAATTCAAATAAGGAAAAATATTAGACATGGCCATTTGAGAAGCTACAGGCTCCTCCCCTCCAAACCCCTTATTAACTACGGTCACTCTACCGCACACTCCTATATCGGCTATATATATATCTATGTCTCGTGCCGAGTGGATATTGTCACCTATTGCTTCTCTAACTTGAAGGTGGCCATAGACACACCAATATTATTGTTCAAAATGACTTTTCACCCGATATTCGGCGCGTGTATGTTGAGCGACCAATCGTTCCACGATCTGACTTACAACACATATCGATCGTTAAGTCGATCTGACAGGTTGGAAAATTTTGGTCGGTTTCCCACAATTGTTCAACAATCACCTTATATGGTGATTGATATGGCATGGTGAAAAAAATGTTTTTGTTCGTATACGAAAATTCGTATATCATAATAGCCTATATAGACAGTACTGTGGAATGGTGTGGTTACTATTATTTTAGAACTATTTTATATAAACTCGAATGTAGACTACTAGAAATTTAACCCAATAGACTGATTTTGTGTATTATTTCCGTAGATATGTATATAGTATCCCTTTTGTGAAAAAATATTGACAAGTGAAGATTGTGATAATTTTTTTTTAATTTTTGAACAAAAAATATTTTCCACACCTATGCAATCATCTAGATAATAATAACATAACATTATTATAAGACAGACAGTCATAACATTGTCATAACTATGACAGCAGTGTTTTTTAAGCACACATTCATCATAATAAAGAAATATAAAACTTCAGGCAAATATGCCAAAAAAGTATTTTTAAACTCAAGGTTACATCAGACACAATACTGCTTTTCTGTTTATGACAGTCATAACATTGTTATGACAGCACAGTATCCACACATTTTTCCGGAAAAAAAAAAAGAAATGACAAAATCGTGTACAGTTTTTAATAATCAAGTTTAATCTGCACTATTCTCCTCTCAGCATCTGTTTCTCAAAATTAAATAGTCAGATTAATAAACCAATATATAGGGGGGCTCCTTTTGCCTGGAAGATGTATTGAACTCACCAGACATTATGGGGCAAATTCACTAAGAATCGTAGTTGCGCCAGGCGCAAATTCGCCGCACTTCGCCACACTTCGCCAGGCGTATTTTCGCCAGTGCTCTGCAAATTCACTAAAATCCGAAGTTGCGCACAGGGGTAGCGTAAGTTTGCGAAGTTGCGCTAGCGTTAATTCGCCAAGCGAAGCGAAGTTTCGCTAGCGATGGTTCATTTGCATACGGCGTCAAATTCAAATTTCAATGGAGGAATATGTATCAGCACTACAAATGTTTATTTTGCCCTACACATGTGCCCACTGTCTAGGTAAGTTGCCATGAGTCAGGAAATGTAGGGGGAGCCCCAAAAATATTTTCGATCTTTTTCAGCCTATCACCCATCATGTAGAAAACACGCCAGTGTTTTTTGGGACTTATAAAAAATTTTTACTTTTTTTGAAACAATCCCTATCTACTCTATTGCACTTTGCCAGGTCTGAGGTGGCGAAGGAAGTCTAGCGTAAAAGGTAGCGTTCAGTACACTGCGCAAGTTAGTGAATTTGCGTAGTTACGTCGCTAGCGAAAATTCGCCTGGCGTAAGGGTGCGAAGTAACACTAGTGAAATTACGCCAGCGTTCGTTAGTGAATTTGCGCAGTAACGAAAAATGCCAAACGCTAGCGAATTAACACTAGCGTTCGGCGCTTCTGCGCTTAGTGAATTTGTGCCTATGTCTCTCTACATGCAGGATTTGTGCAAAAGGTTTTGGTTTGAACTGGAATCAGGAGTGAGCTAATACCTTTGCTAGGAAAGGAGTCCCTATGTATTGGACCATTCACCTGACACCCAACTGCTGCCTGAAGACCGAATGGAGAGAAACAGATGCTGAGAGAGGGATAGTAAAGATAAACTTGATATAAAACCATACAAGATTTTAAAAAACAGAAATATAAAACTTGAGGCAAAAATGCCAAAACTTTTACTTTTACGTATTTTTAAAACTTTTTAACATTTAAATTTCCTGAAGCACCGAATGAAGGTTTTCTTCCAAAGATGAAACTGCCTCTTTAAGTAATTGCAACTGTGCAATGCATTTTTTAATTGCTTTGTATGCTCCAGCTTTGTAGTCTCCAGGAAAATCTTTGGCTTCAAATGATGCTGAACTTCTGGATATTTCCGAATCTGCAATAATAGTTAAAAGTGAGCAGAATATTTTATAGCAAGTACAGTTATCTCACATGCATGTGCAACTATACCTGTTAAATCTATTGTATCTTATGAGGAACTGCGAGGCACTTCTGCTGTTTCATCATCCACCGTTTCAGGGCTGTTCTGATGTGGAGATGGTGGCCATTTGTCACTGCTTTCTGTGGCATTTTTAGCTTCATCATGATGGTCCTGTGACTGAGATGATGGTGGCCATTTATCACTGGTTTCACCAGCATCTTTATGATGTTGGTCCTTTGGGGTAGGTGCGTACTGCTTTTTGATCATATGTTTCCTTCTTTGTTGCCCTATGGAGGAAGAACATAGGTTAATAAGTGAGTATTTGAATGAACGTTCATTAAAACGCCACAGTAAAATAATCACAATTACATGACAAAAAGTAACCCAAACTCACTTTTTTTGATGATCCTCATAATACTTTTCAGCTGATCACTTTCTCTCAATTTAAGATCTAACCATCTCTTCCTCAATTCATCCATGGAAAGAGTCACTCCAAATTTCACGTGAAGAGCTTCAAGTACTTCATTTAAAATATTATTGTAATATTATTATTGGGCCGACTGTAATGTCAGCGAGCCGGGAGCTCCCTCCAGGGAGGTTGTCAGGATCAAGGAGGAAGCCCTCTTGAGGGAGCAAGGTCGCGGTATCCAAAGGGTTAAGCAGAATCAGTAGTAGTGGTCACAGGCAGGAGTTAACGAGGGCAGGCAGATCAGATGCAAATATCAAGAGTTCAGGCAGGGGGTCAGAACCAAGGTAGGAGCTAGAAACAGACTGGGAGCAGGATTCAGGCTGGGAGCTGGAAACAGGCTGGAATAAGGCTGGAATCAGGAAACAGGAAATACAAACAGGAACCCAGGATTAATGGCAGCAAATCCTATTCTTGGGCGCCGTCACAGTGTTTTGGGCGCCCTTTTATGATGAGATCCCGGCACCAGAGATGACATCATCATACAGCGACGCTGCAGCCATGTGTTCAGCATGGGCGCCGTCGGATACTTCTGAGTTGGGTACATCTGGCAGTCCTGACATGTAGTGAGTTTTTTTACAGTCATAATCCTTTCGCTGGAAATATAGTTTAAACTACAGCCTTGTTGTGAGTGTAAATTGTACCTTAGCAACCAAATGGCTGATAATAAAAAAGCTAAAACAAATAAAATAAAAAACAAATGTGGAGTGTCGACATTTGTTCCTTTACCCTGCATATGTATAAAAAATTACAATAAATACATGTATTTTTTTTAAATATCATCAAAGAAATGACGGTGACGTACCTCTGCAAACATACGTTCCAAAGGGCTTTCCGTGTACCCAGCGCTCTGTTTTTTAATAACGTTTCTCCTTTAAAGTTGCACGTTTGCATGCATGCTTGCAAAAATTATTTCTCTACTGCGAATGTTTGGGTACAACAGCCACTCTAGATCTAGTACACACAAACGCTCCTGAGCAATGGCCACTCCTTATAATTGGAGTGCTGGTCCATCTTCGACTGTTATATATTATATATATATATATATATGTATATGTATATTATAAATGTATATTATAACAAACAAGAGAAAGTTGTGCTCACCACTAATTTTTAAAAGCATTAGGAGGGGATGCAATGAGGCTGTGACTACAAAATACATATAGACAAATACAAGAGTCCTCTGCACTCAACCCATTATCAATATACTTTAGACATTGAGACATTGAGACATTTTGTGCCTTAAGCTACTAAAAATGACTTACCCTTTAAACAAAACAGGGATTGTTTGTCCATATATTGCAATATATTTAAGCTGGCCAACTACGTCAAAGTCATCCCATATCTGGCCAGTCCTACATTTAACTTTCATCTGATTCATTAAGAATTAAACCCCAGCACTCCAATATATAGCCCCCTGGGAAAAACTATTTTTTGCACAACTGAACTGTAACATCTAGTAAAAAAGAGACACTTTTAGTTACAAAGTTTGTACAAAGCATGCATAAGCTGATGGGCCCCGTCAAGGCAGTGTCCATACGTGAGTCCTAACTAAGTGAAAAAAGAACATTATCTTTGGGGGGGAGAAAGACCACTGAAATGCTGCTCATCATTTTTTATTGGGAGCACATGGATGAGGCTTGATATACATACTGCATAATTTAACCCCAGAACTCCAATACATAGCCCCCTGGAAAAAAAATTACAATAACTGCTGAAATTGCAAACTGGAGAGCTGCTGAATAAAAAGCTAAGTAACAAAAAAACACAAATAATAAAAAATGAAAACCAATTGCAAATTGTCTCAGAATATCACTCTCTACATCATAATAAAAGTTAACACAAAGGTGAACAACCCCTTTAAGATATTGCTGATGGTTGAACAAATTCCCTATTCCCCTCTTGGCAAACTGTTTTCCAGGGTGATAACCCCACTCAACCTTCTCACTGGTCCTACTGGCTGCACATTACATAGCCTCAATGTTTGGTCATATTTCTCAGGGTCCCGTTCAGGGGCGAACCTGGCCCCAGCCGCCCGAGGCAGCAGCAGTTGTTGCCGCCTCCCCTGTGCGCTTACCTTTTTGCACCTTAGGGGGTCCATCAGGGCAGCAGACAGGGCCAGGGCACTAGCGCAGAGAGACGAACTGTGCTCTCTGTGCTAGAAGAGCCGAATTTCCTGTTTGAAAACCGGAAATTCCGCTCTTAAAGTACTAGGAGCAGCATTTTTGCCATTCCTGGAACCTAGTGGGGCGCTGCTGCCTGAGGTGACAGTCTCAAGTCGCCTCATTGAGTCTCACACTAACTCATGAAGGCCTGGAATCAACTACTGATTCTTGTGTCATCCATTGTGCCCTTGGGTATCTCCCATAACCTCTTCTATTTGTCATTAGGTAGATCTTATAACCACTTATTATTATCAATAATGATTGTAGGGACCCATATGGTTAATGTGCCCCAATGGCTTTAAATCCCTACACTCCCTAATCTCCCTAGTTTCTGTCAGATGCCCATATAGCTAGTTGTAATTGACATATCCCAGTTATTGGCCACGATGTTGGTCTAGTGAGTGAGAAGGGGTGGATCTTCCTCTTTGGCTCCTGGTGTCTGACCCATCTGGGTGTCTCCAGGGAGCCTGGATACAACAAGGCCCAGTAAAGCCATGTGCCCTAGAGGGTCCAATACCTCTAGAGAGATAAGTCAGGGAGCAAGGACCCCGTGAATGAGGCCAGCTAGACATAGGATACTACCTGTAATAGTACTCTCTAGGAGAGTAAGATAGGCAGGCTAAGTAGCAAGAGCAGCTTGGCTCCAACTAGGTGGGATATTGATATGCTATAGTATACTAGCTGGTGATTAACTATGTTGGCCTGGATAGTCCAAAATCATGTTACATTTTGGCACCCAATGTGGGGCTCGATTCTGTGAAGGCTGAGCTACTGTGTCTTCAAATTTTTGTGACAGGCTGCCGGACCAAGTAGGAAAATGGAAGTCCTTCATTTTTGGCATGAAAGTTTTCGGCCGTGGGTTTGGGCTTGGAGGTTCATTCCCGATTCGTGTCGGCCAGCGCCTGTTTCAAGCAGTAAATTGTGCAAGACTTCCGCTTCGCCATTTTTGGGTGCGAGAAGCACTTTGGCTCGCTTGGAGAAAGGCGGTCTGGATGTTTTGTCACAGCTGCCATTTTTGTGGGAGAGTCTAGTGGAGTTGGACACATAAGCTGCTGCGTCTGCTTCAGATGTGCTTGTACCTTCAGCTGCTAAGAAGGGAGTGTAGCACAGTTTCTCTCCATGTTGTCACACACTACTGGGTCACAGCTGCGCCCAGATCAACCTGTGCATTCCTGTCCTCCGGCTGCGGGTGCAAGAGACTGTTTTCAGCCACGTGAGAAACCATGCCCATATCCAAGAGGGAGGCTGCCGGTGGGATGGATGGCCAGATCCGGAGGTCCGGGAGGGGACAGCTCCATGTTAGTGTGCTCCTGTTGCTGGATCCGAGGAATGAGATTTAACGATGGAGGTGTAATACGTGGACACTAGAGCCAAGTTTGGTTCACAGCAATGAAGCCCCAAGAAGAGGGAACCTAGTATGCCAGCCAGTGAAATTTAGACCCTGGAGAGTAAAGGACTGGTCAGTTCTGGTTGAAACTTGGACTTGCTTGTGAAGTGCTGGAGTACTTGTACAGACACTCATGGGAGTTGTAATAAAGTTTGAGAAACTTCAACGTCTTTATTTTGTACTTGAAAATGTTTTAATGCAGTATTGTGTATGCTGTTTTCTTTCTACAGTGACCACTATTTCGTGGTATGTCTCAGGAGAGGGTACCAGAAGAGCATGTGATGGTACTGTGTTATTGCATTATTTTGTTGATATGGTGTGGGGGATGTTTGTACCAATGTCGGGATAAAATGGGGTTTTCTCCCGGGTGCATGTAGGGACCCATAGGGTTAATGTGCCCCTATGACTTTAAATCCCTACATTTCCTGATGTCTCAAGTTGCTGGGCAGATGTCCATGTAGCTAGATGTAATTTGCATATCCCAGTTATTGGGCAAGAGATGCTGTGATCACTTCCTGTCACACTTTGGCATAGTGAGTGAGATGGGGCGGATCTTCCTCTTTGACTTCTAGTTGCTGATCCAGCTGGATGTTTTCAGGGAGCCTGGCTACAACAAGGCCCATTAAAGCCAGTTTGCCCTAGAGGGACCAGTACCTCTATATAGAAAGAGAAAAGTCGGGGAGCAGGGACCCCATGAATGAGGCCAGCTTGAGTAGTAGTATAGGGACAGAGACTAATAGGGGATTAGGGCTAGTGAGTTCCCCGATTGTTGCTGGATTTGAGTGCAATAATACTTATTAATACTGGAGTTACTGGTATCCTGAATGTGGAGGGACTTGCAGGGCTGCATCATTATGCAGAAGCAACAGCCTTCCAATATGCATCTATAATCTTTCCAAGACTCATTAATCCAGCTTTGGTTTCTATTAAATTCATATCTTACATGATTGTGCTGCATTGTGGGTAAAAAAAGCATAAACATTTTTGCAGCTAACTTGACCTTTTCATTAGTACATGAAAATCAAGGCCTTGACCTTTTTAAATTTAGGTAGCATTTATTGAACAAATTCAAAAGCATACTGTAGATTGACATGATTTATGCTTTTAATGCTTTAGTCTTACATGTGGAGAAAAAACAGTTGTTAATTCCTTGATATGTCATGTAGCAATGTATATTCTTCTTCTATGTTTATCTTGACATACTTAATATGTAAATCATAACCTGTTGTGTTTATGAAAACTCAATAAAACTTTGGGGAAAAAAAACAGATTGCAAAAATTGTAAAATTGCAGTAGAAAATTTCAAGTTGACATAATCTGCATGTTTATATACAAGGGGTATATACTTTATGTGGCACTGACATCACAAACATTTATTCCGTTGGTAACAATTTACATAATCATGACCATCCAACATACAGTAAATCCAGCCACCTAATGCAGTAAATTAAGTAATATTGTTAAACATTGTTAGGCTGAATATGGTTATTTTTATTGAGCCAGTTATCCCAAATTTTGTGGAATTTATTCATAAAGCCCCTTTTGAGGTGCATTATACACTCCAGGTTATACGTTTCATTTACTGTATTTATCCAGTTCTACTTTTCCAATTTTATTAATATTTTAACCAAGAACAATGTTTCTTGGACAAATATTCTGGTGTATTGATTGGGAACAGTAGGGCCCAGTATGTTAAGCAGGCAGACACTGTACATTTGTTGCATACTTCTGCTATGGCAGGGTTCATTAGATGAAGTCTAGTTGGGGTAAGGTATGCCCTATGCTATATATATAGTTGGACCATTCTTAGTCTATACAGCACACTGGGACTACCACAGCTTCCTGACACTCCTCATCCAATATGATGTCCACTGCTAATTCCCACTTGTTCCGAAGAACTTTGAGCGGAGCTGCTCTGCTAGCCTGCAGCAATATGGCATAGAAACTAGAAATCAGACCCTTAGTGGATGATCTGTTGAGAAGGGGAAGCAGCTTGTTTTCATGAACCGATATAGGTTTTAATTTGTGTGTTATCATAGGGCCTGCTTCACTCCTGTATCAAATATAGCCACTGACTTGCTGGTAGCCCTTTTGTTTGTCTCAGATCCCTGAATTGTTGTATCCGTATAATGTTATGAGATGTGTAGAGTCCGCGATTTACCACAGTCAGGTAAAGGATGCAACCAAGGTTCCCAGAGATGAAACGATTTATTCAGATTATCCAGCCCAGAGACAGCAAATGATACAGAGATCTTTAAAAATGTGCTCACAGGTTATACTTCCTTCCTTCTCTCTCTCCCTCTTCTTCCCTTCCTCTTCTCCTCTGCTTCCTAATCTCTCCTTTCAGCCAAAAACCAACTCCATTGTTATACTGTTTCTAGGCCATTGACCCAAATGGGGAATGGTTCTGATTGGCTGATGACAAGTTAAACAGGAAAACCATCTTATTTCTTTAGATGTCCCTTTTACCAATAACAACTGTACAAACAGTTCCTCTTTGAAATGTAAAAGACCCTCTCCAGATGGTCTCTTGGAATGTGTCCCACCTATTTCTTATCTACATTTTATTACAAGACAGGATGTCCTCCTTTGAAGGAATCATAAAAACTCAGGATACCTTCTACCTAAGGATTAATTACAATCGGTCTATATATATATATTACTACATGAATGAGGATATACCTTGGTCTGACCAGATGTCCCTTATTGATATGATACCCTTGTCTGTCCAGGTTTTCATATTGCTCATTTGGGCCACTTTCCAAAGGGGGTATGGGGTCCATATGCTGTTCTTTAGTAATTTGTAATGAAGCCAACAATATTTGGGACACATTCTGCAGAATAGGGTGGACGATAAGCTTTCCTATGCTTTTGTTAGATTTTTGCAACACCCAGCCTATTGGCTGTTCCTCCATATCAGTTAGTTGTGCCCATATGACTTTCAGGATTTGTGATGTGAGTTTTCCAGCCAGGTACTTAAGTGAAACAGTTGTTGCCAAGTAGTATAAAAACATATCAGAAAAGGATACCCCTGCATTGGCCTTAGACCGCATTAGAGTTTACAGTTTAATCTACATCTAGAGTTTCGGTATATATTGTAGGGAAATGCAGACAGGTTTTCAGAGGTGCCTTGAGGGTCTAAAAGAAGGGCAATGGATTTTGAGTTATTTGTGATCAGCCCAGAATTTTGTCCGAACCTTTGTAATAGTTCTTGTACCTTAGTTATAGTTTCCCCCCTGTCCCCCACATACAACCTTGTGTCATCTGCGTAAATCTGAATACGCTGTTCCAGGTGGCCTAATTTAAAACCCACTATGTCTGCATGAGCTCTGACATGTTGTGCCAAGGGTTCCATGGCTAGAGTGAACAATATTGGGGAGAGGGGACAGCCTTGCCTAGTACCCCCCCCCCTCCGAGTGGGAAGAGGTCAGTGAGTTCACCATTGATTCTTATCAAAGCTTTAGGAGCTTTATAGAGTAATTATACCATCCTGATGAATTTGCTATCTATTCCAAACCTATTCCAGTACTAGCCACAGGTATGGCCACTCAACGGTATCAAATGCTTTAGCAATGTCTAAGGCTATAACTGTATGCTGTCCGGGTTATCGTGAGCATGTGCCAAGTTAACATATAACCACCTGATATTAAAATCTGTGGACTTTCCAGGCATAAATCCTGTTTGGTCTTCATGTACTAGGTTTAGGATGACTTGTCCCAATCTTGTCGCTAACACCTTAGCCAGAATTTTAATATCTGCCGCCAGGAGAGAAATGGGTCTATAGGCATCACATTGTTTTGGGTCCTTTCCTGGTTTGGCTAGTAATACTATTGTGGCATTATACTGGGAAGGTGGCAAATAGTCCGTTTTCATAGCTTTGTTAAAACGTTTTGTTAACTGGGGGACTAGTGTTTTATGAAATCTTTGGTAAATTTCCATGGGGAGGCCACCTGGACCTGATGCTTTATGGGAGGGAAACAGTTTGATAGCCTCATATACTTTTATTTCCGATATATCTTGTGCTAAGGAGGAATTTAGTTCTTGAGGCAGCTGGGGAAGCTGGACTTCATTCAGGAATTGTGTAATTTCCTGCATGCTATTTTGCAATTTGGATGTATATTAGTCTATGACCTCAGGTTTACTCACATCACAGTGGGCTAGAGTAAAAAGGCACAGGCACATCACATGCAGCTTTACACATGTTGACACTCCCTTAGGACAGACTTGGCAGGTATCCCACTTCACCTCTGCGACATATTCCGGTAGTGGTGTCTGGATCAACTTCAGGGCAATCATCTCTCCTGATTCCCTCTCCGCTGGGATCCCTATACTACGGGCAATATGGCCTGGGAGAGATACCTCCAATCTATCACTCCTATGTTGGAGCTCAGAACTGCTCTTATTTAGCTCAACCCTGACTATATTACACTCCTAGAGCGTACTACTACTGGGAGCTCACCTGTCACTTTCTATTCCTCATTCACGGGGTTGCCGTCCCCGACTTAGAGGACCCGGTCCCTCTAGGTACATGGCTTCTCTGGGCCTTGCTGTACCCAGGCTCCCCTGGGCACACGCAGCCGGATCAGCATCCAGCAGCCAAAGTGTAAGAAACTTACCCTGGTGGTCTAGTGGGCAGCAGGGTCCATGCCACGTCCTTGGCGTGGATGCCCGCTGCGCCGCTCCTATCCTGCCCTTGCCGGCGCCATCTTGGATTACTAGGGCGCGCGTGGCGTGCCTCTTAAAGGCGCAAGCGCACCATCGCGCAACGGCATGAAATTGCGCACGTTTTGGCGCCAATTGGTTCCCTATTTAAGGCCCATTCAGACCTGTAGCCAGGGCCCGTTATAGGATCACATCCTGTGGTTTCCAGAGCTTTTGCTACCTGTTTCTGAATTTGCTATCTTGACTGATTATCCGTGTTTGACCCAGCCTGTTCCTGATTACTCTGCATTCTGTATCCTGACCCTTACCTGCCTACGACAACTCTTCCTGCTAAATCCCCTGGTTTGATCACCCGGTTTGACCCCTTGCCTGTTTGACGATTCTGATATCCGCCTGCCTCGACCCAGCCTGTCTGACCATCCTTCTGCCTTATCCAGTTTGTCTGATTATCTGGTTTTGGCCCCTTGCCTGCCTGATGATTCTGTTATCTGCCTGTCCTGATCCGGTCTGTTCCGTTTCCACCTGGCGCCTTGTCCTTGACCTTCTGCCCAAAGACTCTTGCTATCCGGTCGTGCCCCTTTGCCAGCCAGAACTCCTCGCCTTGTACCCCTTGTTAAGTCCAGGTGGCACCCAATTAAGCTGAGGGCTCCTCCCAAAGCCCAAAGGTGGTCACACTACTGGTGAAGCCGAGCCAAGACCAGGGTCCTTGGCATTTGTTCTGGTATTGGGTGCCGGCCGTGACACAAAGAAAAAGAAGCCACTCCTTATACACACTATAGTGCAGTATGGCAGGAAGTGGTCATTACACCTCTTGACCAATAACACTAAGCTACACAGGATTTTGCCTTGTAACTGAGAAAAGGGTAGGGCCTTAAAACCATAGGGGCAGATTAACCCCTATGTTAATCTGGGTTATAATAGTAACCCAGATTAACATGACATGACATTAGCTGGATTATACATTTGTCAGTGTAGTATGGTGTGATGTATATGTTAGCCAATATTGTTTCCTTTGCATTGAGGTAGCAATGTATAAAGAGGAAGTGCTCTTGTGGATCTGAACATTAAAGGGGTTGTTCACCTTTGTAACAAAATGGCAAATCTAACAGTTCACATGAATAGGACAAACTTTTCCATAGAAATAGTTAACAGAAAAAGTACAATTCAAGAGATATTCACCTCAGAAGTGTCCCTGTACTAATCCTTCAGTTCCACACAGACCCTGTGCTGGGAGGGGGTGACTGACCCCCAAAAACACTACAGTGTTCACTTCCTCTTCCTTATATGACATCAATTGTACTGGCAGCTAACTTAACTCCTATTGGCTATGTCTGCTGTCAATCTGCCACTGCTTCCTGTGCTGGGCTGTGCTGGGGAATTTGATGCACCCCTTTGGCACTCCATTCAGTTTAAGTCTGAGAGAGAGAGAGTGCCAGAATTGGGAGAACAATGTTGCTCCTTCCTTTTCTGCAGTATTTGCCTGCATGGCTGTGTGATTGTTTGTTACAAAGCAGGTTTGTTTATATGCTGCGTCTGTTAACCTCTGCCATTACAATTGAGTAATCAACCAATGATCATTCAAATTATGTGACTGGTTACAGTTCACAAGCACCCAATGAATCACTAGGAGGAGGGCAGTATCAACATCCAATAGGAAACAAGTAAGGGCAAAGCCTGGGCATGATGATGTCATCATATAGGAAGTTCTTGGTGTGTCAGGTTCAAAATAGGCCACTCCCATCACTTCAGAAAACTGGTCAGAGAGACAGGAGAAGGACTGAGTTAATCGGTATAAAAATTAGCTTTTACAATGGCATTTTTACTTTTTGTTATGGAAAATGGTTTTTCTAACACATTGAGAGCATTGTTAGTGGTTTCATAAGATTTGTACATTGAAGGTGAACAACCCCTTTAAGATAGGAGTTTAAAGTTTGCTGACTTTCTGATAAATGTAGAGACCCCACCTGTACATGTAGAGAATGAGGAATGAAAAGCCCAACCCACCTATGGCCTTTTTAAGGCTAGCAATTTACTCCTCGTCAGTTGAGTTTCTTGTAACATTACCACCTCTGATGATCTTCTTAACACAATCCAACACCAGTTTACGTTTCACACAATCATTAAGGCCAAGGACATTCCATGTTAAAATCGAAAGGTCTTTTAGCCATTATAAGCTTTTTTCCTACCTGCGATAAAATTAAGTCTACTAGAAAATCATATAAACATGAAATAAACCTAATAGGCTGGTTTTGCTTCCAATAAGGATTAATTGTATCTTAGTTGGGATCAAGTACAAGCTACTGTTTTATTATTACAGAGAAAAAAGAAATCATTTTTAAAAATTTGAATTATTGGATTATAATGGATACTATGGGAGATGGCACTTGTACTTTCCAGAAATATATTATTTTTTTTGGGGGGGGTCCATGTATTATTTTGTGTATTTACCTCATAAAAAAATCATTATTCAGCAGCTTACGTGACTACCGGGACTATTTGTATGAGCTTGAGGCTTTAAAAATGAGTTGAATTTTTGTGCATAAAGTAAAATATTTTTCTGGTATAGATCCCTATATCATGAAAAATATAACTTTTTCATTTTTTGGTATTTAGAGCTCTAAATCTTGTTCCAGAAGTGGAACACTTAAACACTTAAAAAAGGTATTGTTTTCCTAGGTAAATTCCTAGGGAGAGCGCACAAAATGTCAAAAAACCTACCTGCCCTCAACACTGCTCTGCCTGTCACTTAGGGCTGCCACCTCACCCCTTTAAAACCAAACACATATGAAATCCACAGCCTGCATGGCTAATTAGCAATTCATTTAGATGCATGATACATGGCTGCACAGAAATCAGTTCAGTCTGCAGCACCTAATTAGTTGATAATTAGCCATGCAGGCTGTGGATTTCATATGTGTTTGGTTTTAAAAGGGTGAGGCGGCAACCCTACTGCATACCTCCCAACATTTCAAAATAAGAAAGAGGGACAAAGATGGCCGCTGCGCGCAGCGCGGCGAAATTTTTTTGGTCACGACCACATGATGGCCACACCCCTTAAATGCACGCCCATTTATAAAACCACACCCCATTTCTCTTAGTTGGCATAGCAGACAAAGTGTGCACTAGCATTTTTAAAGCAGACAAAGTGGCCCCCATTATTTATGTGTGTGGCAGAAGCATTGCTGTCTCTCATTTAATGGCACATTGGTACATTGTGGTGCCAGCTCTTCATGATAGACACTCTCTACCCCCACTAATAACCCTGCTCAGTAAGTGCTCCCCTAATTACATTAAAAAATTATAATGTAATTTTGAAAGGGGAAAAAAAAGTAAGAAAAAGGGGAAATTAATCAACAAACTTGTGTTGTCCTTTTTTCTTATTTTTTTTTTACCTTTCAAAATTATATTAACTGATAATGCACACAAAAATCTAGCCTCCTGGTTTTTCACATGATGATAGTCTTCAATGACACAATGAATTTTAATAGAGTTCTTACATGAATTTACCTATTTATAGAATCAATTCATAATGAAATGCAATTAATAGGTTTGAATAATTTACTGTATATGAATTTAAATTAATTACATTATAGTTATGTGATATATACATGAAATCCAGACCCTTGTTTTGCTCAAAGTTTTGACTCATGCCAAGTTGATCTTCAAGTTCGTAGCCCCATGCAAAAAAAGTAGCCACACTGTCTTCTCAGTGCTGAGCTCAGCCTCAGCTCTTTCTTCCTAGTGTTAAAAGCACTACAGCAGAACAGCTTCCTTCCCCTCTCTCTCTCCTACACCCCTCTGTGAGCCTGTGTGAGCGCAGAAGAAGTCAGAGAAGAGAAGGTTTACCATGTGGTCGTGGTGGGTGGCGGCAGACTGCAGCAGGCAGTCTCTCCCTCTCTCAGAGTCTCCCCACACAAAGCAGGCACATAGTTGGAGTCCGACTCTAGCCAGCAAAGCCATGGGGGAGGGGGCGTGCATAACTGTCCCGACGTCCACACTCTGTCTCTCCCCACCCAATCACTAAACTTTATTGTCACTACGAGCAGCACAAACTGACACTGGGGGCAGGACGGAAATCTGATGGAGTGCGGAGAGCTCGGCTGTTATTGTGACAGGCAGGTATGTGAGGCAATAGATCAACTTCCACTCACCAACCCTCCGCCTCCTCCAGATCTCCGTCCCTCCCGGCAATCAGCGCCCCCCAACCCCTGTCTCTGATGTGTGGGGAGAGAGCAGGAAGTACCCAAACTCAAAACCCAGAAGTAGCAAGATGGCGCTGCCCATGCCGGATCCAACAACAAGAACAGCTGGCACGGGTCTGCAGGACATCTTTGCTACTATCCGGGACAGCGGGACAGGCACAGGAAATCGTGACTGTCCCGCGTAATGCGGGACAGTTGGGAGGTATGCTTACTGTCCCTGCTAGATTTGTAAGTTACATACGTTTCTAAGCAAGTCAGTGCTGGTTTTGTTGCAATTTCGTACAATTATGCTTAATGCCAAAGGTATTAAAAGATAAAAATATAGAAAAGCCAGTATTTATTCCCAGAAAAGGTTGCACCCCTTTGGCACTCCATTCAGTTTAAGTCTGAGAGAGAGAGTGCCAGAATTGGGAGAACAATGTTGCTCCTTCCTTTTCTGCAGTATTTGTCTGCATGGCTGTGTGATTGTTTGTTACAAAGCAGGTTTGTTTATATGCTGCGTCTGTTAACCTCTGCCATTACAATTGAGTAATCAACCAATGATCATTCAAATTATGTGACTGGTTACAGTTCACAAGCACCCAATGAATCACTAGGAGGAGGGCAGTATCAACATCCAATAGGAAACAAGTAAGGGCAAAGCCTGGGCATGATGATGTCATCATATAGGAAGTTCTTGGTGTGTCAGGTTCAAAATAGGCCACTCCCATCACTTCAGAAAACTGGTCAGAGAGACAGGAGAAGGACTGAGTTAATCGGTATAAAAATTAGCTTTTACAATGGCATTTTTACTTTTTGTTATGGAAAATGGTTTTTCTAACACATTGAGAGCATTGTTAGTGGTTTCATAAGATTTGTACATTGAAGGTGAACAACCCCTTTAAGATAGGAGTTTAAAGTTTGCTGACTTTCTGATAAATGTAGAGACCCCACCTGTACATGTAGAGAATGAGGAATGAAAAGCCCAACCCACCTATGGCCTTTTTAAGGCTAGCAATTTACTCCTCGTCAGTTGAGTTTCTTGTAACATTACCACCTCTGATGATCTTCTTAACATAATCCAACACCAGTTTACGTTTCACACAATCATTAAGGCCAAGGACATTCCATGTTAAAATCGAAAGGTCTTTTAGCCATTATAAGCTTTTTTCCTACCTGCGATAAAATGCATAACAATATAACTATGTAAAACCCTTCCCCTGCAGACCACCTGTTAAGTGGAGAGCATTACCTCCCTTTCTGCTCTGACCCAACTTGAGCAGAATTTGACCCTTAACAGTTACCAAACAGTTAAAAAAATGTTGCTGAAATAAGCAATGGGGTGGGCAAACCTGGACCAGGACACCTTAGATGATGTAGATGGAGGTCCGGCCGCTCAAAAGACTGTCACCCAAAACTGTGTAGCCTGAAATGTACTAGTGATAAGGGTGGGGCCCCGCTGCTCCGAAGCCAACACAGACACCTTCAAAAAAACACCCGCCACCCACCACACACAGTCAGAATCATCATTGTAAATAACATACTGGACCTGCAACACTACTTCAAAGGTTATAATGGCACTTAGGTAATAATGACCAGCATTTTCCAGCTCACAGATGTTACCAGATATGTCCCAATACTCGTTCAGATATTCCGTCACCATCAATGGCATTGTGGGAAAGAAAAAAGGAATATGAATCGAGCTTTATAGACTCGCCACGACATAAATGATGTCAGTTGTTGTTAACTTTGGATTAAACAATAACTTTTTAAAGTCGCCAGTGATATTGCATATGATTTAGGTCCCTTTTATATGTTCCTTAGCCATCTGTGTGTTCGGGTAGTGTGTGTACATCCTTCAGATCATCCTGCATATGAACAAACATTAAATGTTGGCCTTTCCAACCATGTAGAGGCTTCCTGTGGTGTGGTAAAAAATTGCGTACTGCCATTTGCTTGGACTCTGAGCCGGGCTGGATATAGCAAGGAGTACACAATCGTTTTGTCCCTGAGCTTCCGTTTAACTTCCTGTAATCGGGCACTTTGCTTTTGGGTTTCCAATGAAAAGTCAGGGTAGATTGCAATTTTTGTGTTCTCATATAGCAGTTGCCCTTCTAGCCATTGACAATAGCATGTCTCTGTCCTTTGCATTTAATAAGCGAGCTATCAGGGCTCTGGGAGGGGGGCATCAGATATAGGAGCCTTCATCGGTATGCGATGAGCTCTCTCTATAGTGAAAGTAAAGAGATTTGTTACCTCAAAGGTATCCCGCAAGCCATTTTTCCACGAAGCGCTCTGCATTGGTGCCCTCCGGAATACCGACCAGCTGAATGTTATTGCTCCTCAAGCGATTCTCCAATCGTCTGCTTTGCCACTGCGTAACTGCCCGGTCAAGGTCCTGAATTTGCTGAGGGAGAGGAATGCACACATTCTCCAGCATGTTAATTCGCTGCTCAGCTTCAACAGTACACTCACGCAGGTTTTGGATATCCTGTTTTAAGATGGAGAATTCCACTTTCAGCTCCTCTGTTTTTGCTGTATTGAGCAGAGTGCATACTTCCCTGTTACCCTTGATCTCCGCCAGCAGGTCCGCCAATGAAGGTTCCGGTTCTACGGCAGGGCTGGCGGGAGGTGAGGGATCCGAAGAAAGGGTGTGGTCCGCAACTGCACAGTCTTGTGCAGGCCTTTCCTTCCTGGCATATCTTTGCAGCTTTGCAGCTGCCTCTGCTGCTTTCTTCAGTATCTTGGTTGGACCCATTTTGTGTCACTTGAGAAGAGGAGACCACTGGGAGATAGTAGGATGTACCATGTTAGCTTGATTAAATATGCCTAATCTTTTAAAAAGGGTCCAGAGCAGTGGAGCCCCTCTAACAGACGTCCGCTCACATCAGGCAGGTAGCCATGCCCTTCAACTAGATGGAAAAAATCCAGTAGCACACCAGTAATGTTGAAAAAATCTTCAGTGTTTTATTAGCCCATATATACACACAAAAGGGGCATTTGTGTGTATATATGGGCTAATAAAACACTGAAGATTTTTTCAACATTACTGGTGTGCTACTGGATTTTTTCCATTGGATGTGAAACTTGACCCAGCTTGCAGGCAAAGGTCTTCCAGTTTAGCACCTGGACCTACACAGGTGAATATAAGAGGGTAGAGCACTCCTAAATACTTGCTATGCCCTTCAACTAGAGACCTTTAAAGTTATTAATGACTGAATGAATGACTGTTGAAATTAGGCATTAGAAGGCACATAAACACACCTCCAAAGAACATTATAAAAACATGGATCATGGTTCAATTTACTTTGAAATGTTCTGGTTTACAAACTGTTGATGGTATTCTCTGTGATGCTCTGTGTGCTTTTATAGATTTGAAACTACCAGTATAATTACAGATGAAGCCACTTGGATTTGTGAGTTAAATGCGTCATGACTCAGGGGTAATTGAAGAAACTGTGTTATCTTAAGTCATCTTAACTCATTTAATGCATTTAACCTTTTCATTAGCATACCAAAGCTCCATTGTTCACAATGGTGAATGCTTTAATTAGATGGGATGTTGTGACGCAGTTTTCTGTGTTAAATGAGATAAATGAGATATCTGTGTTTAGTTATTCTGTGTCAAACAGACAAACCAAAGTGGCTGCATCTGTATATGCTAGGGCTTATTTTTTATTGTTGGGTGTTTAATATACTGAGATATATCTCAATATATGAGCTCCCTTGTCTTATTTTGCTGTGAACAGTGGTTTCATATTCTGATTTAAACTCAAGTGAATTATCTTGATCCCATTTTTACTTTCTTTAATGAAAAATTAATCCATCTCCATTATACTTTAATTAAAAAATGTGAAACATTTTTATAATAAACATGACTGTATGCAGTGAAATTCACCCTTCGTTTTACTTGCTCTGACTGCTGTGGATAGTAAACTTCAGATGGTCCTTAACTGTTATGCAGGGAAATGATCATACTTTCAAACAGCAGGGGGAGCCCTCCACCTTACTTCCCAGAACTCAAGCAGCTTTGTTTGTTTCCCTATAAAGCATCCGGCGACTGTGTAGAGATTTGTATCTGCAGACCCAGTGCAGTCTGCATATTTTGATTATTAATCAAAATTATTATGAAATTATGATTATTGCTGTATCTGCTTCTATGGCAGATATTTTTGACTTGTGCTGTTTTGATAATTTATGATGATCCCTAAGTTTAACTTTCCAACTGAAGCCCAGACCACACTGAGCATGTGCATAGTCTTGGTCTTGCAAAGATGTTTAACAAAGTTACAAGATGAAAGCCCCCTGCAGCCAACTTTGAAAACATAAACCATCTGTTTAATTAGGCTTGTGGTGCAGTAAATTCATGTTTATGTTTAGTATACAAAAATTCAGCATTTCTAGCATTATTCTGTTTTAGACTTTAGTTTACCTTTAATCAATTTGGTAGAGTACACTGTAATATGCTTATTGGACCTCTGATAGGTAGCTTGTTATCAATAATGGCACATGGACACAGAAAGCTTAGCAAATCTACAATAGCTTTATTTAAAGAACTTTTCGGTTATCACATCATTATCAGCATTAGTTGAGTGGGGGAGATCTATGGAACACAGTGCTCAAAGAAACTTTGAATTAAACTGCTGGGCTGCCCTGTATCACAGAATGTCATCAATATCATCAGGATCTCATGCTACATTCTTATGATGGACCAACACTCTGGAGGCTCTAACTGACCTCACAGTTTAACTTATATCCCCTCCCCACAGCTTTATATGGCATAGTGAAAAAATGGAATGCACTAGCAGTTTAAGAAGTAGCAGCTAAGAAGGACAGCCTTTAAAGACTATCCCAAAGCACTGAATATATATTTTGTTTTGCATGACAGCGGCAATTTGGAATCCAAGCTAACATAAAAACCTTCTGTTGCTTTGCATTTTACTTTCTCCCATATAATGTTTGTATTCTTCTCACATCATCTGCTGGTAGGCGAAAGTAACTGGTTTCCATATATTGGTAATATTTGTACATCAAAACAGTCGGATCATTAGAATGAGATAAACCCAGTGCATGGCCAAATTCATGTGCAGCAACGAGAAACAAATTAATACCTGTAAAAAAATTATTTAAACATATTTAGCAAATGATAACCTAATTATGCTTTCATGTAATTCTGACATGCATTATTATACAGTGAGTATGATTGTTGAAGCATTGACATCAGTCCCTACCTCTGTAGAGTTTACTCTTAAATGGTTTTAGCTCTACCTCTGCCTAAACCTCCTTTATCTCTTCTCTACTCTGGCCAGATATTTCAAAAATGTATATAGTGCTAGTGAGGTTGTGCCTAAAATTTTACTTGGAAAAAAAGATTTTATGTGCAGCAAAAATCCAATAAAGATGGCTGGTTTAATGTACTTTGAGTCCCACCAGTTCCTGATCAGGGAAGGTTATGATGAATTCCCCTTGGGGACCCAAGGAGTACAGCAGGAGAACAGGATGAATATGGAACAGGTAGCCAGGATACTAGAACGGAAGTCCAGAGGCATTCTGCGATCGTGGAGGAAGTTCAGCATATTAATGGTTTATCTCACCTCTGGTGTCCAAATTTTGAGATAGCACCTCCTTTCTTCTAATCTGAATGAATGTATATGTGTCTGCTGTAAAGACTTACTCCTAAATAAAGTATTTGAGATTTTATTGTACTTGTCTCTTTGGACTTCCACTTCAGAAGGGAGTGGATGCTACAAGATGCCTAAGTAAGGGATGAGGTGGACAAAGGCCTCAGGATTGGAGGAGAATTAGCCAATCTCCAGAGTAGAAATAGTGGGCATTACCCATTGGTATTCCCTTGGAGCACCACTGGACAATCCAGTATGCTGAGACTGACACCAGTGGTGAGATAAGACATTAATGTGCTGTATTATTCCAAAGAAGTACCTCTTTTGTGTTTAATAAACATTCTGTAAATAGCCCCTGGACTCCTTTAACTTTATTGTTACAGTACATGTAACACAATGTTGTAAACAAGGAACTTTGTCACAAAGCAAAACCTTTGTGATGTAAGTGTTGGTGTTGAAGTGGTTAAGAAAAGATATGCTTTTAAGGCATTCAGATTAGCTGGGACATCTGAAATGTCTATCAGGTATAAGGACGCCAATAAGTCATGCCAAAAAACAAGCTAAGAGAACAAACAAGACAAGACAAGCTACAATTGAAATAAACATGGGTATTGCAGCATGGAGTATTACGAATCCAAAATTATTTTTTAATGTGTAAATAGTAAAAAAATGATGCGGGGATCGGGGGGGATGAAGGGATGGGACCCTTAAAATCAGGGGGGGGGTCAGTTGGTCGATTCTGAACTGTTATTTTTCATCTGTTTACAGAAATAAGGAACCAGCTAGTGAAGCTTTGTATTCCCAAGGTACTAAAGGACCTTAGATCTGTGATTGCCAACCCTCTTAACTGAATTTTGCAGGATCCATTGAGGATCCATTTAGATTGCATTGTAATTTGTAAATCTTGTGCCGCTTTTCAGAAATGGATCCCGTTTCAGCCTCAGAGCAATAGACCTGTTAGTCTCTCAGGAGTAGGAAAGCTTTTCTAATGGGGTATTAAGGGATAAGGTACTTGACTGCAAATAATAATGCTATGAGTTTGTGTCACGCATGGTTTTATGCACTAATTAAGACTAATTAAACTGCCCATTTCTTCAATGCATTTTTTGAGTTTTTTGCTGTTTCGCGACACAGGAGGTTACTGGTTAAATTAAGTAATACTGAATGCCTGAATGTACCTGTAATGTATATTGGTTTTATTTTAAAAAAGCAAAATTAGCTTAGAACAAATCTTCGATAGAGAACTGGCTGAAGGGTAGATTACAAACAGTGGTGGTAAAAGGAACATTTTCTGTTTGGACTAGTGTTGTTAGTGGAACACTGTCCTTGGTGCAGAGCTATAGGTTCCATGCAGGATGCTGCCACTGCAGAGTGATTTGTCTAAGTTGGGAAACTGTTCAAACTGGGCAGCAAACTGGAAAATTAGGTTCAATGTTGATAAATGCAAGTTGGCAAAAATAATATAAATGCAAGTTATACACTAAATGGCAGAGTGTTGGGAGTTTCCTTAAATGAGAAGGATCTAGGAGTTTTTGTAGATAACAAGTTGTCTAATTCCAGCTAGTGTCATTCTGTGGCTACTAAAGCAAATAACGTGCTGTGTTGCATAAAAACGGACATTAACTCAAGGAAAGAAAACATAATTTTGCCTCTTTATAGGTCCCTGGTAAGGCCTCACCTGAAGTATGCGGTGCAGTTTTGGACTCCAGTACTTAAAGGGGAATGTAGGGACCTAAAGGGTTAATGTGCTCCTCTGGCTTTAAATCTCTACACTTCCTGATCTCCCTAGTTGCTCGGCAGATGCCCATGTAGCTAGTTATAATTTACATATCCCAGTTATTGGCCAGGAGGTGTTGTGACCACTTCCTGTCATACTTTGGTATAGTGAGAAAGGGTGGATCTTCCTCTTTGACGCCTGGTGTCTGATCCAGCTGGATGTTTCCAGTGAGCCACCAAGGCCCAGTAAAGCCTGTTTGCCATAGAGGGACCTGAACCTCTAGTGTGGAAGTAGGGGAGCAGGGACCCCATGAATGAGGCTAGTGAGTGGCAGGAATATAATTGTTATAGACTCTCTAGTGTGCTCCATCAAGGAGGTGTAGCAGGGAGTAGCTTCCCAGGCTGTAAGATTTGCCTACAGTGAAGGGACACAGTGGATAGGGTGTCGGGCTTTAGGTTCTCCTCCCTGACCACTCCACTGGGTGAGATCCAGACCACATGTGAGGTATTTCTGCCTAGAGGGAAGTTGTTCTGCCTTGACTACATCCTCAGGGAATGCACCTGCATCTGCCTCTGATATACTGTCTGAGCTGTGTGCCTATATATTCTGCAAATGACTCTTTACTGATGTAAGTAACTTGTGGGTCACTTGTCTCTTTATTTGCAAGAACCATCTGGCGCCCATTGCCTTATTGGTTAAAGCACAGTAGCTTGTGGGAGTTGTAATACCACTACACCGAACTTTTTATACTTCCCTTTTGCGAAGGCCCTGACTTAAGTGATAGAATCCAGTGTAACCCATACTCTATTATACTAGCTGGATGTTAACCCTGTTGGTCTGGATAGTCCAAAAACATGTTACCCAAAAAGTTTTTTTAAGACTTTTGCAGCCTATCACCCTGAAAAAATTAAATGATGCCAGGTTTTTTGAATTTAGGTGCTTTTTCCACTCAGCATAAGATGTAAGTAACTGAAGATTGATGAAGTTCTATGCACTCCATTGCACTTCGCATGGTCTGAGCTGGCGAAGGCAAGTCTGGCAAAAGAGGTAAAAATCTGCAAATTAGTGAATTTGCAGAGTAACGTCCATTCGCCAGAGTGAAAAGTCACCTGCCAATAGAGTGTGAGTCACCGCTAGCGTCTATCTCTTTCGCTAGTGAATTGGTGCCTGTGCCCATTAGTAAATCGGGAGCGGTAATGCTGCCAGCGTTAGTCACTTCACCCTTTAGTAAATCTGTCTCTCTACATGCAAGATTTGTGCAAAAGGTAGTTAATTTGTTAGATTTAGTTTTTACTGGAATCAGTTATCTGAGTGAGCT
Organism: Xenopus petersii; assembly: GCA_038501925.1. Classification (NCBI taxonomy): domain Eukaryota; kingdom Metazoa; phylum Chordata; class Amphibia; order Anura; family Pipidae; genus Xenopus; species Xenopus petersii. The sequence continues at coordinate 61,863,403 of CM076682.1, forward strand.
CTAATTCATCTGCTAGGAAAGGAAGCCCCCCTATAAGATATACTGGGGCAAATTCACTAACCAGCGAAAATTCGCCAGTGATGGCTTCACCGACATTGCCACACTTCGCCAGGAGAAACTTCGCTCAGGCAATGCTAATTCATTAAGTTGTGAAGTTTCGTCGCCGGTGCCGAACAGTTGCAAAGTTGCGCTACCATTAATTCGGCAAGCATAGCGAAGTTGCGCTAGCGTAGGCTATTTTGCATTTAGCGGGAACTTAAATTTCAATGGACGTATATGTTGCATCAAATATATTACAAAACACAAGCCCAGGGAACCTTAATAAAAGAAAATACAGTTGAGCCCATTGTATAGTTTATGTGCCATATGTTAGGAAATGTAGGGGGGAAGCAGGGTACCCTAAAAAATTTTTTTGCTCTTTTGCAGCCTATCACCCTGAAAAAAAGTTAAGGTGCCAGCGTTTTTTGCGACTATTTTTTTTTAGGAACTCCTATCAACTCTATTGCACTTCGCCTGGTCTGAGGTGGCTAAGGCATGTCTGGCACAAGAGGTAACGTTCAGTCAAATCAAAAACTTAGTGAATTTGCGTAGTAATGCTCTTTCGCCAGATCGAAAATTCGTCTGGCATTAGAGTGCGAAGTTGCGCTAGAGTCCATCTCCTTTGCTAGCAAAAATATGCCAGCGTTAGTCATTTCGCACTTTAGTAAATTTGCCCCATTGGATCTTAACTGTCAATGAATATCTGACACCTAATTGCAGCATGAAGACAGAATGAAGTTAGTGGGGGATCTTTTTTCCCATAAAAAGGACCAACTTGTCAGAGGCCACCCGAATAGAACTTTTCGAAACAGGATAAGTGGTTCTTAATGGACTTTGGTCTTTTTTTAACCAAACATACAGTATGTAAATACTGTATGTAACTATTTCCTTCCCCCTCCTTTTACCCAACATTGCCATTTTTTCTCTCTCTCTTGCCAGCTACCCATGTGTTGCTCATCCTCTTCTCTGCTGTGATCTGCTCAATTGTCTCTTAATACTGAAAAAAACAATACAGGAGGGACAAGCTACCCAGAAGCACACTTAGGTGGGACACACTATTAACAATATAGGCACACATTATTAAAAAGAAAACAAACTGCTAGAGGTACATACAATTGTAGGGTAATTGTGCTGGAAACCTAATTACTGATAAAGAGAAACACTGTGACCAGGTAACAGTGCTGGAAAATCACTGGGACACAGGGACACATTACTGAAAGGAACACGCTGCAACCTGAACTTTATATTTTATAGGAAATGCTGCTTGCTAAATGTCATGCTGACATGACAACATTTGTGTATTTTAAATAATTTCTAGGAGGGTTTTAAACTAATTAACAGTTACCCCAATATATAACAACTGGAAGGGGGGGGTTATAAAAAAATTAAAAAAATAAGGCCTTTCTAACTTTAAGGATAATAAGTTAACATGGATACTACCTTATTATTGGGCCTCAACTTATGCTTGTTTGTATAAAATGTGGAATGTGCTTAATTCTCACAATATCGAGGCATCATTCCACTGTTGCCTGCAAATGTACAACCTGCTTGCAATGTTTGATGTAATAAGAAAATATTATTCTATGTTGTTCATAATTTCACACTTATGCATTCAAAAGCAACTTACTCCTCTAATAAACATCTCCTTCATTGTCATGATGCAGAATGTAACTTTAGAAAAGGAAATACCTGTACTATCAGTTGTCCAATTTTCATCATTATCAAAATGAACCTCACCACCAAACAAATTTCCTGGAGGAAATGCATGAGCTAAAACACCACCGGGGCCATCGAAAGGGTGACAATCGAAATGAACTTCAAATAAATAAAATGAATAGAATTAATGGTTTATGTCACTCATTAACTGTCTCTATTGTTCATGTACATACACAAAGGCAAAGACTACTTACAAATCTAAACGTTGTTATAATGTTTCTAACACGGGCATATCATAAAAAGACTATGGTCCTCATTTATGAAATGCATGGCAGGACGTAAAGGTAAAAGAATTGGTGCAAACCACCACGTTTTATGATGCTCAATACTTTGTAAGAAAGGAGCAGTCTGGAGCAGAAAGAGCTGTGCTTCCCCCATAAATAGAGGATTTCTGTGCTCAGTAGTGTTGTATTCATAAGGGGTGGGTTGAGGCATGTACAGTAGGAGTCACCATGATTTTTAATCCGTCACAAAGTGCAGAGCACAGGAGGTAAGCCTTAGATGCAAGTGCTTACTGAAGAACTTAGAGATGCAATTTTGTGGCCTTATTAGTGCTGTAGCACTTTTCAGCGGCGTAGCTAGACTGAGCCGAGCCCCCCTGCAAAAAAATCTTCAGAAGTGCCCAGCGCACTCAAATCCCCATCCTTCCGCCAACTTACTGCTCCACCAACTCCCTGCCCAGACTCCACCCACTCCCCTAGCCCAGACCCTGCCCACTATCTGCCCCGTTCCCATGTGCTCTGCTTCCCCCTGCAGGTAAGAAAGCAGCTGGGGGGGGGTTTCTTGTTGGCTATAGAGGAAGCAGACTGCTGAGCCTGCTTCCTCTATAGTTACAACATTGGCACTTGTGTCCAGTGCAATAATATATGACCCTTTCAGAGTCTTTGAAAAATATTTAAAGTTGTATGAAATTTTTATGTACCAAAAATGTATATATTTGTATATTATAATGCAACAATTTGGCAGCTTGTCCAGAAGCTCAAATTAGAGGAGATTTAATCACACAGTGAAACTTAATAGAAGACAATTATTGTGATTTTTTATTACCTTTGTAAATACTTAGATTTGGTATTAAACATACATATAAGGGGCATGCCGCAGGTTTCCATGTGCATTCTCAGAGTGTGGAGGACTGCACACAAAGAAGTGTGAAAAGTGCAAAAATAAATGACCGATTGTGGACTTATTTTGCAATTTGCACAATACATCCAGCATTGTAAATTACCATAATGTTCCATGTGTATAGGGTCTAACTGCTTGTGCATGAAAATAATTTACACTCCTAGGAAGTTATACTTACAGCGTCTTACAAATGATATTACTATGTCTCCATATCCCAAGGGAACTTTTCTGAAGGTCAGAGGGGTTACATCACTCCAAACCTGCAATGCCTTTTGTATTGAGTAATCTACCACTTGGCGAGGGATGTGAAAGGAGTATATCAGAATGCTTAAAAGGAAAAAACATATAACAATTTTTATTTATTTCTGTATCATTAGAAATTCCCAGTTTACATTTTAACATGGGGAAGTACTTCACATACCCCAGTACCAGGGACCGCCACTCCCAGCAGAATACCACAAACAGTCTATTTTCTTGGGCAAGTCTTTTATACATAATAAGAGAGAGCTGCAAAACAACAGGAGCTGCTCTAGAATGTGCAGACGTGCCCAGGTTTTAATTTGCTTGTTAAATCCAGGCACTTTATCTAAGATTCACATTTAATTGAAACAAATCAGTGCTTTTTCAGGTAAAGTTTTATGAGTAATGATCAAAAGAGTATTAGGGTAATACAAAATTCTTGTTTCATTGTATCCCGAATTCCAAATCATTGAGAATTGTGAGATAAAATGAATGGGAAACTCTCTGGCTATAGCAAGTTCTGGGGATGTCAGGGTCTGCCATATGCACAGTGTTTCACATTCATTTGAATAGTAAGCTACTTTAGATGAGAAAGTGACTTGAATATCACGGTCCAAAAACAAGTGGTGTTTGTTCCTTTTAAATGAACAGAAAAATATCATTTAAGCATAGAATTATAGTGTCCTTTTATATTTCTTATTTATTTTCCTCTAAATCATTAAGATAGATCTAATGAATTTAGGCTACTACATTTCCTCCTGCTTAAACAATGGCATGCAATAATTAAAAATCTCATGAAAAAAAAAAAAATCTCATGTCATTTCTCAATGATGGCTGACGCACAAAATTGATTGGTGTTTAAACAGCATGAAAGTTGCTGCTGTAATTAGCTTATGAGTGCTAATTCATTATATTCAAATGAGATGTGTATTAAACTGCATCATGAGTTTTGTTATATGTTTCACAATGATAAAGAAACATACCTATTATTTTTAATAGAGTTTTTTTGAGTTTGTGTTTTTTGAGGCTATGCTTTTAACAGATTGAATTAAAAGTTAGGTATTATTAATATTCTTTCTGCCACTGGGGAGAATAATCTCACAGATATTAACTGTGTCCAGTAAGAAAGAATTACTTTCTAGTCTTTAGAATTTTAGCGTTTAAATAAGCAGCTTTGTTTGGATGAATTCCAATTCATAGCTTCTGAAACCTCTAGCACTAATTCTTTTTATTTCTGCACATAAACAAAAACAACAACAAAACAAGGAGAGAAATTAATATTTTCAACAAAGTTATCATGATTTTATATGTTGTATATATCTATATGAAACGCACCTGTATGTAAGGTGTGTTTTCTGCCACCTGTTATAGAAAAACTCCAATCCAGTTTCTGAAAAATCATCAGGTGTTCCACATATCATAGTCAAGTTCTTTCCTGTAATTTTTAGCCCAAAGGCCTTTCGCATTTCTTCAATTTTTTCAGCAAAATCTTTCTTTACTTTTTTCAGCAAATGGAATTTTTCAGAAAGATTCTAAGCAACACAGAAAAACAGTTTATATATTTGTTCTATATTATGTTGTATATAATGTTATTAATATGTAAATTGCATTTCACTTTGCCTTTCTCCGTTTTTATATAAAATTGAATTTGTTACTGCAATGGTGTGGTTAATCATTAGTCTCCTAGTAAAGCCACCCATAGGTACATCCAGGGATCCCACTAGGTGGAGGCACTGCCATGGAGAGAAATTCCCAGTACCCTTTCATTTAGCAAAGGGGATTCAGGACCTGTGGATGGTAAGCTATTGATGATGTATATCCTATGGCAAAAGGGTGACCAAGATGGGATTACATTAGTTACCGATAGGTTAACAAATCATCTGAAAGATTAGGGTTAATTTTAATAAATACAAGTAGCCAGGCTACACTGATTGCACTGACTTTAAATGATATCTGTGCAGACATTCTGGTAAAGATTTCTAGAAGTGCAGATACTTTTGGGCCTATTTATCATGCTGTGTAAAACATTGTAGAAAACCATCACCGGTGATGTTGCCTATAGCAACCATTTAGCAATTAGATTTCAACAAGCAAAAAGCAAGAACTGATTGGTTGCTATGAGCAATTAGACAAATACAAGAGTCCTCTGCACTCAACCCATTATCAATATATTTAAGACAGAGACATTTTGTGCATACTGCTACTGAAAAATGCCTTACCCTTTAAACAACACAGGGATTGTTTGTCCATATATTGCAATATATTTAAGCTGGCCAACTACGTCAAAGTCATCCCATATCTGGCCAATCCTATGCTCAATTTTCATCTCATTCATTAAGAATTCTATTGCTTCATTATACATTTTACAAAGGGACTAGCTTTTACCTGCAACTTACTTGCTGCTTTCAAAGTAAAACTCCCAAACTTGGCTGCCCTTTTATTAGACACCAGTGGGATCACCTGACTATAGCTGGAAAGGGTGGGAGCTACAGAAACACAATCTTCAGCACAGCACCACATAGTTAAAATACGCCTTTATTCAAACTTTCATGGCAGACCTGTTCAGCAATGTTTCAGGCCTACATATGGCCTTTTATGAAGCTCACTATACACTCGAAGGTCATAGTAGCCTATTCGCTGCTCGAAGATTACTTTGAATCCTTCACTCGAGCTTAGTAAATGTGCCCCTTAGTATACAAATGAATACAATGTCAAACTGAATGGTGGAACCTTTTAAACTCTGTATGGGTAACAGGCCCGATCATATGTTCACAATGTCTGAAAGACATAATATTAAAAACAATGAAAAACAGAATTTTACGAAAAATAGCTTGGAGATCATACTCCATACTCTATTAAGCCCTAGTGGGGCAAGTGTCTCCAATTTTCTTATTCATATTGCTTCCTTCATAAGTAATGCTCCCACACATCTAGGATTGGGTACATGGTCTATCACTTGGTATTTAAGTTGGTGTATGCAATGGTTGGCTTCCAGGAAATGGGATGCAACTGCTTGTTCCCTTTTGTTGGTTCGGATTGCCGATTTATGCTCTCTCGTCCGTTCTCTTACAGGACAGGACATTTGTCCCACATATAATAAGCCACAAGGGCATTTTAAATAATAAGTTACAAAACTCGATGTAAAAAGCCCCCCACCATTCAGTTTGACATTGTATTCATTTGCATACTAAGGATTTGCAACAATTGTATAATGAATATGTATTGTTATGTCAATTTGTAACCAGTAGGTGGCAAAATGTTGTCTATAAAAAGGCCAAACAGCCAGTGTATAGCGAGCTTGATAAAAGGCCATATGTAGGCCTGAAACATTGCTGAACAGGTCTGCCATGAAAGTTTGAATAAAGGCGTATTTTAACTACATGATGCTGTGCTGAAGATTGTGTTTCTGTGAATTCGGGTGGAGGATGAGAATTGACTCTGCTAATACACATGTTGTGCCTTAAAGGGTTAGTTCACCTTTAAGTTAACTTTTAGTATGTTATAGAATGATCAACTCTAAGCAACTTTGCAGTTGCTTTTCAGGATTTATTTTCTACAGTTTTTGAATTATTTTGCCTCTTTCTTCCAACTCTTTGCAGCTTTCAAATGGACTGGCCCCTTCTAAAAAAAAAACAAATGATACTTTTTATTGCTCATCTTTCTATTCAGGCCTCTCCTATTCATACTCCAGTCTCTTATTGAAATCAGTGCAGTTGTTTAAGTAATTTGGACCCTAGCAACCAGATTGATTAAAATGCAAATTGAAGAGCTGCTGAATAAAAAACGAAATAACTCAAAAACCACAAATGATAAAAAATGAAAATCAATTGCAAATTGTCTCAAAATATTACTCGCTACATATCTCAAAGGTGAACAACCCCTTTAACAAAGCCAATTATCACTGTTGTCTATTTTGTAGCTATGTTTGGTTCTTTATTAACAGCCTCTTGTAGCCAGGAGGAACTTCATCTCTAGAAAGTACTATGTCTGTCAGTATAATTCTTGTTCACAGTGACACCTACAGGTCATTTGCATAAACACCACAGCAGCTGTGACAAGTAGCTGCTACTAGTAGCTCTGTGTGTCTTCACCCTAAAGCATTAAACAAACACATAATATACAGGTAAATATTACATGTTACTCTGTACTTCCTACTTTAATACAATGTATTACAATGACATACCTCAGCAGACTTGTGTTCCATTGGGCTGGTTGTATTTTCAGTAGGGGACACTGGCATAGCATAGATACAGGCCAGGGAGAAGACAGCTAAAAAGACTACTTGTAGCATGGTGGCAAATCAAGAAGTCAGTGTACCAAGTACTGCTTTGTGCCAAGAACACCAACATTTATAATGGGTTGAGTGTGTTGCAACATTTTCCTCTAACCATAGCAACCAACCAACTTCTCCTTTTTGTTCATCAAACTTTGTGGAAAACTGGTTAATTACAGTAAATGGTTAATAAGCAACATATCACTGCCTTATTCTACTGTTTTGTTTTGTGATTGTGTGATAGATTTAAATCCGTACGTTGTAAAGAAATTTTCTGGTGAGGCTGCTATGGAGATGTATTTAATAATACCTTTAATAGTGAGGTACCACAGTGTTATTTTTGAGAAATTAAAAAATGCAGAGTGCTCTGCAAATGCCCATTAGCGATAAATAAAAATTAATGGATCAAATCAATAAACAAACATTAAAATAACTATTTAAAATACAATTTATATTTGTGACCCAAACTATAGTACTCTTTAGTAAGAGTACTAAATACAAAATGTGATTGTGAAGATCACATTGTTCCACTTATTTTTACATAATCGACTATAAATTTTGATAAATTGTCCCCAGTATGTGAGAGTCTAAGCATTAAGCAATACAAAATCTATTTTAGTCACTTTTGGCACACTGAAAAGAGCAATATTTTGGGGGTGTAAACTTAATTTTTTGTTTCAAGCCCTAATGAGGGAAGATATAGACCCCCTAAAATATTGCTGACTTAATAAATATATTATCACAGCAGCAGTGCAATGATTAATTTTATTGGACTTTCCTACTACATTTTGAATTGACTGGACATCTAGGAAAAGTAGTGCTGCCACAACATGTTGGATCTCACTATATGGTTTTGAGATGACAACTTTTCATATTGGAAGCATTTAGACTATAATGATTTGAGGTGCCATATGATTGATAAAGTAAAATAGAACTTAAAGGTTATCTTTATACCAGACAACTGATATTGAACAGCTGTGTGCCCCTTTCTCAAACTATGCAACCATTCAGCCATCATAGTGAATGTAACTAGTGCAGCTGCCTGAGGTATTGCTAGGCAAGTGATCTATATTGTGGATTTCCCATCAGCCTCCATGACACATGCAGTTGATCTCCTCGGGAATTCAGGAAGTCTTATCCTACACCAGCATGTCAAGCTCAGTGTGGATTAAAGCTGCCAGACTGCTCCCCTGCATTTTCTCTGCCTCACAGGATTTATTCTCTTTCACTGTCATTGGGAGTTGGTGAGATCCTTTGCTTTTACACACCCCAGGGTGCTTCAATCTGGTGTTGCAACATGTAACTCTACTCATACTACCTTGGTACCAGCAGTAAATCCTCATAGACTATATTGTGCACACTAAGCATGTTAAAAGTAACATTAATATAACAAACAGGGTCCATTACAATAATAAATACAAATAAATAAATGTACAGTTACATTAAAGATTAAGTGCTAAGTGTCAGAGAGACAGGAGGAAGCATGCCCTTGCCCATAGAGCTTACAATCTTAATGTGCAGACACAAATAGGGGGATATTAAGTTCTATAGGTTACAGTGGGTAACACTTCAATATTAGTGCCAGTTCCCAGTTCAGGTGTTATGTAAGGTAGTTTTTGAGTTCTGAAGAGATAAAGGGAGGGACTTCCGGTTTGGTGCGTGCGGTGACGGAAACACAGGGATTGAGCTCCTTCTAGCTAGGGTCAAAAAATCTGCCAAAAAATAGCTGTTTATTTCCTCGAAGCATGCCCTTATCGGTTCTCAGTATCTGAGGTAGATCCGAGTGGGTTAAGAGAGGCTGTCTTTCTGGTGCTTGGACCTGCACAGACTTTGCAGAGGAGGGGCCTGACGAAGGGGCCTTTGTGCCGATATAGGTATCACTTCTGCAATACTTTTTGTATTTGTTTGTTTTTTTATTTGTTATAAGACGAAACTCTTGATTCTTTATCCAGGATTGACTCTTTAGAGAAACAAATTCAAGAGCTTAAGCTTCGCATGCAAGTCATTAGGGTTGAGGAGACTGCCTCATACAGATTTAAATAAACAAAAGGAATCCAAAAAGAGCTTAATTGAAACTTGATGATTTGGAAAATAGATCTAGAAGAAACAATCTTAGATTCATGGACATACCTGAATCTTTCCAAAATGACTAATTATACACTTTGATTTCTAAAGCAATTCCCCTCAAACTAAGTCTCCCTCAAGAATGTCAACATTTTAAAATAGAGAGACTTCACAGGATTGGACCCTCTAAAGAGTTCCAATACATGAGTCCATGAGCAGTGATTATAAAATATCTGGACTATTCTGATAAAAATAGACTATTTCAAGCCTACAAAAAACTGAATGCACTCGACATGGAAAGTAATAAAATGTTGATATTTCAAGACTATTCGTTGCCCAAAAACGAAAGGAATTCTCTAAAACATGCCAATCTCTGGCTAATCTACATATCAGTTTTTCTGCCTTCTGGAGTTAGAGTTGTCAGCGATCCTGGAGAAGCATTTGCATTTACTTCACATCTGTGTAGGGACCCCTAGGGTTACATATGTCCCTAGGGCTTTAATTCCCTATTCCTTTTCCCTAGTTACTGAGGAAAAGCTCATGTATCTAATTTCTAGTTTAAGCATTTGCATATCCAATGCTATGAGCCAGGAGGCGCTGTGACCACATCCTGTCACACTCTGGTATGGTGAGTGAGAAGGGGTGGATCTTCCTCTTTGGCTGCTGGATGCTGATCCTGCTGGGTGTGGGAGGACATGATTTCTGACGCTTGACTCTTAAAGGGATTCAAAGTTTTTCTCCAATATGACTCTGTAGCAGGTGTTATGCTTTCTGTTTAACTCATTTCATAGAGAGTCAAGAGTGAGTTTATTGTCATTTCATCCAAATAAGTTTGTACAGTACACTAGGACTAGGACCATGGTGCTACACACAACATAGATTTACTGGACAACAGACAAAAAGTACAAGTGCAAAAATATGCAACTCCTGCAAGACAGGACAGCATAGTGCAGGGACAGGACAAGACAGTGCACACTCAGCAGATGTAATATGTTGAGTAAATAATGCTAAACGTCAGACATGATGGGTGTATCATTGTTATATGATAGTAGTAAGAACATGATACAAATCATGACAAAGTGCAGATATGCTCATAAAAAACATAAAGTTGTGGTATATACTAAGGTCAGATGGAGTGTGTGTGTGAGAGAGATCTGTCCAGTCCCTGAGTATTCAGGCTTTGGTACCTTTTACCAGATGGCAGGAGTGTGAACAGTGAGTGTGAGAGGTGTTTTGGATCAGCCACAATGCTGGTGGCTTTATGGATGCAGTGAGTGGTGTAAATGTCTGTTATGGAAGGAAAAGATGATCTTCTCTGCTGTCTTCACTATAGGGTTTTAGGCTCCATGACAGTGCAGTTCCCAGTAATACAGCTGCTCAGGATGTTCTCAATAGTCCCTCTGTAGAAGGTTTTGAGTATGGATGGTGGGAGATGGGATTTCCTCTTCTTGCACAGGAAGTAGAGGCACTGTTGGGCTTTCTTGGCTAAGTAGCTTGTGTTGTAGAGCCAGGTTAGGTTCTCCACCAGGTGGATACCAAGGAATTGTAGAGGGAAGTGTTCAGTCCAAGCAGGCTCAGCTTTTCTATCAGATGCTAAGGAATAATAGTGTTGAATGCTGAACTGAAGTCTATGAACAGCATTCGAACATAGGTGTCTTTTTTGGCCAGATGAGAGAGGGCCAGATTGAGAGTGGTGGCCATTGCATTGTCTGTTGAGCAATTTTGACAGTATGTGAACTGTAGGGGGTCCAGTGCTGGTAGCAGAAGGGTTTTGATGTGTTTCTTGACAAGCTTCTCAAAACACTTCACGATGATGGGGGTGAGTGCCACAGGACTCAGAGAGAGTTTTTAATTTTCCATCCTTAGGGAAAAAAGAAAGTGTCCTATGACCAACTTGATTTGTTGTTTTAGTTTCATGAGTTACTGTTTCCAGTTTAATATGCTAATATTGACAAGTATTATTTGCTTTGTTTTGTTTGTACCAGTGGATAAAACTGTATATGTATTGTTTAATTTAAATATGCTCAGACTCATTTTTCAGGTTGACATTCTCATCTAAAACAAATTCTTTATCCATTGTTTCCTGGAATGTTAATGGATTAAATAATTTTTCCAAGATAAGTAGCATACTTAAACATTTGAAAAATACCAAATGTTACATTGCAATCCTACAAGAGACCCATCTTAAAGGGCATGTAAAGTCTAAAAAAGAATAAGCTAGAAATGCTGTATTTTGTATACTTAATATAAGCATGAACTTACTGCACCACAAGCCTAATCAAACAAATAATTTATGCTTTCAAAGTTGGCTACAGGGTGTCACCATCTTGTAACTTTGTTAAACATCTTTGGAAGACTAAGACTGTTGACATGCTCAGTGTGGTCTGGGCTGCTTAGCGATCATCATAAACAAAGCTGCTTGAGTTCTGCATGGCTGAGAAGTTATGTGGGGTCTCCCCCTACTCTTCATAAGTATGATTTTTTCCCTGCTCAGCAGTTAGGGACCGTCAGACAATTCAGGTCCACAGCAGTAAATGAAGGGAGCATTTCACTGCATATGGTACACATTTTTTAACTAAAGTATATTGAAGATAGGTTTCTTTTTCATTAAAGAAAGTAAAAATGGATTTGATTTTTTTGCCTTTACATGCCCTTTAATGGTTCAAAGACTGCTTGGTTGAAAAAATAATAAGTCGACTGAAGATGAGCTTGGCAAATTTATTTACACTGAAGTTCTCGTTAATGATTGTGTATGGCACTTGTGTTCAGTGTATGCTCCAAATAGTTATAAAAATAATTATTTTAAGTGTCTTAAGAAACAAATTTCTTCTCTTCCTGCTGATAATATAATTTTGGCAGGGTACTTGAATGAGTCCTTTCTTCGTTCTTTAGATAGATCTGATTGGAAATTAAATAATCCTTGTAAGAAGTCTAATCTACTACATACTCTTTGCAGAGATACTAACCTTAATGATGTATGGAGGCCTTTTCACCCTGCTGAACAAGATACAACTACAAGAATAGATTATTTTTTTAATTTCCAATAATCTGATAAATAGAACTGTTAAAGCAAATATAGGAAACATAGACCATGCACCAATTTAATTTGTGGTTTCCAAGTCACCTGCCCCTAGAAACCATGCATTTTCATATTTTCCTGATTATCTTAAATATAATCCTGATTTCATTAAGATGCTACATAGCAGATGGAATTTGTTTTTGGATGAAAACAAAATACACTTGAATGACCCATCCTTATTGTGGGATACTTGGAAGGCAGTGGCTAGGGGGGAGATATCTTATTTTAAGTCTCACTTCTTTAGAAAAGTTCAAACATTTTCTTGAGTTAAGTAAAAGACAGAGTGTCTCACATCTTCGATTTAAACAGCACTCCTCATTTAAAAATGTCCAAAAATATAAGAATATTTTAGATGAATTTAAAATATGGATCAAGTTGAGACAAAAAGTTTTGCATCTTTCTCACAGGCTAAACTTAATAATTTGAGTAACAAACCTAATGATTTGCTTTTTAATCTTACTAAGCCAGAAAACAAGCAGCCTAAGCTACTCATAACCAGTTAACAAATGACCCCAATAAAATTGTAGACATTTTAAAAAATTATTATAAAGGCTTGTACTCTAATCCAATTATACATTTTGAGAAAATTAAAGTATTCTTTGGAAAATTTAAATAGTCCAATTTCCACTGAGGAAGTGTCCAATATTTTTAAAACACTTCAAAGGCAGGTTGCCCTGATGGCCTAATTCCATCTTTTTACAAAATTATGAAGGACAAAATCTCACCTTTTCTAACAAATGTATTTAATGATATTTTATGTTTTTGGAAAAAGTCTGCCTTCTAGTGAACTTTCAAATCTTAGGGGCAGATTCATTAAGGGTCGAATTTCGAAGTTAAAATTACTTCGAAATTCGACCCTCGAATTGAAATCCTTCGACTTCGAATATCGAAGTCGAAGGATTTAGCGCTAATCTTTCGATCGATCGATCGAAGGATTTTTCGTTCGATCGAACGATTAAATCGTTCGAATCGAACGATTCGAACGATTTTAATCAAACGATTGAGGGAAAATCCTTCGATCAAAAAAAGCTTAGCAAGCCTATGGGGACCTTCCCGATAGGCTAACATTGACTTCGGTAGGTTTTATCTGGCGAAGTAGGGGGTCGAAGTTTTTTTTAAAGGGCAAGTACTTCGACTATCGAATGGTCGAATAGTCGAACGATTTTTACTTCGAATCGTTCGATTTCGTTCGACTTCGATCGAATTCGAACGAATTTAACCAATTCGATGGTCGAAGTACCCAAAAAAAACTTCGAAATTCGAAGTTTTTTTCATTCGAATTCTTCACTCGAAGTTAGTGAATCTGCCCCTGAAAAATCCTGAATCCTGAGTCATCCTGAAAAAGACAAGAGACTTATGCCTTCCCTTTTCCTATAGGCCAATTTCCTTATTAAATCAAGATATCAAGATACTATCTAAGGTCCTTGCTGATAGGCTTTCTTTAATTGTTCCCTCTATAATCTCTGAGGCCTAAAATGTCTTTATTAAAAACAGATCAGGAGTCAAAAATATTAGGGTTCTGATATATTTTATTTTTTGCTAAAAAGCACAAAATCCCTAGTTCCATATAAATACTAATGCTGAGAAGGCATTTCATAACATTTTTTTATTTTTTGATAATACATTTTGAAATATTTAAGGGTATGTGACAAGGCTGTCCCTTGCCGCCCCTTTTATTTAATATTGCACTAGAACCATTAATTCATTTCTTTGATCAGTCTAAGTCAATTAAGGGAATTACCATTAATAATAGGCATCTCAAAGTATTAGCCTTTGCTGATGATTTATTGCTAATTTTATAAAACCCTTTTCTCAAGGTTATTTTTGATTTGTTTCAAGACACAGTCTTTTTCTAGTTATAAAGTCAATGTTGAGAAATCTGAAGTAATGAATATATATGGTTCTTTTTTAAACTCTCTACTTAAAAAATTTCAACTTAAATTTTCAAAGAATCAGAAAAAAATATTTATGATTAACAATTCCTTTAGATTTAAACAATTTACATTCATTACATATTACACCAGTTTGTCAGAAGGTTTCCTCCATGTGTTAAAAATGGGCCAATTCTCCTCTTAATATTAAAGGACGAGTGCTCTTTTATAAATCTTTGATATTTCCCAAGCTGATATATTGTATTCATTATTCTACCTTTGCTTATAAAACATTATTATATCAAGAAACTTGATTTTGCTTTAACTACATTTATTTGGAATGATAAAATAGCAAAAATTGCCCTCCATAAGTTAAGAGCTCCAGTTAAACTTGGAGGTTTAAACCTTCCTAATTTCAGAGCTTTCAATTCATCAGCCCTCACTAGATATCTCATTGAGCGGATCTCTCAAGGTAATACATTTACAAGAACCCCACTTTGATATTTAATCTGTTTTACATAGTTAATGGAGAAATGTTCATTGTGATTTTAAGAAGAATCCTCTCCATCGCAATATTAGTTAGATGCAAACTCCTTTCATGCCAGTTAAGTTCTTACTTAAACCATCAGATTTTCAAAAGCTGGATTCCTTTGCATTTTCTATAAAGATACAATTACTAATCTTAGTTAAAGACTTATTTGATCCACTTAAGGAGACCCAAATATCTTGGTCAGGACTCAAAAAAAGTATAAGCTTAATGAATCTGATATATATTTTTACCTAGCTTGTCAATGCTGTCTTTCTTTGTTGCATAATAATAAAAACCTTATTTTAGCTGACCACAGGCTAGCTAGAGGCAGAGTTTTTGGAACTCCCTTATTTGATTTCTATTAACTCTCTATCTAAAAAAATTTGGAATGATTATGGGTGTCTGAATTTCCACCAAATAGGTGGTTTTTACAATGTCAAGTGTCCCCCTCAGATTTGGGGAAGTCTATATATAATTACAATAATTAAATTTTAGCAGAAAGTTGGAGGATATAAAATTTTAAGCTTGTCGACCTAGGCTATGGTACCTCTAATAGTCCTGTATCATATTGTCCTAAATATGATGAGACAAATGTGTCCCTTACCCAATATCTATCCCTTATCCATTATTATCCTTGCCACAAATCTGGACCTGAGCAGGACAAATAGTTGGGTGAACAAAGTTACCCACCCAAATTACATGGACCAACCAGTAGGTTTCCTAGTACTTGATGAGTCAGTCCAGCACTGTAAAAAACTAAGTATTAGTAACAGAAATATATTTAAAAAGAATGAATACATCTTCCAATTTCAATATCTATATAAGTACAGGGCTCATTTGCCCCTTAGTGTTCATTTACCAGCACTTGCTCCCCCTGGTGTTGTTGCTAATTGCTGCCTGTGATTGGCAGCAATGGATACAGCAGGGGTTTGACATGAGCAGTACATTGGGGGTTAGGAATTCATTTTTGCATGTCTCTGGCACATGAAGTCACTTCTAAAAACTGATAATAGGCCAGACTTTAAATGGACAAACACTTATTCTTTGTGTATATTTATAAGGGCTGGACATGGGAGAGGTGCATGACCATAATGCAAAGTATAAAAAATATGGTGCTTAGCCATGTTCTTGCACTTTCCACCCTGCCTGGCTGCCTGCCTTCTACCAGGAAATTGAGGGCATCAGTTGCTGTGGCTTCTGCACTGGAACCTACCCTGGCCCCCCTGCACAGTGAGGCCAAGCTGAAGCTGGAGCAAGCTAGGATTATTTCACAGAAAAAATTATGTATTTATACTGAGTTCTGCATCTGTTACCTATAATAATAAAGCAGATGTTTCTGGCAGTATCAACATTAGCCAAATGCACATTGAGCCTTTTCTCTGACCATATATTGCCCAATATATGCTCATTTCACTTGGCTTCCTCTTTAAGTTTCTGTTTCTTAAGAATTGTGCTGAACCGCAGGATTCTTTTAGGCATGTATGGGACTGGTAAATTATCCACCCATTATATGTTTCTGGCAGTATCAACATTAGCCAAATGCACATTGAGCCTTTTCTCTGACCATATATTGCCCAATATATGCTCATTTCACTTGGCTTCCTCTTTAAGTTTCTGTTGCTTAAGAATTGTGCTGAACTGCAGGATTTTTTTTAGGCATGTAGGGGACTGGTAAATTATCCACCCATTATAGACTCCTAAACTGGGTCCTAAAATACATTTAGGAGGGGGGACTGTTTTATGATCCTGCATTTAAAGGAGAATTTAACCCCTCATATAATAAACCCACTACTCCCTACCCAAAATAGTTCTCCCTCCCTGCTCCTGCCCACACAGGTGATAACTCCAGTAATTGCCCCATATCGTGTAATTACCCCTCATTGCTGATTCAGCACAGCGGAGGTCATGGACACCACCTCCGTGCCCTGGTAATCTTCTGTAGCATGGTTGGGAAAATCATAGATGGAAAGTATATCCCTCGTAGAATACTCTATGAAGCAGTACAGAGGGCTGTGAAAATGAGGCTCTGAGCATTTAGGATTGATTAGCCTCACCTGGAGTAAAAAGGTGGGGGCTCAATTAAGGCTAATCTCTGACCTTTCTGAGAGAGAGAAAGGAGAGCTACTGGAGGGCTGGATTAAAAAAGTTCTAATTGTAACTGCATGTTACCTGTGTTTGGAGCATAAGGACTTTATTTGCTGGGCACAAGTATCCAGAAGGAGACAAGTTATCTGGTAGCAAGGACTGTGAGTTAACAGTTTGCTGGACTTATATTGCCCAAGTGGGGACTGTGGGACCATAGGGAAAAGGACTGTAATGGTCGGCACCCAACACCAGAACAAATGCCAATCACCCTGGTCTCGGCTCGTGCTCCACCTGTAGTGTGACCGCCTTTGGCTTCGGGAGGAGCCTTCAGCTACTTGGATGCCACCAGGACTTAAACAAGAAGTGTGCGTGCGCCCTAGGGGAACGGAGCCTGCGGCGCAGAAGTTGGAAACGGCGGGCGTCTCCGCCGAGGGTGCGGCAGGCGTCCCTGCCGGAACCCCACTAGACTACCAGGGTGAGTTGTGACAAGGACATTTTCATTTTACCAGTACAGCTGGACTATTTTGTTTACTGCCTTCCCAAAGGTTATGAACTGTTATGTTGGTGTTTAGGCTGCTGTGTTAAATAAATGCACACATACTATCAGCTGGAAACCCGTGCACTGTCTACTGTCTGTGTGAAAGGAGCTGCTGCTACCTAAAGAGTGATTCCCCCACACTTCGGAAAGTAAGTGCTGTATCGGCGCATGTGCAGTTGAAGCAATCTTCTGGTTCCCGGACAACTGCGCATGTGCTGAAAGTGACTGAATAGCCAAAGGGAAGGAAGAAGACCAGAAGATTACCGAAGACCAGAAGATGGTGCCTGTGAGCTCAGCTGTGCTGACTGGATGGTTTTGTGTCATCTGCAAACATGGATACATTACTTACAATGCCCTCCCCTAAGCATATGCTGCTCATAATGCCATTCACTACTTGGACAAAAATTTGAATGTTATCCCTTAACAAGCCTTCAAATAATTTGCTCACACAGATGTCAAACTTACTGGCTTATAATTGCCAGGCTGAGATCATAAAACCTGAGCCCCACAGACACAGATGATCCTCTAGGAATACCTGACCTGGAGGTTCATAAAGGAAATTTTGGGACTGAGCAATTAAAAGATCCCACACTAGCAAAGGCTGGAGACAATATAAAAATGGTGGATGGAAAGCCCATGGAACTTGAGGTGAGGCTGTCCTATCCTAATATGGCTATGAATGGAGGGCTTTTATACCAGATGTACAAATAAGGGGAAGATGTCATTAAACAGTTGGTAGTTCTCCAACCCTATAGGAGGATGGTAATGGACCTGGCACATGGGCATGTCATGGGTTGTCATATGGGGTGGAAAAAACTACTGAGAGGGTCCTACAAAGATTTTACTGGCCAGGAGTTTACAAGAATTTTAGAGATTCCTGCCCTGAATGATTACTTTCTTCACCCATGCCCCACGTTCGTCCCCTGGTGCCCTTACCAAAAACTCCATTTGAAAGAATTGCTGTGGATCTGGTGGGTCCTTTAGTGAAATCTGCTTGAGGACATCAACATACTGTATACTAGTGATCATGGTCTATGCTACCTGCTATCCTGAAGTGGTTCCATTGCACAATATGTCTGCTTAGATGATCGCCAAGGAGTTAGTTCAGGTATTTAGCCAGGTAAGAAGGAGATCCTGACAGATCAAGGTACGCCATTCATGTCTGAAGTGACAAAGAGTTATGTAAATTGTTCCAAATCTCACACCTCAAGACCTCAGTATATCATCCACTGACAGATGGGCGGGTGGAACGTTTTAATAAAACCCTTAAAGCCATGTAAAAGAAAGTAATAGATAAGGATGGGAGAAACTGGGATCAACTCTTACCTTATCTGATGTTTGCCATTATAGGGTACTCTTCATTTCAGTTACTTTACAGGAGACATCCCAGAGGGCTTTTAGATATAGCCAAAGAGACATTGTTAAAGAACATGTGCTCAGGCCAAGCAGCAACAGGTACAGTATATAGTGCACATACTTTTGCCCCTGGTGATAGGGTCATGGTGTTAGTCCCCACAGCAGAGAGCAAATTCCTTGCAAAGTGGCAAGTTAACTATAAAATTCATCAACCAGGGAAAGGGAAGCCTGTGCAAATCTACCATGTTAATTTATTGAAACCATGAAAAGAAAGAGCGTCCCTAGCTGCTAAACCTGCTATAGTATCTGCAAAAACATTTAGTAAAGAACCCTTAATTCCAGAGGTGAAAATTGCAGAGACACTTTAGGGTGTTCAGAAACAAGAGATAAAGGAATTTCTTATTAGAAATAGAGAAAATGTTTCAGAACTTCCAGGTCATACATCTATTGATGAGCATGACATTGGCACTAACCCTGGAGGCCTTGTGAAGCTAAAACCCTATATAATACCAGAAGCTAGGTGAAAGGTAGTAGCAGAGGAAGTAAAAAAAAATGCTAGATCTGGGTGTTATTGAAGAGTCTTGTAGTGATTAGTCTTCCCCTATTGTACTGGTTACAAAACCAGATGGGAGTTGGAGGTTCTGCAATGATTTTTGTAAGCTAAATGCAATATCCAAATTTGATGCGCACCCTATGCCACGTGTGGATGAGCTTATTGATAGGTTAGGTACTGCACATTACCTAACAACCCTAGATCTGACAAAATGATATTGGCAGATTCCTCTTTCCAAACTGCTAAAGAGAAAATGGCTTTTGTAACACCAGAAGGAGCATTCCAGTATAGAATGATTCATTTTGGTTTACAAAATGCTCCTGCCACCTTTCAAAGGGTTATGAACAAAATCTTAAAGCCCCATAGACAGTGGGCGGCTGCATACCTGGATGACATTATCATACACAGCCCTGATTGGGATTCACATTTGCCGAGGGCCCAGGCTGTGTTAGATGCTCTCCAGATAGCAGGTTTTATGGCCAACTCAAAAAAATGTGCTATTGGTCAAGAAGAGACCAAGTATCTCAGGTACATCATTGGTAGGGTGGTTATAAAACCCCAAGTTAATAAAACTCAGACCATTCTTACCTGGCCAAGCCATCTAAATACAAAGCAAGTCTGAGCTTTTTTAGGGATTACAGGCTATATAGAGGTTTATCCCAAACTTTGCTACCCTTTCAGCCCAGATTAATTAACAGATTTAACAATAGGGAAAGAATCTGTAATGGTAAAGTGGACACTGGAGACAGAGAAGTCTTTTTAGGCTTTAAAGGATGCATTATGTGCCAAGACAGTATTGTTTTCACCAGACTTCTCTAAAACTTTTATTATGCAAACAGATGCATCCGGTAGTCTACATTAGCTGAAAATTAACTGATAACAAGAGGAAGTATGCAGTAGGTGAAAAAGAGTGTCTGGCTATAAAGTGAGCACTATGGTATTACCTCTTAGGAAGGGAGTTTGAGCTAGTGACAGATCATGCACCGATGAGATGTATGTTTGATAAGAAGGAGACTAATAGGAGAGTTACCCATAGGTTCCAGGCTATGCAAAAGTTAAGGTTTACGGTAACAAATAGGCTAGGAGTTTAGATGAGCAATGTTGATGGCCTCTCCAGAATTCATTCCCTCTTTGGTGCATGTATCCCAACTGTGGAGGTGGTACAAGAAAGTAATGAACATAGTAAGGAGTTAAACAGGATATCTGGGAAAGTGCTGGAATTTTTGTCTGAAAAAATTTGGTAATTAGCATAGGGAGACTTTAAGTATGTCTCGTCCTCTTGTAGATAACTCTACAAGTGATCGGGGGGTATGTGATATGGTAAAATGCAGGTCAGTTCTGGGGTTAAGAACCCCGTATAATGGATATTGCAGTCAACTTACTGCATTGTTGTTTTTCTTTAGTATCCAGGGCTGAAAGGGAAGGATTCTGAGTGGGGTGTTAGCCACCTGTCCATAAATGAGTCAGGTGATTTACAGAGTATATGGGGAAGGGGCTGAGAGCCTACTGTGAACACCCGCTGAGAGTGAAGAAAACAAAACTAAGACTGGTGCCACTGCTTTGTCAGACAGACACTGAGGAAACTGAACGGTATCAGTAAGTGCTTGCATGTATTACTTATGATTTTGCCAACAAACTTGGAACTTTTGTTTATGCCTTCTGTTTGAACTGGAAGAAGGTAGAGGTGCAGTGCAATGAATAGAGATGGCGCGAACTGTTCGCCGGCGAACTTGTTCGCGCGAACATCGGGTGTTCGCGCTCGCCGGAAGTTCACGAACGTCGCGCGACGTTCGCCATTTTGGGTTCGCCATTGTTGGCGCTTTTTTTTGCCCTCTCACCCCAGACCAGCAGGTACATGGCAGCCAATCAGGAAGCTCTCCCCTGGACCACTCCCCTTCCCTATAAAAACCGAAGCCCTGCAGCGTTTTTTTCACTCTGCCTGTGTGTGCTGAAGAGATAGTGTAGGGAGAGAGCTGCTGCCTGTTAGTGATTTCAGGGACAGTTGAAAGTTTGCTGGCTAGTAATCGTTTTGATACTGCTCTGTTATTGGAGGGACAGAAGTCTGCAGGGGTTTGAGGGACATTTAAGCTTAGGTAGCTTTGCTGGCTAGTAATCTACCTTCTACTGCAGTGCTCTGTATGTAGCTGCAGTGGGCAGCTGTCCTGCTTCTGATCTCATCTGCTGACTGCTGCAATAACAGTAGTCCTTGTAAGGACTGCTTTTATTTATTTTTTTGTTCCAATACAGAGCAGTATCAAGCAGATTACTAGCCAGCAAACTTACTATCATCTGTCCCTGAAATCACTAACAGCTCTCCCCCTACACTATCTCTTCCAAGCACACACAGGCAGATTTTTCAGATACATTTTTGCCCTTGATCCCCCTCTGGCATGCCACTGTCCAGGTCGTTGCACCCTTTAAACAACTTTAAAATCATTTTTCTGGCCAGAAATGTCTTTTTTAGATGTTAAAGTTCGCCTTCCCATTGAAGTCTATGGGGTTCGCGAACCGTTCGCGAACCGCTCGCATTTTTGCGCAAGTTCGCGAATATGTTCGCGAACTTTTTTTCCGACGTTCGCTACATCCCTAGCAATGAATAATTCAAAATGCAGCATCTCAGAGGTACCCGTTCTATGATAATAGAAACATGATGTATATTGTATGAATTATATATTTTTTCACTGGTTGAAATAAAATCAGCCCAGGCTGAATTAAACTTATGGCTCTGTTGAGTGATTCTGTGTGAAGAAAAGTGTTGAGGTAAAGATCCAAGCTACCTGAAATCTCACAATTGTTACAGACCGTGTGTGCAGCTGCAACTAGTTTCTCGTGGGATCAGCTAATAAAGTCTGTGCTACTAGATCCTGAGTGTGTACCTCCTTGATGTATGTCTCATTTAATAACAAGATCTAAGTTTAGAAAGCAGTCGTTTGTGGGGCACAGTAGCAAACGCTTCAGCAAAACCAGATAGATCACATCTACTGCTTCCCCACTGTCCAGCATCTTACTTACCTTATCATAAAAGCAATAAAAGTTGTCTGACATGACCTATCCTTCATAAAGCCATGCTGATTGCTGCTCATAATACCATTCACTAGGAAAAAATGTGATCCTTTAATATGCCTTCAAATAATTTTCTCACCACAGATGTCAAATTTACTGGCCTATAATTGCCAGGCTAATATCATAATCCCTTTTTAAATATTGGAATGATATCAGCTTTTCCCCAGTCCATAGGTACCATACCAGATGAAAGCATATCTGAGAAAATCAGAAATAGGGTCTGAACTGAACTAAATTCTCTTAGAACCCGGGGGTGTATGCCATCAGGCCCTGGCACCATGTTTACATTCATTTTTTATTAAAGCTTTATGAAACATATTCTGAGGCAGCCACTGACTGAGCTGAGCCAACAGTGCAGCTATTAAGTGAGCCTGTGAACTCTAAATCCTCTATTGTATACACTGAAGAAAATAACTGATTTAGCACATTTGCCTTTTTCTGTATCTGTTACCACGATTCTGGTACCATTATTTAAAGGAGCAACACTCTTAACCCGCATATTTTTACTATTAATATAAATTGGGGGGTAGTCTTAGCCTCAGCCACATTAGGCTACTCATTTCCTAACTCTGGATTGCTGTATTACAACATTTATTATATTTATTATATTGTTTATATTCATTAAATGGAGCTTCTGTCCCAACAGACTGGATAAATTGCGTAATGATTTAATATAATTTTAAATGACAAACATTTCTGTTCTGTGCTTTTAGCTAAAAACATAATGTTTCAATCTATGCTCTGATCAGTGCCCTCAAGGCACTAAAATTAGCTTTTCTAAAATTCATGGTTTTTGTTGCCCCAGTGTATATTTCTTTTTTGCACCAAACATTAAATTAATCACAATATGGTCACTATTACCAGGAGTTCAATTACTTGCACATTTGCTATATGTTCTGGGTCATTAGAGATCACTAGATCCAGTATAGCAAGACACTAAATAATACCAGCAAACTCACTTGCACTCATATTTACTCTGTGTACTTACAGTCTCCCAAGTATAATTCCTAACAATTGATTTTTTTGTTTTAAATGCCTTAAGGTTTTTAACTCTGCACTTAATTTACACTCGCTTATCACTCGCTGTGAGTGTGGAAATCTTTTTATTTATCATAAACATCAAATAATTTCTTGTTATATTTGGTATCAGTATCTGACAATTCCCTTTTCTGTGTAAGTGTGAAGCTGATCAGCACTTTCAGCATTTCCAATGAAAAGGAAAAGGTTTTGCAGAAAGGTCACTGGGGCAATTTTTTGTTGCTAATGGTCACTGTCAATAACTATTTATACTGCTTGCTCATCATTTACATAAAAGTATAGTATATTGTTCTTCTCCATACCTTGACTAATTATCAACAGTCTCAAGGTAGTAATTTTTGAAGTTTTTAAAACAACGACTAAACTCACTTTCTCTAAACTTACATATATCATCAAATGTATTAAAAAATACAAACTGAAAAAGCACCAATAGGAAAAATCACAGAAAGATCACCAAAAATGCAACTTTCTCGACTTGTTACACAATAACGACACAGTTAACGCTGCACTTAATTCACATGCAACACTCGCTTATCACTCGCTGAGTGTGGAAATCTTTTTATTTATCTTAAACATCAAATAATTTCTTGTTATATTTGGTATCAGTATGTAAAAATTCCCTTTTCTGTGTAAGTGTGAGGCTGATCAGCAGTTTCAGCATTTAAAATGAAAAGGAAAAGATTTTGCAGAAAGGTCACTGGGGCAAATTTTTGTTGCTAATGGTCACTGTCAATAACTATTTATACTGCTAACTCATCATTTACATAATAGTATAGTATTTTGTTCTCCATACCTTGACTAATTATCAACAGTCTCAAGGTAGTAATTTTTGAAGTTTTTAAAACAACGACTAAACTCACTTTCTCTAAACTCACATATATCATTAAATGTATTAAAAAATACAAACTGAAAAAGCACCAATAGGAAAAATCACAGAAAGATCACCAAAAATGCAACTTTCTCAACTTGTCACACAATAACAACAATTTTTCTGTATAGTCGCACAAGAGCCAGTGTCAAAAACACCTGAAAACTTCTAAAACCATGAATCAAAGAAAGATCTTCCAGTTGTAAAAGGGATATCTGACATTAACTTCTACAGGTTTTGCCAGGTTTTAGCTGGAGTATTTTAGGACTCACAATTGTCCCATTGTTGTCGCTTACTAAATCACAGAAAAATCATGCTTTTTTCCTGTGACTTTTTAATAAATCAGCCCCTTAGTAGCCTAGAGAAGAGATCTGTGATCTAGGTCCATAGCTATGCCCAGCTCATGAATAGTTAGGAATCATTTACTAACATAAATGCTGAACTGCACCAGTGTAGTTACTCATAGAATCAGATCTTTGGGTTTGGGAGGGGGTCATCTACGCACCTCATGAATACAGTAGGGCTGAATGCAAGCAGCATCATGGTAAAATTTTTTTAGATAGAAAGAGGTATAATTAATTTATACCAATACCGCGCCAATACACTATTGACAAAAAAGGGGGGGGGCTGCTTCCTTGAATATCACCGCTCACACCAGGTTAAAACGACACAGGAAATCTGAAATAGAATGCAAAAGGAAGCGCACACATAGAGTAGTATTGTCTCAATTAAGATGAGCAATTAAGCCCCTAGAGCCACAGAGTGTTTGAAAATGGTGCCTGGAGAGCTATATTGCAGAAGATCCACCAGTGTGATATCCTTCAAGATTCCCCCTTTCGGGTATATACTCACAAGATTTCTTGGATTTTTGATGCATATAGTAGGGATGTAGCGAACTGTTCGCCGGCGAACTAGTTCGCGCGAACTTCGACTGTTCGCGTCCGCCGAATGTTCGCGAACGTCGCGCGACGTTCGCCAATTGGTGTTCGCGTTTGATTCGAAGTAAAATTTCGTTCGACCATTCGACCATTCGACCGTTCGATCGCTAAAATCGAACGATTTCCATTCGTTCGAACGATTATAAGCATTCGATTGAATTAAAATCATTCGATCGAATAGCTTCGATCGTTCGATTCGAACGAAAATCGTTCGATCGTACGAATAAAATCCTTCGATCGTTCGATCGAACGATTTTATCGAGCGTTCGAAGTTCGCGAACTGTTCGCGAACTGTTCGCTTTTTTGCCGGTGTTCGCGAACGGCGTTCGCGAACATCAAATCGGCAGTTCGCTACATCACTAGCATATAGTAATGTTCGTTCTTCACCTTATAAGTTTTCTCCAGTCATCCACCAAGTGGTATAAAGAAGATATAAGCAAAATATAGTATAATATTGCTTTAATAAATGTTAAAAATCACCATAAAACAAACGATTTTCTACTCACAAGGATCGCCAGATCATAAAACACTTAGTACCCAAAGTAAAATAAAAGTCCAGAGTTCTCTGGGTCCAGGAAGGTTTCTCCTGTTGAGTCTGTGATCGATGAATAAATCAAACTGCTCCAATATCCAACGCGTTTCGCAGTCTCCCTTGACCCTTGAAGTCCTTTATTCATCAATAGTGCAGTGGCGCGGTATTGGTATAAATTAATTATACCTCTTTCTATCTAAAAAATAAGTCTAATGTTACATCAACAGTTTCTTCACCTTTGATTTTCCACTAGTGGGGTAACAGCTGATTCAGCCCCATATTACAGTATAAGCATTGGTAAAAGTTGTAATTCACCTGTCTGTGCACTTCAATCTGAAATCTTTCCCATACATGGGCTGACTTAAAAGCTGCTTACTGATGGGCCCACACGTTGCATGGTTAAGTATAAAGTAATTTTTCACTTGACATGGACAAAGCCCAGACTATTCTGAAAATAATATGCACGCTCTTTTATTATCAAAAGTATAGAAAAAGTTCAGTTTGTACACATTACTGGAAATCAGGGCTAATGATTGGGTTGTTTAACAATAAAGTATGTTTATTGGTATACTTATTGCAACAAAACAATGAGTGGTGCTCCAGAAAGAAAGGGTAAATAGCTCACTGAATTGATCATGTAGTCCAGGTGCACCAGCCCCAGACCCCAGCCTCAGGGAGCGGCAAACTGTGATCAATGAATAAATCAAACTGCTCCAATATCCGTGATCAATGAATAAATCAAACTGCTCCAATATCCAATGCGTTTCGCAGTCTCTCTTGACCGCTTCCTCAGGGATGGTGTGATGATTACACAAGTCCTCAACCAGCATCGTGGGTTTGCAAAACCAAAGCATAGTGACCTGTGCCAATTCTCAGTGCAAAAAGGACATTTATGACTCTGCCCAGGGAATGGCTGTGCACTTTGCGTCAGATAAAAAATAAGTGTTCATACATAGGAAGTCACTAGATTCCAGTTTACAAGGGAAGCCAAATACTAAGTCTCACTAACCGATGACATTCAAACCCAGATTGCAGACTGCTTAGTAGCTATCTATTCCTGGTTGAACCAACGTCACCTCAAGATCAACTTGCCAAAGAGCTCATGGTCTTTCCACCCAAACCAAGCCCTTCTCTTCCTTTGAATAAGAACTAAACCCAAAAAATGAATACGGCTAATAATCTCATGTTTTATATATTTATTGCACCAGTCTAAAGTTTCAGCTTCTCAATAGCAGCAATGATCCAGAACTGTGACACTCACATGCTCAGTGGGCTCTGAGCAGCTGTTAAGAAGCTAAGATTAGGGGTAACCATTACTATTGACATGAACATTAACCCAGTTAACTCACTGCTTGGGGTCACCTTTGACCAGTCCTTCTCCTTCTCTAATCATATTAATAATACTGCTGTATCCCTATAGTAAATTGTGTGTAATGTACACCACTATTGAGCTCCACTCCCAATAAATGTGCTCCGGATAAGACCTATAATCTTATGGAGTAAGCCCTCACAACAGCGTGGAGGCAGGGTGCAATGCAACTGCAAATGGATACAGGGTATAATAATTGTGCGCCAGTGGTTCTTATAACTTAAGCATGAACTTGTTTATTGAACATTCACAATCCTCAGTGGAGTATACAATAGAGCATGACAGGATTTGGCATCACATTGAATAGGCAATACTCACAGCACCATTTGGTCAGTATCAATCCCCACAGGCAAGAGGACGTGCTCAGCAGCAATAAAGGTACACCCAGCTTTCAGCCTTTTCTTTAAGTGGAACCTGAGAGGAATCTATCTACCCTGTTCCTATACACTTAGTCCCTACTTCTGGGCTATTAGTACCCGGGATCTTAATACCTCTGACTCTCCTCGTCGGAGCCTTGAGCTGCTCAGCTAAATAACCTGACTGTCTGTTACTCCTAGAGTAACCTATAATGGTGAGTAGCCTATTCTGACTAGACTTGACCTGTCTAGGTTCCACGGAGCTCTACCTGCCTGTTCAGGTCAGAGCTAGCACAAAATTGACACTGAATGCATGGCTTCAGAGCCTTTTATATCCTATCACAGTGCCATCTGCTGGTCACTGTGAGAAACAGCAAGGGGCTTAGCTTAGAGCAGGAAGAGCAAACAGTACTCCTCCCAACTGTATTTTATATTTTAGGACCCAGTTAGGTGTCTATAACACTGAGGGACTGCCTGACAATAATACTAGGGGTGGCTATTTTACACATCCCTACATTCTCCTCCTGGTGAATTCCTTACGTCCCGGCAAGGAACATATTCAAATAACAAAGCACAAAAACACATTGCAACATCATACATATTATATTCACTATAGGGTTAACTTCCCCTCCAGTAGCCTCTTCATAGGCCTACTAGGGAACCATGGTTATCCTGAAAAGAAGGCAGTTAAGGCACATCTTGCTAGAAACCATTTAGAAATCTATCTCGATATCATAGAACAGTGGACTAATTCTTCTCACTACTGGAGACTTCATATCAAACACTTTACCAAAAAGTGATACTCAGCCATTACCTTATAACCTCTTCGGGGTAACTCTCCTGAGTAATACAGGTACAATGGTATATCTGAAAGAAACAGCATCATAGAAAAACAATTTATTATACGGTCACTTAACTGTGCATTTACTTGCTCCACATTGCATACTAGTAGTGCAATATCATAGCATTCATCATTTTGTATCTTGAGTACTGTCCAGGTACCCTGAGCAATGAAAATCGGCAAAAGAAGGCACAGGTTATACATATTGCATTGCAGATACTTTAACATTCCAGTCCATGTAATAATACGAACCACAGTCCTTTTTATATGCACTTAGGAGGGTAAGGGGAATTGGAATGAACCCAGTGTCGGACTGGCCCAACAGGACACCGGGAAAATACCCGGTGTGCCCTGACCTTAGTGGGCACCCGCCAGGCCAGACCCCCTCTCCCAAACAGTTTTTCACAAAAAAAAAAGATTTTTTTTTCGGCGCATCGCAGCGCCATTTGCGCATGCGCGCCTAGTGATCTTTGCGCATGTGAGCCTAGTGATCTTTGCGCATGTGCCGCCTGGGCAAGTATTGCTCAGTGATGCTTCGCCTAACAGTAGGTAGCGGGGGGCCCTGCACAACAGTCCCAGTGGGCCCCGGGCCCCCCAGTCCAACCCTGAATGAACCTACCAACGAGTAGGTATTAACTGGAAAGTTATCAGTTTGTTGGAATTAACTCCAACTGGAGTATATGAAGAAAGCCTTCAGGACAAAGTCAGTCACTGTAAGGGGACAGGCAACAGACAGTTCCAATGAACTGAAAACTTCACTCCCAGTGGAGTAGGATCAAAGAAAAAAGCAATTCCTTCAAATCATATGAAGGAAACGGGCTTTGGTGTCCTCAGATGGAATGTAGTATTTGGGATGGGGTTTCTCCACCCATTGTTCATCACCCTCATAAACATCCATAGAAAAATACTTAGTGGGATTGTATTTCCCACAACTCTTGACTGCATTCTTTAATATGGTGCGCCCATACCACCACTCCTTCTCAATGGACCTCAGGTACTCCCAATACTGCTGGCGCTTCACAGCATCTGGGTTGGTAAGGCAACTATGGTGCATCTTTTCCATTCGAAGGATCTCAATAATGAGCAGTCCTCATAAGATGCTGACACTTTCTCGTAGACCCACAATGGAGCATAGGACATAAAATAACCCCAGGTTCTGTAAACTTTAAAGTTGATCACTCTCTGCACCATGGAGACTGATCTAAAGACATTTGGATCTGTTCGTCCAGGCAGAACCCTCTGGGCCTATTTTAGGAGGTGCCTTGAAGCAGCTAGGAATTGTCACAAAAGGAGCAGGCTCTTCTTCTGGCTCTAAGGGCTTTTCCTCATACTCCTCCCATCCTGGAACCTTCTCTGAACCAGGGCTCTCTTTGGGTTTAGGAATATTAGCCACCAAGTCTTTTTCTCCAAATAGAGAGATCTTTCCCCATGTACGGTGGTATAACTCAGACAAATGAGTGCTTTCCCCTGGCTCACTAGGGGTTAAATGCACTTCCACCTTGGGATGCACAGACCTCACTGGTTCACTCACCACTGTCCTCCGACACTCACACCGAATCTGCTTGGCACTCTCAGACACCGACTTCCAATCTTCCTCATCACTCATGAGAGAGGTCAGCTCCTTTTCTATCAGGTCCTCAGTAAGTGGTGGGTCTCTGAAGGTTGGAGTCACCGTCACAACAGGTCCTAATTGACCAAATTATAACTTGCCCCATTCTATTTCAGAGTCTATTATGGGGGCTGAAGAAGGCTCAGGAAGAACAGTATAGATAGTCACTGTTAACTCTTCAGGTGAGCTAAAATCATTAACCAACACTTTGCAGGGTGTTGGAGCTGTCTTGTAAATGTCTGTTTTTACAGCATTCAAATCTGCAGCTACTAGTTCAGTCACTGATAAGGGGTCACTTACTCCCACAGGGATGGCTGCCTCATCTGAGACTGTAACTTTCGCAGGTGCCTGACATTCCTCGCCAGCACACACTTTCTTTGACAACAGATTTTCCTCATCCGAGGTAACCGGAGCTGAATCATCATGGGGAATCGTCTCAGCATTCACCCCCAACTCCTGCAGCACTGTGTCCATAGACTCCCCTAGTAACAGGAGTATTTGACATGGAAACAACAGCTTGTTGAGCTCCGCCATCTCTGTCCGGAGGGATTGGCACAGCCACCATCATATGACTCTCTCGGGAATGCACTGACCCCTTCTCTCCGATGTCCACTAAGGGAATGGCATCCGTCAACGACACTAAAGCGTCAGCGTCACAAAACTCACCCTCCAACTTCGGTGGTAGCAGGTTCATCACTGCAGCTGCAGGGGATGATCTATCACCCTCGGGTGTAATGTCAATAGGCAGGGGGACCTTTTTAATTTCTGTAGGGGCTTCACTGTGCGAGACAATCGGGACACTCTCAGGTGCGGGGGTCGCAGCCTCTGACACCCCCGGGGTACTCTCTCATGGTACACTAGTGCCCGGGTTCCACTCACCACGCCTTCCACGGTTTCTCTCTCCAAGGGAAGCTGATCTGCACGGTGGAAAGGTCCCATCCACAGTTGCACTCTGCATTGTGAGCATTCTTGCTCGGGGTTCTCCAAAGCGTCAGGTGTCTCCATATCCCCGCTTACTGGGAACAAAAGTCCCGTGCCAGACATAATGCTTCTCTCTTCCATCGCCTTTAGCACGGCAGGCTCTGCACTCCGCCATCTTCTCCTGGGACAGGTCCATCTTCAGCGTAGTCGCCACTACCCTCAAAATGGCGGACATGATCTCACTCAGATGAGGGCGTTCCTTTGCGGCTCTCGATGTATTTTTGGGTGCTGGTTTCGTGCCAACAGCCGCTTCTCTGGACACTCCCCCTTGTGGAACACTTTCAGCAGGGGAATGTTCATGCACTGTATTAACACAGACAGCCTCCATTACAGGATAGTTTAACACATTCGGTGTACACAACTCAGTCACTGTTGTACACCCTCATCTCCCTTGTCAGCTAAAGAGGGGGGAATTAAGGTAACAGGAATGCTCTCCTCTTGTAATAACACTACCAGGCTTTCTGGCCCACATGGTAGCTCCGCAGCAGGGACCTCAGATTCTTCCAGGCATTCCTTGCGATCTATTACCCCTGTACTGGCCAATTCTGGAGTACAGGCAATCACCACTTCAGCGCTCTCTTCCTTCACAGGGGGCTGAATTGTCAGTTTAGCATAAACACATGAGCACCCATCTAACATTTCCACAGGGTAAATCCTAGGTGGTCCCTCATTATCATCTGGGAGGTCATTATCCACTTGCCATAGTAACCGGGCACAGTTCTGAACTTCAGACGGAGCTTGGGCTATGAATCTGTATCCATCAAACATTAATGGGCAAGCAGCCAAATATCTTGGGGCGAGCGGGTGAACCTCATCTAGGACCACGGCTCACTTAGGATCAACACCTTCCTTTACGGCCCATTTATACACTTCCTCAGAAGTTATAACACCGGGGAGGATTGAGAAAGGTTGACTGACGACTTCACTATCAGCAGCCTGACACTTGTCCTCTACGGTTGAAGACATTCCCAGCTTAGGGTAAATGAGGGGGCAACCCTCTGGTGGCAGACCCAACGGATAAATTCTACATGGTCCGGGGCAGTCTCTGAACTTACTGGGCACCCAATAAAGCATACTAGAATATCCTTTCACTCGGGAAGGTTTCCTTGCTACTTGTAGAAAATCGTCTCCTAGGCCAAAGGCTAACCATTTACAGTTAACGTACATAGCATTGTGCTCTATAGGGACCCAATCCACAACCACAGCCTAAGAGGGGTCAATCTGTTCCCTTATGGCCCATTCGAAGGCCTCCTCAGGGGTCATCGTAAGATGCGTACTGTGCCAGCTTGATGGGTTGGTCCCCATTGTACCATTGGGTCAGCAAAGACAATAGGGCATCCATAATGTCGAACTCTTACTGGGCAAACAACAGCAGTACCCGTGAATTCTGGTATCTCTATGGAAGACTTATAGTATAGTACAGAATAACCTGGGATTTAGGAGGGTACTAAGTCAAACAATCTACACCCCCTTAATTCAGAGTAGCTGTGTAACTCTTCAGACACCCCTTGGTGATCATAATCCTCAGGTACCAGATCCACTGCTAACGCTCGCTTTGGATCGACGCCTTGGGCAGCAACCCAGGCTGACACCTGCTGATGCTGTATTCTAGTAATTTTCAATATCACTGCTCAAATACTCTTTGCACCAGAATACTTTAGGCGGAAGGAAAGAACCACAGAATTCTCCCGCTGCTAGTCTGGCCTTTTTCCTATTGAGTCCGCAGCGCCTGTCACACTAGGCTGCAGTGCAGTGTTACAGTTTAATCCTTCGTGCCCAACGTTGGGTGCCAAAATGTAGCGCTATAGTAAATTATGTGTAATGTACACCACTATTGAGCTTCACTCATAAACCAATAAACATGCTCCGGATGAGACCTATAATCTTAGGGAGTAAGCCCTCGCAATAGTGTGGAGGCAGGGTGTAATGCAACTGCAACTGGATACAGGGTATAATAATTGGGCGCCAGTGGTTTTTATAACTTAACCATGAACTTGTTTATTGAACATTCACAATGTATACAATAGAGCATGACAGGATTTGGCATCACATTGAATAGGCAATACTCACAGCACCATTTGGTCAGTATCAATCCCCACAGGCAAGAGGACGTGCTCAGCAGCAATAAAGGTACACTCAGCTTTCAGCCTTTTCCCTAAGTGGAACCTGAGGGGAATCTATCTACCCCGTTCCTATACACTTAGTCCCTACTTCTGGGCTATTAGTACCCGGGATCTTAATACCTCTGACTCTCCTCGTCGGAGCCTTGAGCTGCTCAGCTAAATAACCTGTCTGTCTGTCTGTTACTCCTAGAGTAACCTATAATGGTGAATAGCCTATTCTGACTAGACCTGACCTGTCTAGGTTCCACAGAGCTCTACCTGCCTGTTCAGGTCAGAGCTAGCACAAAATGGACACTGAAAGCATGGCTTCAGAGCCTTTTATATCCTAGCACAGTGCCATCTACTGGTCACTGTGAGAAACAGCAAGGGGCCTAGCTTAGAGCAGGAAGAGCAAACAGTACCCCCCAACTGTATTTTAGGACCCAGTTAGGTGTCTATAACACTGAGGGACTGCCTGGCAATAATACTAGGGGTGGCTATTTTACACATCCCTACACTGCCAAAACCTGTTGTTTCTTCCTCCGCAATATAGCCAAGGTACCTAATAGGGAACCTGCTCAACCCCAACTAAAATACTTAACATGGCTGCCCGTTAAGCAAAGGATAACATATAAACCCCTTTTACTAAAATGCAAAGCCCTTCACTCCTCTGCTCCTCACTACACTCCTCTCTCAATCTCTTCAAGAAAAAACTAACAATCTACCTTTTGGAGCACTAGAACATTAGCCTCGTCCTATGCATACTGAATATGCCTTACCTTGTGCACTTTTTCATCTCCAGTTGTGTCTGTGTGTTATCCTCCCATCCACTTAGACTGTAAGGGCAGGGACCTCCTTCCCACTATGGGGCAAATTTATGTACCTCCAAAGTTGCGCCAGCACTTGCGCACTTTACCTCACTTCCCCAGGGCTGCGCAAATTCAAGAAGATCCGAAGTTGCGCACAAGTTACCGATTGTTTATGAATTTTGCTAGCGATGTAACGATCAGCAGTTTGAAGTTATGCTAGCGATGCCTAATTTGCATACGGCGCCAAGTTAAAGTACAATGGATGTATATGTAGCAGAAAATACATTAAACTACACAAGCCTGGGAAACCTTTATAAAATTAAATAGAGTTATTAGTTTGGCCAATATATGTGTCCACTGTATACTTTAGCTGCCATAGGGGGGAAGGAGGGTACCCCCAAAAAAATTTACAATCTTTTTCAGCCTATCACCCTTAAAAAAGTAAAAGACGCCAGCGTTTTTTTTTTTCGCCAGAGCGCAATTAGAATTATCTTATTAGAAACACCAAAAAACCTATTTGCTTATACCGGCCTTAGCCCGCCCAAAGTACCACCCCAATCCCGCCCCTGGTTCTGCCCAAAGCCACACCCCCTGTGCCTAGCAAATTCTGTATATTTTTTTGTGTACGTGCCAAAAGCTTTCAACCTTTTTATTTGCATGTGCTGCATTCTCTTAAGAGGTTGCAACCTTTTACTCCATCTTGAAACATAATAATAAAATTCAGGCTCTACTAGCAGGCTGGACTGGCAATCTGTGGGTTCTGCCAAATGCCAAAGGGGCTGCTGTAAAATGACTAAAATGTCACTATTTAGTGTGCTAGTGGGGTCTGTTGGAATGGCAGGGCCTATTTTGACTCTCAGTCCAGACCTGACTCTAAACTGATCACAAGTTAATCAGAATCTAGCTTAAAGGAAAACTATACCCCCCAAACAATGTAGGTCTCTATTAAAAAGTACTGAGTAAAACAGCTCATGTGTAAAACCCTGCTTCATGTAAATGAACCATTATCATAATAATATACTTTTTTAGTAGTATGTGCCATTGGGTAATCATAAATAGAAAATTGCCATTTTAAAAAATAAGGGCCGCCCCCTGAGATCGTATGATTCATTGTGCACACATACAAACCACATGTAAGGTCACATGAGCCAATTAACAGACAGAGTTCTGCCTTTTGCTTCCTCACTTCTTCCTGTTACAGTTAGAGTTGTAGTATTTCTGGTCAGGTGATCTCTGAGGCAGCACAGATAGAGTCACGAAATGGTGGTTCAAGGCAAGAGATGTAAAAGGGCAATATTTATGTAAATATATATTCCAGTTTGGTAAGATTCTTTAATATGTCATTCAATTTGATATAAACTATCTGTTGCTTAAGTATTCATTTTGGGGGTATAGTTTTCCTTTAAGGTAACAAAGAGAAAAGCAGTAGAAATACAGTAAATCATTCCTTGTACTGCTGTTATTGAACAAAATATACAACTTAGTTTTTAATTCTGCGCAAGAGGTATATTTTCAATATTTGGTCAATATTTGGCTGTCTCTGGTCCAGTAAGCTCCAGAATACGTAAGGGAGGACTGGAGCTCGGGTGCTGCTGTGCAACTGCAAAAACAGCAACTTACATAGTAAGGTTGAAAAAAAAGACACATGTACATCAGGTTCAACCTTAAGTCTATCTATAACCTGCCTAACTAATTGATCCAGAGGAAGGTAAAAAAATCCCATTTGAAGCCTCTACAATTTGTTTCAGAGGGGGAAAAATTCCAGCAATGGGACTAGTCCCTGGATCAACTTGTACTATGAGCTACCTATCTTCTGTATCCCTGTATTCCCTTGCTTGCTAAACACCATCCTACCCCTTCTTATACCTATCTAATGTATCAGTATAACTGGGGAGTGGGAGTATAACAGTGCTGTTAGGAGTGTGAGTTATGGCATAATAATCTAGTGGTAGATTTCCCACTAGAAATGCAGAAATGCACCTTGTGTGGCAATGACTGATTAATGCTAATGAAAGGGTATAACAATGTGCAGGCTCCTCCACAGCAATGTGAATTCCACATTCACTTTTGCGCAGGCTTCAGTAACCAATGTCGTCCATTCGCATTGGTAGAATAACTGCCCAACACAGGCAGCCCGCCGCAGACCAGATTTCGCCTTTCACTGTCCACAGGAGGGATAGAGGGATTAAAAAGGGTGGAGGAGTGTGTTTGTATGTAAAGCCTGAATTAAAGCCATGCGCTAAAGAAATAAAAATAGCTGGCACTGGTGAGGGTGTAGAATCACTCTGGGTAGAGATTTCGACTGGGCAAAAGGTATCAAAAAGAATTATCATTGGTGTATGCTATAAACCACCTCGTATAAGTGTCGAGTATGAAGCCAAGCTACTCTTGCAGATACAAGCGGCTTCACAGCTGGGTCAAGTTGTTGCTATGGGTGACTTCAATTATCCAGACATTGACTGGGGTAATGGGGTTGCTAAGACAGAAAAAGCTAGTAGGTTTGTAAATATGCTGAATGACAACTTTTTATTCCAGCTCGTTCAAGAACCTACTAGGAATAACTCTCTTTTGGACCTTGTAATAACTAACAATACTGAACTCATCTCTAACATTTGTGTGGGTGAGCATTTAGGGAATAGTGATCATAACATGGTCTCCTTTGAGATTCTGTTGCAGAAGCAATTCTATAAGGGAGTAACTAAAACACTAAATTTCAGACGTGCAAACTTTGACAGTATAAGGGCATCTCTGCAACATATTAAGTGGGAAATGCTTTTCACAGGGTTAAACACAGAACAAAAATGGGAAGTCTTTAAAATGCTGCTTAATAAATATACTTGTCAGTATATTCCACTTGTAAGCAAGGAACGTCGTTGCAAAGCAAAACCTTTTTGGTTCAATAGAAGCGTTGGTGTTGAGGTGGGTAAGAAAAGACGTGCTTTTAAGGCTTTCAAGTTAGCTGGTACAGCCGAAACATTTATAAGGTACAAGGAGGCCAATAAATCATGCAAAGAAGCTATAAGGCAAGCTAAAATTGCTATAGAAAAGGATATTGCAGCAAGCAGTAAAAAAAATCCAAAATTATTTTTTAAATATGTCAATAGTAAAAAAATGAAGCAGGAAGGGGTGGGACCCTTACTATCAGAGGGGGGTCAGCTGGTTGATGAAAACAAAATAAAAGCGCAGATTCTGAACTCGTATTTTTCATCTGTGTACACAAATGAAGAACCAGTAAGTGAAGGTTTCCTTCTTAACACTCCCAATTCTAGTAATACAACTAATGATGCATGGTTCACACATGAAGAAATTCAAAAGAGACTTGAACATGTTAAGATTAACAAAGGTCCAGGGCCAGATGGTATTCATCCCAGGGTAATTAGCGAGCTTAGCTCTGTGATTGCCAAACCTCATTACTTAATTTTTCAGGATTCATTGAGATCTGGCATTGTGCCGAGAGACTGGCGAATTGCTAATGTGGTGCCTCTATTCAAAAAAGGATCCCGTTCTCAGCCTCAAAACTATAGGCCAGTTAGCCTGACGTCAGTATTAGGAAAGCTTTTCGAAGGGTTAA
Organism: Xenopus petersii; assembly: GCA_038501925.1. Classification (NCBI taxonomy): domain Eukaryota; kingdom Metazoa; phylum Chordata; class Amphibia; order Anura; family Pipidae; genus Xenopus; species Xenopus petersii. The sequence goes on from CM076682.1 coordinate 61,900,945, forward strand.
TAAAGGATAAGATACTGGACTTCATAGCAAATCATAATACTATGAGTTTGTGCCAGCATGGTTTTATGCGTAATAGATCTTGCCAGACTAACTTAATTTCTTTTTACGAGAATGTAAGTAGAGACCTCGATTCTGGGATGGCAGTGGATGTGATTTACTTAGACTTTGCTAAAGCATTTGATACAGTGCCACACAAAAGGTTACTGGTTAAATTAAGGAATGTTGGCCTGGAACATAGTATTTGTACCTGGATAGAGAACTGGCTAAAAGATAGACTACAAAGAGTGGTGGTAAATGGAACATTTTCTAATTGGACCAGTGTTGTTAGTGGAGTACCGCAGGGCTCTGTACTAGGTCCCTTGCTTTTCAACTTGTTTATTAATGACCTGGAGGTGGGCATTGAAAGTACTGTTTCTATTTTTGCAGATGATACTAAATTGTGCAGAACTATAGGTTCCATGCAGGATGCTGCCACTTTGCAAAGTGATCTGTCTAATCTGGAAAACTGGGCAGCAAACTGGAAAATGAGGTTCAACGTTGATAAATGCAAGGTTATGCACTTTGGCAAAAATAATATAAATGCAAGTTATACACTAAATGGTAGTGTGTTGGGAGTTTCCTTAAATGAAAAGGATCTAGGGGTCTTTGTAGATAACACGTTGTCTAATTCTGGGCAGTGTCATTCTGTGGCTACTAAAGCAAATAAAGTTCTGTCTTGCATAAAAAAGGGCATTAACTCAAGGGATGAAAACATAATTATGCCTCTTTATAGGTCCTTGGTGAGGCCTCATCTGGGGTATGCAGTTCAGTTTTGGACTCCAGTCCTTAAGAGGGATATAAATGAGCTGGAGAGAGTGCAGAGACGTGCAACTAAATTGGTTAGAGGGACGAAAGACTTAAATTATGAGGGTAGACTGTCAAGGTTGGGGTTGTTTTCTCTGGAAAAAAGGCGCTTGCGAGGGGACATGATTACACTTTACAAGTACATTAGAGGACATTATAGACAAATGGCAGGGGACCTTTTTACCCATAAAGTGGATCACCGTACCAGAGGCCACCCCTTTAGACTAGAAGAAAAGAACTTTCATTTGAAGCAACGTAGAGGGTTCTTCACAGTCAGGACAGTGAGGTTGTGGAATGCACTGCCGGGTGATGTTGTGATGGCTGATTCAGTTAATGCCTTTAAGAATGGCTTGGATGATTTTTTGGACAGACATAATATCAAAGGCTATTGTGATACTAAGCTCTATAGTTAGTATAGGTATGGGTATAAAGAATTTTAATTAAAAGTAGGGAGGGGTGTGTGTATGGATGATGGGTTTTCATTTGGAGGGGTTGAACTTGATGGACTTTGTCTTTTTTCAACCCAATTTAACTATGTAACTATGTAACTATGTAACAGTCACTCGGTTTCCCAGGCTGGCAGCGTTCCACACAGTACTGTTCTTCTGTGTTTGTTATTGTGTCCGGCCGCACGCACGCTCCAACTGCACTAGGCTGCACAGCTGCACTCGCGTGTACTCTATTAAAGCCCCAGTCACGCTGACACCGGCGATCATTCCGCCCACAAATCTTGTCATCATCAAGCGAGAGTGTGCCGCAGTGCAGCCCGCCTAGCTGAGCTGGGGAATTTGGAGCAGGGAGGGAGTAGCGAAGCTGCTTAAAAGTAAATGGCATTTCTCCCCTCAAAAAATTACCGGCCATGTAATTGCCAGTATTATCTTAATACCGGCACCAGCCTCGATACCTGTTTTTCCGGCTAGGCCGGGTGGCAACCCTAGGTACAGCCCACATTTAAAAGAAAAACAATTTCATGCCTGAGGTTTCTAGCAACTGCCTTGATACTTTTGTATACGTTGTGACAAATGACGTGAAAGCAATATGGGATAATGAAACCAAATTACCACAACACCCTAACCTTTCTAAAAATGAACACCTTGCACTGAGGTCATTAAGAAATAATCATAACATTATTGTCAAGAAGGCAGTTAAGGGAGGGGCTGTGGTAATTATGGATAGAGACAAATATAATAATGAGGTGATGCGGTTATTAAATAGACCAGGCCAATACTGCAATATTGATTCTGACCCCACAAATTCCATCAAAAAAAATGATTGACACCATGGTCAGTGATGCCTTCCTTCAGGACACTATTGATAAAAATGTCAGAGATTTTCTCATCACTGATTATCCCCAAGTCCCACTACTGTATATACAGTACTGCCCAAAAATACATAAAACTCTGAATGATCTCCCGGGTAGGCCTATAGTCTCGGGGTAGGTTCAGTATTGGAAACTCTCTCAAAATTGGTTGATTTCCAATTGCAAAAATTGGTTAATAATTTACCAACCTGCCTAAAAGACACAATGGATTTGATAAATAAGGTAAACAAATTGGGCACTATAGAAGGGGAAATTTGTCTGTGCAGTATAGATATAGAAAGCTTATTTACATCTATCCCTCAGGAAGAAGGTTTGATGTGTGTGTAGAATGCTTTGCTCGACACCAACTTACCCAATGCACTAGTGTACTTCCTCATTGTTTGCTTGGAGATAGTCCTGGGTAAAAATTACTTTATGTATAATTGGCAATTCTATTGGCAAATGCAGAGTACTTCCATGGGGTCTGCGGTCATGCCATCCCTAGCAAACCTCTTTGTATGTGGGTTGGAAAATAAACTATTCCTATAGTAAATGACACATACTTACCATTCATCAAACAGTACTACAGATATGTGGACGATACATATATTTTATGGGACGGTCCACTAAGTACATTCGAACAAATGGTAAATGAGGCTAATAGGTCCCACCCCACGGTTAAATTCACTTTTGAAATTTCAAACTATGAGCAGAATTTTCTTGATGTTAATATCAAACGTATAGATAACAGGTTAGAAACTGGGTTGTACCGTAAAACAATGGACAGAAATAATCTTCTGCATGTTAAAATTTGCCACCACCCTCGTGTGTTAAAGGCTATTCCCAAAGGGCAATATCTCTAACCAAGAAGAATAGCTGATAATGATCTTCTCTATAGAGAAGCAGCTAATGACCTTACATTGCGCTTTGCAAAGAGAGGGTACTCTAGAGACAAATTACACTGCATTGCTAAAGAGGTTGAAAAATAGCCCCAAAAAATCGCAATACTAATAGGTATAGATTGATGATTGTTGGAAGGTTTGACAAAAAAAAAAGTCACTAAATAGAGGGTATCATTAAAAAGTTTTGGCTCATTCTGCAATAGGATGGCAAACATAGTGGCTTATTTAAACAATACCCTAGCTTTGCGTACAAACGAGGTTCTTCACTTAAAGATTTACTATGCCCAACTCATTTCACTCCCCAAAAAAAATCTTTTTTAAGGTACACCAAAAATAGAAACTTTTCCATGCATGGAATGCATTTGCTGCAATTCCATCATTAAGGGACCCAATATAAATCATCCCTTGAGTGGGGCTGACATACAATTAAACACCTATGCCACATGTAGAAGTAAATATGTGATTTACGTACTGAAATGCCCATGCGGAATGCTCTATGTAGGAAAAACAATACGTCCAGTGAAGACCCTCATAAAAGAGCTCAAGGGTGTCTAGGCATTTTTACAACAACAATTACAGTGTTTGTCAATTGAAATGGAAAGTGTTGGAGGTAATCCCTAAACCAATAATAGGAGGTGATTGGAATAAGAAACTACTCCAAAGGGAAGATAGGTGGATTAGATGCCTTTGTAGCATCACACCAAATGGGAGGAATGACCAGTAGAGTTTGAGTTGCTTTTTGCAAAAAAATTTGTTCTGCTAATTAGTTGACTATTGCTTTTTTCTTGCAGGTATTAAGATTATAGAGATTTGAGCCAGCTTTTTGCAGCCTTACACAGATCTCCTGCTGGGAATGCATTATGGGTGAATTACAGGAGATACATTTTCTATTATATTAGACAATGTAGCAAAATTTGCATATTATGCACCGTATATTACAGGAATCGCTGCAAAATTGGATTTTTTTGGATCCCCCTGGTACTCGTGTAACAATTTGAACACATGGGGGCATATTTATAAACACTGGGCAAATTTGTACCTGGGCAGTAACCCATAGCAACCAATCAGAGGTTTGCTTTCATTGCTCAACCTGCAGGTGGCTGGAAAAAGCCAGTCACTGATTGGTCGCTATGGTTTACTGCCCAGGTGCAAATTTGCGCAGGTGTCTATAAATGAGCCTCATTAAGTTTTGCTTTGTATGATATGTTCAGATATCGATATCTGGGATAAGCACTGATATGCAGTTTCCCATCACGAAGAAGGCCAGGTTCTTGGTATGCAGTAGCCTGCCTAAAGTGATATTTGTAATCCCTTTAAGAAATGTGTTTCTTTCTCTAAGCGATTGGACACTTTGTGTTTTTCTCTAAGCAATTGGACATTTCGTTTCACAACAACCTTGGATTTGTGAAAAATATTTTGGACATACTGTACTGTACTGTATATTAAGATAGAATACTTGTTTGTGATTTTCAACTCCAATCCTTTTAACTTTTGTACTTTTGAAATTTTTACCACTTTGCCAATCTTGATATTTAATATTACTGTTCAAGCACAGGTTTTTATTAATAAAGTGTTAATATATTACACTGTTTTATTGATAAGGATAGGCTGCAATAGAACTTGTATACACACAAATGCTTTTAAACATGCAAGGTGTGTATTTCCCTTTAAATGGATTACCCAGACTGCATTAAGGTATATAGGTTAAAGTTCATATGAGCCTTCAATGGGTGCACTCATTTATGGTCCTGTATTCACTTGATAAAGGGTTTTGTCACGACCGGCACCCAATACCAGAACAAGTGCCAAGCACCCTGGTCTCTGCTCGGCTTCACCAGTGTGGAGGCAGGGGGTAGTATAACTGTAACATGCAGGGTACAATAATTGGGCATGAGTGGTTCTTATAACTTAACCAGAGAACATGTTTATTGAACAGGAGCATCTATACTGGAGTGTATATATATATGTTTTCGGAGCATAGTTCAGGGCAGAATCTTGTTCCCTAGGTGCTTAACACAACAGCAGGGGCAGCATTTGGCCACTCCAGAAAAGGCTTTGACCAGTACTTGGCTGCCCTTCAGTCTCGAGTTGGAATCTAGCGTGAGCTGAAGGCCTTAATCAGAGAACATATTTATTGAACAGAAATATCCATACTGGAGTGTAGATATTGAACAAGCAGGGTCATACAGCAACAGTAGATAGGCATATACTCACAGCACCTTTGGTCAGTATCAGTCTCCACAGGGATGAGAACATGTACAGCAGCAATGCTCGGAGGTACACAGAGCTTTTATCCTTATCCCTAAGTGGAACCTGAGGGGGATCTCTTCCTCCCTAGGTCTGTACACTTACAGTAGTTCCTACTTCTGGGTAGTACCTGGGATCATAATCCCACTCACAATCCTCGGAGGAGCCTCAAACTGCTCAGCTAAATAGCATGTCTATCTGTCACTCCTATAGTGACCTCTTAAGGTGAGTAACCTATCCTGACTAGACCTAATCAGTCTAGATTCCACTAAAGTCCTGGAGGCCAGGGCTAACACAAAATGGACCCTGAGCACATGGCTGCCCAGGACTGTATACTTTAGCACAGTGCCATCTACTGAGCACTGTGAGAACTCCAAGAGGCATAGCTTGAAGCAGGATAAGGAAACAGGTTCCCCTCCTAACTGTATTTTAGGACCTAGTTAGGCGTCTATAACACTAGGGGCATGTTTGCTAAATAATATTGGGAGACTAATTTACCAGTCACTATACACTATATCACGGTTTTCAAAGAACTAAAAATTCAGCGAAGAATGATGGAAATCAGCTAGCCAAAACTCTCATTTAGAAAACCAAAAAGAAGCAAAATATTCTGTAATATGTAAAGTACTCCTACCATAAATTAACAATTTAAGGGGGTGGTTCACCTTTAAGTGAACTTTTAGTATGTTTTAGAATGGCCTGTTCTAGGCAAAAAAGCCTTCATTTTTTTTCTTTATTTGCCTTCTTCTTCTGACTCTTTCCAGCTTTCAAATGGGGGGTCACTGACCCCATCTAAAAAACAAATGTTCTATAAAGCTACAAATGTATTGTTATTGCTACTTTTTATTACTCATCTTTCTATTCAGTTCCTCTCCTATTCATATTCCAGTCTCTTCATATAATGCACGGCTGTTAGGGTAATTTGGAGCCTAGCATCCAGATTGCTGAAATTGCAAACTGGAGAGCTGCGAAATAAAAAGCTAAATAATGTTAATAATAAAAAATGAAAACCAGATGCAAATTCTCTCAACATCATACTAAAAGTTATTTAAAGGTGAACAACCACTTTAACTCTAAAAAACAGAGCGAGTACTGAGTTGACATTTAGGCGCAAATTCACTAAGCGCCGAACGCTAGCGTTAATTCACTAGCATTTGGCATTTTTCGTTACTGCGCAAATTCACTAACGAACGATGGCGTAATTTCACTAGTGTTACTTCGCACCCTTACGCCAGGCGCATTTTCGCTAGTGATGTAACTACGCAAATTCACTAACTTGCGCAGTGTACTGAACGCTACCTTGTACGCTAGACTTCCTTCGCCACCTCAGACCTGGCGAAGAGCAATAGAGTAGATAGGGATTGTTTAAAAAAAAGCTGGCGTGTTTTCTACATGATGGATGATAGGCTAAAAAAGATCGAAAATATTTTTGGGGCTCCCCTCCTTCCCCCCCTACATTTCCTGACTTATGGCAACTTACCTAGACAGTGGGCACATGTGTAGGGCAAAATAACATTTTTATTTGCAGATTTGAAGGTTTTCTAGGCATTTGAAGTGGTTCCTCCATTGAAATTTGAATTTGGCTCCGTATGCAAATGAACCATCGCTAGCGAAACTTCGCTTCACTTGGCGAATGAACGCTAGTGCAACTTCGAAAACTTACGCTACCCCTGTGCGCAACTTCAGATTTTAGTGAATTTGCGGAGCGCTTCATCCTGCAAGCTCCTGGTCCTAGTTAGGTGGGTTGCTGCGTCTGTGTGACTTTGCAGAGTTTTTTGTTTATTTGTTTCTATTTTTTCTGCATCGTTTTGGTGTTGCTAATTTATTTTTCCAACAAAGAAAGTGGGGTTTCCCAAAGGAAATAAGAAACCAAGTTAGGGTACTATGTGGGTCCCTGGTGGGAAAGAAGAGAAGTTGCCGTGAAGCTTTACTGTGAATTTGGAAGCTTACTAGCTCCAGCTAGTGATGAGCAAACATTTTCAGCAAGTTTCCCTGTGAAAATTACGCCCATAGACACAAGTCTAAAAAAATGTTGTTGCCCATAGACTTCAATGCATTTCTGCAAATTTTTGCAGTTTCGCGAATTTTCAGCAATGCAAAACGGGTCAGATTCACCCATCACTAGCTCCAGTCTATTTGTTAGCACTTACATTTATCTTTAATTGGTCTGATGATTAGGCATACTTACTGGAGGTTATTTACTAAATAAATTTCTCTCATTATTCAGATAAAAAAAAACACAGCCAAACTCTAATTCATCTAATTTACCTTATTTATTATTAACAAAGTTTGATTTAAATGGTTCGGGTAAAAACTCGATAAACTCGATAAAAATCGACCAATGTATTGGTCGATTTTTATTTTTGCCTGAAAAGCCCTAAATGGTCGGGCTAATTCCAGAGCAGACCACATAAACTTCCAAATAGTATAGAGACCTCTGACATTGACTTACAGTATACAAAACCTCGGCAGGTCTGAGATGGCAGATTTTTGGCTATGGGCTTTTTGAAGTATCAGGCTTTAATACAATTCGAGTTTTTTAAAAAAAAAACGAAAAATTTGAGTTTTGCCCCAAAAAAGCCCGACCAGATAATATATATTTTAGTAAATAACCCCCACTGTGTTTGAGCTGTGCAGGGAATTTATCTTTATATACACTGTGTACTTTATTGACAGTTCTTACACAATTTGTGTGGCATCTGTATTCATTTTTGAGACATATTTTGTGGTTCATACCACACTATTTTATATTCTTGTGAGCTTCCTTATAATTGAGATTCTGAGCCTATTCGTTGAAACCAATGAGAGGAAAGGAAGAGAAGGGAGCTTGAACAATAATCTGCTACACACACACAATAAAAACACACACATCGCCGGTTCTGTTTTCGGTCACTGCTATTAATGCAACTTCCTTTTCTTAATTAGACAAACTTATTTCCAGTCCATGTACAAAAAATTATTCACAGAACCCTTGTAGTGTCAGAATTTACTAAATTATTACCCCATCACTACCAAAGGATAATGCTAAGTAACAGCCATAATTGGATTTCCATCTTAACTTGCCCGGGGCCATGCTATTTTGTTGAATAAAAGAATAAGTAGGGCTGAATTAATGTCAAATATTTGCACGTTTATTTGTGCCACAAATTGCACAGATTCAGTGCATTTCTGCAGACTATGCAGCGGCAATAGGACAATCTAAAATCAATAGATATGTACAATATAGGTAGGAAATTGTTGGAGATACTTTGTTGGATATTATCTAAGGGGCTGATTGAGATTTATACAGTGTAAAACCATGAAAAACCTCTCCAAGTAAAAGCAGTGGAGGTCAATGGGCTGCGCTGGTCCTATTGAACCTTTTTAAAGGACATGTAAAGTTTAAAATAGAATAAGGCTAGAAATTCTGTATTTTGTATACTAAATATAAACATGAACTTACTGCACCACAAGCCTAATCAAACAAATAATTTATGCTTTCAAAGTGGGCTACAGGGGGTCACCATCTTGTAACTTTGTTAAACATCTTTGCAAGACTAAGACTGTGCACATGCTCAGTGTGGTCTGGGCTGCTTAGGGATCATCATAAACAAAGCTGCTTGAGTTCAGCATGGCTGGGAAGTAAGGCGGGGTCTCCCCCTGCTGTTCATAAGTATGATTGTTTCCCTGCTCAGCAGTTAGGGACCGTCTGACCATTCCGATCCACAGCAGTAAATGAAGGGAGAATTTCACTGCATACAGTCAGGTTTCTTATAAAAACGGTACACATTTTTCAATTAAAGTATATTGGACATAGGTTTCTTTTCCATTAAAGAAAGTAAAAATGGGATTTGATTTTTTTGCCTTTATATGCCCTTTAAAGGCATACCTAAGACTGGCACCTTCCCTTGTATGGGCTGTAATTGCTGCAATTCAATTATAAAGGGAGCTAATATAAACCACCCTATAACAGGAAAAGAAATAAGATTAAGGACCTTTGCCACTTGTACTACCAATTTTGTGGTTTATGCTTTGAAGTGCCCATGTGGGAAGCATTATGTGGGTAAAACGATAAGACCAGTAAATATCAGAATTAAAGAACATAAAACTACTATTCGAAATTTTAAAGCAGATACATATAATGATACCCTGGTCTCTAGCAGGGCCGGGCCAGGTCAGGTGGGCGCCCTAGGCAACCCGGCCTGGCAACCCCCCCAGGGATGGAGCAGGCCGATGTGACTCCAAGGGGAGTGAACTGAGAGCAGAGAGGGAGCCAGCGCGACTGACAGGAGAGAGTGAACTGAGAGCAGGGAGGGAGCCGGCCGGCGTGACTGACAGAAGAGGAAGGGAACTAAGAGGAGGGAGCCAGCGCGACTCAGAGATGAGGGGAGGGAACAGAGAAGAGGGAGGGAGTCAGCCAGTGTGATTGACAGAGGAGAGAGCGAACAGAGATCAGGGAGGGAGCCAGCGAGTGTGACTCAGAGATGAGGGGAGGGAACAGAAAGCAGGGAGGGAGCCGGCCTGATTGAGAGAGAAGAGAGAGAGCAGGGGTGAGCGAGGGAACAGCAAAGGAGAAGAGGTTCACAGGAGGGAAGGAAGACAGAGGAGTGCGGACTGGGGGTAGGCAAAGGACAATTTATAGAGGTAGCTGCCCAGCGCCCCCCTATCACTGCGCCCTAGGCAGCTGCCTCTTCTGCCTACCCCTAGTTCCGGCCCTGGTCTCTAGACATTTTGCCACTGCCAAACATAGTGTTTGCCAGTTGAGATGGAAGGTATTAGACGTTGTACCCAAATCTCCAAAAGGGGGCGACCGTAATAACATGCATGCTATTACAAAGAGAAGCATGATGGATTAGACAATTGGATTGCATTCACCCTCAAGGGATGAATTAGCAACTTAACCTGTCATGTTTTTTGTAAGAAACTGGATAGTCTGTCACCAAATGGATTGAACATGGAATATGACTTGGTTCCTGTTTTTAGGTAATTTAAAGCTTTTAACATTGTTTTTATATCCTTCCCTTTTTTCACAGTTTTATCTCGATACAATTTGGCTACATAGAGAATGGAACATTATAACAAGATAAGTGAAGCCTTGTATCGTTTTTGGGATATATTGTTTTGTTTATGTATCAATGTTTAAGCAACACTAGATGGCGCTATGTTGTACTAGGATAAAAGGAGGAAATGTACATATGTTAAATTAGCTTGATAAAGAGCCAGGTGGCTCGAAACGTTGCTCTGCTGTTGCCCTGCATGTGAGTAATAAAGGCTTTTATTTTATGGAGTGCTGCCCGTTTGAATTCCTAACAAATATTGTATTCGTGTGGAAGGACACGAGGGAAAAGTGCACCCGTGAACAAAGTTGCAGACCAGTGAGTGCGGCCTAATTGATTTCAAATGTTTTTTGTAAGATAATAACACCATACTAATTATACATTTATTTTTCGGGAGGTTTTGACAGCCAGCTAGTCTTTAATGGATCTCCTGCCGTACCAAGTAATGGTGCTACAGGAGACTAGAATTAAATGCTGGCTAACACCATATTGTATTGATAAGCTAATGCTGAAATGTTACTAGAATATACAAATTGACACAGTAACAAATGTTTAAAAATGGTTTAATGTTTTAGAAACAAAAAGCAACATTGTGAGTTTTGTATTACTATCAGTTTCAAACGCTAGTGCCAGGATAGGCTTAATAGCAGTTTCCTTTATGTACAGGCTAGACCAATGGAGTAATGGCCTGGCGACAAGTGGATATGGAGAAATGAACTCTTATTGTGGAATTTATTACATTTGTTGCAAATTTAATATGGTACACCGATGCTCCACAGACAATGGACTCTAAATTGAATGTTTTAAGGTGGATAATGATTGTGTTACACCTGGACAACCCTGTCACAGCTAATTGTTTAATTAATTTCACTTTAAGGCTTACCCATGATGCACTAGCATGGTGAAAGGTCATACAATATTTAAATGGCCTTTTTTGTATGTTCCTGCACACTTGATAAACACAAATCTAATTGAATCCTACGAAATTTGAAGTTGGATTTGTAGGATTTTTTGCATCGTACAATCGTATTCTGATCGTATTCTGATCGTAGTACGAACGTACGATCGTACTACGATCATGCTTCGAATCATACAATTCGAACGATTTTATCTTATGATCGTACAATTTTCCTTTGAATACAAAAAACAGAACCTCCTGTAGGCTGCCAGTAAACATAGGGGCTACCAATAGTCAATCACCAGATTTGGCACCCCAGGAACTTTTGGTACACTTGTGTTGCTCTCCAAACATTTTTTTACATTTAAATGTGGCTCACAGGTAACAAGGGTTGTGGATCCCTGCTCTAAGGATTAAAGTAGTGTGAGTCTGCAAAATTTCCTTTTACTGAATAACTCAATTAATCAAATCATTTAAACTGGTAACAGTCGATAAAGAAGTTTCAAACAAAACAGGTCTAAATGTTCCTCTCTGGCCTAATGAGCCTCTTCATGCTGTTTTTACAATGAAATTCAAAGTTTCCATTGGAACTAATTCTCTTGGCCACTTGACCGGTGATTTAGTTCAAGATGTTAGAACT